>JAOYMR010000016.1:7693118-7714211 GCA_025802075.1 Tenebrosternarchus preto | reverse complement strand
GTGTGTGTGTGTGTGTGTGTGTGTGTGTGTGTGTGTGTGTGTGTGTGTGTGTGTGTGTGTGTGTGTGTGTGCGTTTGTGTGTGTGTGTGTGTACGTGCGTGCTCATTTGGTTGTGTTTCCAAGAGCTAGAGACAAGGCTGAAGTGTTGTTTGTAAGCTGAATTCTGTTAAAGTAATGCTCTTGGATTGGGTAAGTGTATTTTTATCATTGTGTGGGTGAGAAACAGAGCATGAGAGTGACTGTGCATGCCCATGTTTTTGCATACTTGTATACAGTGTACAGTATGTCTATGTAGATTATGTCTCTGTTTTTAATATATAAGTATGACTGTGTGGGGGGGAGGGAGTGGTAAATCTGTGTGTGCACGTGTGTCTTAATGTACAGTGTGCAGGGTGTGTGTATGAGAGATGTGTAAGGCCCTGAAGGCGGAGCTTTCTTTTCTGAGTTACCATCACCTCTCTCTCGCCCACCTGAGAGAAGGAGAGAGAGAGAGGGAGAGGGGGACACACAGGGGTGTTGTCACACTGACAGGTAAAGAGATGGAGAAAGAGCGATGGAGAAAAGAAAGTGTATAAAGAGAGCGGGCTCAGAGCTTAAAGAGGTCCCTGTGACATGCCAATCTCCTCTCCTATTTATAGTGGCTCAGATCCTGCAGCGCAGTGTGAGGCCGTTCATTCGCTCTCTCCTTTCTCACACCAAACCCTCATCTTGTTAACACACAGATCCCGTGTAGGAAAAGAGAGATTCCGTCAGGTCTACCCTCTCTTCTTCAACATTTGCTTTACACTCCCTCTCTATCTCCCTCTCTCTCTCTCTCTCTCTTCCTCTGTGAGTGTGCCTTCCAACTTCTCCACAAAAACAGCTCATATTTAATGATTGAGGATGCAATCTCTGCAGAAACAGAATCAGTTCCAAATCACTCAGCCCCTCTGTGATGACAGTATGGATGACTTGAGCTGAACTGTGTGTGTATGTGTGAGTCCCACTCTCTGTGTAGATATTGGACTGGAATGAAATGCACATGCTGAACAAGACAGAACACAGCTGTACCACCTACAGATTTTAAATACCAGTGTACCACTTACAGACATGAAATATCAGTGTTCCACCTACAAAAACATATATTCAGCACTGCAAACACACAAACACACATGCACACACATATTAAATAAATACACATGCACAAACCTATTAAACACACAAACGCACATATTAAATAAACAGTACACTGTACACCATCAATTACAGTTTTAGCTCAAAGCCAGTTATATGTGTCTGTTCATCAAAATATATTTTGTTTTTGTTTCACAAAAAATTTTGGTTAAGAAAACTAAACTGGACAGTTTGTGTTGTGATGAACTCAGTATAGCGTTGAAGAGCTGTCCTAGTTGTCCTATTCTTGACTATAAACATAGTTCCATACAAACTGCTATTTTCTCCTAACTAGTGGAACCTCTGCTGTTGTCACACATGCTACTCCTACTACACTACTGCAGGACATGTGTACACAGACCCACACTGGCATGGAAATAAACACAATGTTGGTGTAGCCATTTTCTGATAGTCTTTGAGAGAGGTTATGCTCTCCTTGTGCTCTACTGTTATCACATTAGGAAGGCCTCTGTGTGTGTGTGTGTGTGTGTGTGTGTGTGTGTGTGTGTGTGTGTACTTGTCTCCCCACATGATTTATTGCTTACAGTGTTTACTCTCCAAATGCAATGCTAGACCTCAAATTATAACTCAACCCAGGTCGAGCAGCTCTCTCCGAATTATCGCCATTGATTTGTGTCTTTATTATGTCTTTAGTGAATCCAGTCCAGTGGCATTGCAAAGCACAACACTGCCACCTAGTGTGTGTGTGTGTGTGTGTGTGTGTGTGTGTGTGTGTGTGTGTGTGTGTGTGTGTGTGTGTGAGTGCGCAAAACGGAGAGAGAGAGAGAGAGAGAGAGAGAGATAGAGAGAGGGAGGGAGACAGAGCGCTGATTTCAGGTTGCTGTTTTGCTGCTGTGGTTGCTGAAGGAAGCAGGAATGCTCTGGCCATCTGCTGCAGATTAGAATTAGACCTGCAGCCCAATTCAATTAGCATCCCCAGCCAAGCCCACTGATTGGACAGAGGGAGAGAGAGAGAAGGCCAGAGCGAGAGGTAAAGGGCTTTGCTGGAGTCAGTACACAGCTCTCCTTGCTCACTGATAAACACGCCATCCGACAGTGCGAGAATGGAAAAGATGTTGAGCTGCCTCACTACACTCCCCAATGTGCACACATACACAAACACACACTTATATAATAAACCCATTCAAACAAGTTATTGAATTGTACTCTTGATGAAAAGAACCACTGTGGTGTATACATGTAGAGGCACTGCCATTCACGGGTGTGTTCTCAATTATTCTAAATGTAGCCCTGCCAGGCATTTGGTAGTGATTATTCTGTGTCCTTTGAAATGTCTGTAGTCTCTGTCTTTGCTTCTGCGTTTGTGTCCTGTTAAATTCACTTCAGCATTGTGTGTTTGCGTGTGTGTGTGTCTATATGCTATATATGTGAGTGTGTGTTCGTGTGTGTGTGTCTACATGCTATATATGTGAGTGTGTGTTTGTGAGAGTGAGAGAGAAAGAAAATGTAAAAAGATGATGTAAAAGACTGTGTTTGTATGAGTGCATGAGGAGAATAGTATGATGTAAATATAGTTAAAATAGCAGTGTTTATTGTGTTAATCAGTGTGTGGTGTGTGGGATGGAGCTGTTGTAGTGATTAGTGTGTATAAATCAGTGTGTGGTGTATGAAATGAGGATGGAGCTCTTGTAATGTTTAGTGTGTTTACTGTGTATAAATCAGTGTGCTGTGCATTAAATGGGGATGTAGCTATTGTAGTGTTTAGTGCATTGTCTTTGTCTAAATCTGGATGGGGATGGATGTATAATAGTGTTTAGTGTGTATAAATTAGTGTGTGGTGTATAGGATGGGGATGGAGGTATTATAATGCACCACCTTGTCTCTACTTGTCTCTCACCTGCTGCTCCTCCGAGACAAGCTTTCAATCAGCACACACACACACACACACACACACACACACACACACACACACACACGTGCACATACACTCCACATCCACATAGTACGTTCTGTGAACATACCCTCTGGCGCTGAGTTTCACACTTGATCACTCGGGCAATATGCATAATCACAGTCAAGCTTTCACACACACACACACACACACACACACACACACACACAGTCACACACAGTCACAACACACTTCGAGCTGGACAGAGCAGTAATAAGTGCTTCTCTCCGTCCTGCTGTACGTTTGTGTGTGTTTTTGTACGTGTGGGTGTATGTCCATCTGATCTCTCTCTGTCTCGAGGTCTCTCTCTTTGACACTGAAGCACTTATCCCTGTGACGCTGTGTCTCTACCCTGCGTTGCTCATATGAGACTGTGGGAGGTATGTGAGTGTGCCTGCATAAGGAAGAGAGCTGCTACTGAATGCACTTATATCATTTCATTGCCACTGAAGGTTAAATGCATTTCCCATACTATTAATCATAAGTAGGGTTTTTTAAACAGATTTTTGTAAAACAGTAGTTGAAAGCAGCAGCTCTTTCATGTTCATATAAGATGTCCTTTTCTTATGGGATAAGATGGAGATGTATCTGCACTGAATTCTGAATAGTCACAGCTTTGGTCAGTGTCAGTTGTTTAATGTCGATTAATTATTTAATGTTGATTATTTATTGTCTTAATTGCTTATTAATATATTTTTATTTCTTTATAATTCAATGAGAATTCAATGCATTATTGTATATTTATTTTACTGCCATTAGTATCAAGCCGGTAGTGACCAGCTGGGTTTGCTTTACAGCTGTAGAAGTATGTGACTGTACTCAAGGTTATGGGTAGAGCTTTACATGCCATAACCAGAATGGTTTGTACCTAACTAGAATGATCTGTGAGAAAGCATTGTGTTTTTATAGTACACACTCCTCCATGGTTATACTCAGAGTTAGGCCTTGCTCTGTTCAGGTTGTCCTTCTAAAGGTCAAATGACCCACGTCTCTCTCTCTCTCTCTCTCTCTCTGTCTCTCTCTCTCTCTTTCTCTCTTGCTCTCTCTTTCTCTTTCTTTTTTAACATCTCTCTTTGGTCTCTCTCTCTCTCCCTCCTGCCCAAGGGATTCTCCACTGCCTGTGTCATTTTCTTTTTATTTACCTCCTTTCCTCTTCTCTCTCGCTCTCTCTCTCTCTCTCTCTCTCTCCTCACTCTGATCCTAGAAGATGATTGGTTCACACTATCTCCCTCACTACCATGACAACCTGCCTCATGCCTCTCCCTCACCTTATTGCCTTCCTCTCTCTTGGGTACTGTTACAGAGAGTAGGTGTGTGTGTGTTGTGTGTGTGTGTGTGTGTGTGTGTGTGTAAGAGAGATGATGAATATGTAGATGATTTAAAAGAGAGAGGTAAGTACTTCACTCATGTTCAGTTCAACCTCCGGCTTTTGCTTCAGCCTTGTCTTTCACAACCCAAACTGATGCTGCCATCCGAGACATCACACTGGATCCTGCTGTGTGTCTGTTTGTGTATATATGTGTATGAATGCTAGCCATTGGTTCATCCTGTGTGTGTGTGTGTTTGTGTATATATTTGTATGAATTCTGGCCATGGGTTCATCCTGTATGTGTGTGTGTGTGTTTGTGTATATATGTGTATGAATTCTGGCCATGGGTTCATCCTGTATGTGTGTGTGTGTGTGTGTTTGTGTATATATGTGTATGAATTCTGGCCATGGGTTCATCTTCTACACAACCACAGAAGAGCTCCAATTACAGTAAAAGGAGGTGCACTGGCAGGAAGAGAAAGAGAAAGAGGCACAGAGTGATGAAAGAAAGGTTGCCTCTCGACACACACACACACACACCTGCGGCTTTCACACAGTGGGTCTTATTTAGAGATGGGGAGAGAGGTGTTAAGAACACACTAGTGAAACAACATCAAATCAGTTTAGACCTGGATCTGTCAGTGTGCCAGATTTGTCTAGACATATATGTATGCATGTGTGTGCGTGTGTGTGTGTGTGTGTGTCTGTGCATTTGTGTGCACATCAGGTGCCAGTAGCCATCTATCCTCTTTGCAGTAATGCTGGATCTGCTGTTGGCATGGAGACAGTTGTGGCGTGAGGCTGCTACCATGGTAACGCAGTACACTAAGGAGGGGGTCGAGGGCCACTGCTGTTCACTTTGTCCTTTTCTTTTGTTTGCTGCATCTTTCCTGCTGTTCTACCTGCTTCAGTCTGTGTTTGTGTATGTGTGTGTAAGAGAGAGAGAGAGAGAGAGAGAGAGAGAGAGAGAGAATGGATGAATGGTTAGTTCAGATAGAATTCTAAGTGATTTTCAGCATTGTGTAATAAAGGCTTTCTGTCAGTAATTGTCAGATTTTATAAACCTGACTTTTTAACATGACCAGTTCTATGTGTATATTGTGTGTGTGTGTGTGTGTGTGTTTGTGTTTGTTTGCATCAGAGGTACAGAGGAGGTGTTCCAGGCTCTAGAGGATAACCAGGTTACTCTGTCCACTATGAAAGCCTCTCGCTTTGTCAGGGCTTTTGAGAAAGAGGTGGACCACTGGGAGCGATCCCTGTCTCTAGTGCTGGAGGTCATAGAAATGATCCTCACTGTCCAGAGACAGTGGATGTACTTGGAGGTAGATCCACACCGATCCCACCCACTCACCCACACACACATACACACACCCACACATCTGCACACCATGCACCCTGACTCATCCTTTCATACTCGCACACACACATACACTTCACACATGTACTCACAGACAGATTCTCCTGAACCTGCACCGGCATACTAGTACGTTTGATTTTACACTTGTAAACATTTTATTTTGTCATAGCTATGTTCATACAAAGGCTAGTGCACGTGCTCACACCATTTACTAGGGTGAGCTCACATATGTAAAGAACATGGACCCTGTTTTTCCAACAGGATTGGCTTTAAAAAAAAACATGAGTTTTTTTCATGACACCTTTTTATACAGTTTAGCATCTTGTTTGCTGCAAATGGGGTCAAGTAGTTAAGCATGCGTGCACATGTGTAAGCCTTCACTCCTTCACGTGAGCACACGCAGTTCAGACCTCGGTAAAATCCCACATAGTTTTGTCTTATAATCCATAGCATACCACTACGGAGCCAGAACCTGATGTTAGCCGGGTTAGCTTTGACCCTGGTATCTCTGGAGTGGCCCATAAACATAAATGCACCCACTCAGATGACTGCACAAACACACAGCGCAGTGTGAGAGCGCCAAGCCATCTGCTCCCTTACCACTGATGAAGAGAGTACAGAGCGACTGTCAGAAGAAATCTCTTGTGTGTGTCTCTTTGTATACACACCTGTGATTCCTTTCAAAATGTATTTATTTCTCTTTCTCTTTCTCTCTCTCTCTCTCTCTCTCTCTCTCTCTCTCTCTCAGAACATCTTCTTAGGGGAAGATATTCGAAAGCAGCTGCCTCGTGAGTCCACTGAGTTTGATGACATAAACTCCAGCTGGAAGACCATCATGGAGCGACTAAATAAGGACAACAATGCTCTGAGAGGAACACACCACCCAGGTAGAAATGTGAGAGGGTTACGCCATTCGTGCTTTAAAAACATCTGATGCAGTGCATCTTTCAGCTAAAAGGGAACAGTTAGCTTAGCTGGAAGTCATCCAGTCGAAATGCTTGAGAATAGGAATAGATTTGCCTTTTGTTTCTGTGTGCAAGTCCTGCTCATTAATCTGCACCTGAATTTGTAAATAAGAAAGAGGGAAAGGGCACTGAGAAATGTCTGGTATTCAGGGCATTAAGCATGTAGTTGTGAAAAAGAAGAAGAAAGAGAAGTAAGTAGAAGGGCTGAAGAAGTGTTCTCACCCCCCTGTGTGCCAGGACTTCCTGAAAAGCTGTCTGAGATGAACTGTAAACTGGAGGAGATACAGAAGTCGCTAGACATGTACCTGGAGACCAAGCGACAGATCTTCCCTCGGTTCTACTTCCTGTCCAACGACGACCTTCTGGAGATCCTGGGCCAGTCGCGCAACCCAGACGCAGTACAGCCTCACCTCAAAAAGTGTTTCGACAACATCAAGAGTCTTCACATCAGCAAGGTCCCGCTACACACACCAGCGCAGACGCTCACACAGGCATCCACACAGCAGAGCCACAACCTCGACCTCATGTTTTCACTCTAAAGACCAGAAGGCATCCTAAAAAATATGGTCTATGGTCTATGTCTTGGCCTCAGTATTACGAATAATCCCAGGAGTTTAAGTGTATCTGGGGCAAAGTCAGTGCTGCCAGTGGTTCACGAGTGGAGTCTTGCTCCTGGGCTCTTCTTTGGGCTTATCTCAATAGTCCAAAGGTACTCTTACTTACGCAGAGTTCAGGCTGGGTCAGGTCTGAAGATGTAGCTTGGATGCACACTGTAATCTCTGTGTGTGTGTGTGTGTGTGTGTGTGTGTGTAGGTGGGGATCAGCAGTAGCAAGTCTGAGGCGGGTGGGATGTTCTCTGCTGACGGTGAATTTGTGGAATTCACTCATCCTGTTCTTCTAGAGGGGCCAGTAGAGGTGAGATCAGCACAATAGCATATCTAATACTCCTCATACACTTGCACATATTCACATTACAGCAACATTTATCTTGTGCTTATTGTTTGTGTGTGTGTAGGCATGGCTGTGTGATGTCGAGCGAACCATGCGCTGGACACTGAAGGACGGTCTAAAGAATTGCCGCATAGCTCTAAAAAAAATGACTGGAAAAAGGGACAAGTGGGTTAAAGATTGGCCTGGACAGGTGTGTGTGTGTGTGTGTGTTATTTGTGTATGTGTGTGTGTGTGTGTTATTTGTGTGTGTGTGTGTGTGTATTATTTGTGTGTGTGTGTGTGTGTGTGATTTGTGTATGTGTGTGTGTGTGTGTTATTTGTGTATGTGTGTGTCTGTGGCAAAATGTCTTCTGTACTCATTTTTTACACAGATGGTGATAACAGCCAGTCAGATCCAGTGGACCACAGATGTCACTAAAACCCTGATTACAGGGAAAGAGAGAGCAGACAAATCTGCGCTCAAATCCCTGAAGAAGAAACAGGTGAGACGAGGAGCTCATCCCACTGAAAGCCCAGGGTGTTTGTACGATTAGCAGAGTAGAGCTAGCACTTACCTCTCTGGGGGGTCATCCTCCCCTGGGAGGAAAGCACTGTAATTCTGCTGCTTATCACGCCACTTTTAGACAAATTCATTTGATCTCTGAACCTGGGGCCAGACATTCTCTGCACCTTTCTTGCCTGACATATTCTTATGCTGCTTGACATGTATTGATTGCACTAATACACCGCTGGTGAGTGCTTATATTCAAAACAGTAGTGGCAACAGTGGATAAAGTTTAGCATGGATACCACTTTCAACCAAAAGAGCTATCGGATCACCTTAAGTAGAAAATATATTTTAAACGGTTATATAAGAGCGTTCCTAAGCACACACTCACTGTACTACTGCACCTTATGGACAACAGAGGCACACAAATGTATTCATGCAAGAAGTCATTATTTCACAAAAGATTTACACATGTGCCCACAAAAACGGGAAATGAAAAAATATGGAAATGCTGGTTTGAGTTTAATGAAGGCTCAGTGAGACACGGGCTCAGTATGTGTGAGAGATACCAGACAAACGACCTAAAGATGCTCAACACTGAGGACTCCCTACACAGTACTGTGTGATTAGACTGGATGTAAAGTAACACTGTTTAACCACACTTGCATTAGTAAGGGGTTTTATGCCGTGGAAGTTGGCCGGCATCTTGATGCTGTCCTCAGTCCCGTCTGACCTTTGGACAGACTGGTTTAATGAAGTGCTATATGCCTACCTTCTGCCTTCCACTGCCTCTAGAAAAATCCAGAAAGATCTCACTGAGTTTTTATTGCTTTCTTAATATGACATATTTCCTATGGCAGCATTAGCAGTCTTCTCTGCAGTGGGAAAGGAGAGTGCTGTCTGAAGGAAAAGCATGTCAGGTTACCTGAGCCATTCAGTAAATGGCACGGCACTGTTTGGCAGTGCACTAGTGACACTGGACTTGCACTCCCACCAGGACCTCTAAAGAAATCTCTAACTTCTTCTCCTTTTGTCCGAAAAATATTAGAACTACCCTTAAAACATTCGCTTAAGCCCCGAAATATAGGCCTTAACACTGCCTCTCCTGAGGCTTCCTTAGGAAGAAACGCACTGCCCGATTTCCTGTAGCACGGACGCAGCGACTGCTGGCCTGTCTCTTCTGACTGATGCTGGGATTCTCCAGCACTTCTAAAGATCAAGGTTGTCAGTGAATATCCAACCAAAGCAACAAGCTCCAGCAGATTGTGTGACTCATGGAAACTGCACCATGACCATAAATACTGTGACATACCTTGTCAGAGACAGCGGGACGGTAGGGTGTCAGAGCAGGTGTGAGCTCTTGTTCACGCCCATCGCAGGTAGCCATGCTGCACCGCTACTCAGAGGCCATCAGAGGAAACCTGTCCAAGATCCTACGCCTCAAGATCGTCGCCTTGGTTACAGTGGAGGTCCATGCCCGAGATGTCATAGACAAACTGGTCAAAACAGGCTGCTGCGATGTCAATTCATTCGACTGGCTCTGCCAGCTTCGCCTCTACTGGGATAAGGTAGGGGGAGACAGAAAGCAGGGGGGGGTATCATTTAACCCACATGGCTAGTCACACCTCCACGTGTGTGTGTGTCTGTGTGTGTGTGTGTGTGTGTGTGTGTGTGTGTGTGTGTGCAGGATGTGGACGACTGCATTATCAAGCAAACCAACACGCACTTCCAGTATGGCTATGAGTACCTTGGCAACTCTGGCCGCTTGGTCATCACCCCTCTCACTGACAGGTACTGTAACCATAGCAACAGGGCAGTACTCACCTATAAAAGGTAATGGTGGCAGGCTTGGGAGGCGAAGCTTATTGGAGTCCCTGGAGTCGAACAGCCTTCCTGCTTCAGTATTAGACTCCCTCACCGCACCACTGCCAGCGCTACAGGATGAGTTCTGGAGTGTTCATATGCATTTAGATCTTCCCCAAAACCGTTTCAGCCTTTCAACTTTGTTAAACTTGGATCATTGTAGGCAAGGAAGGTAAGAAATGTCAGCACTTTCTCTCAGTTGGGTGGACATAGCTAAATGTGCAATATGTTCATTCACTGGGGACCTTCACAGCAGATGGGAAATTAGTGAGAAGGTGCCATTACTAAGAAAGCAATAGTTTCCGATGTTATTACAGATATAAATCATACTATTCCCATGATTCAGTCAGTTAATTTGATAATGGATACTACTAACACTCCTATAGTAATCAGATTGATGATATTGGATTTCTTCAAATAAACCCCAAACTTTTGATACAAGCTATACATCAGCTTGCAGGATCCAGGATCATCTAGCAGACTGGCCGGTGTTTGTGATTCGTAGTACAAACTGATCCAGGATCAGTGGAGTGTGCCAATCGCCACTCCACAGCAAATCTGCAGCTCAGGGTGATGCCTGACCTAAGAGAGAAGCATGTTTTGACTATATATATATAATTAACTTCAATTTTTATTTCATTTGAAATGAGAGGAATGAGTATAGAGACAGGGCTGAAACATCTTGAGCTCAGGCTCCAGGACCCCATGGGTGCAAAGCGTTACAACGGGAGCGTGAAGATTCTCACCCACTATAAATTATTCATGGAATACACATGGAAAGTGAGAGTCAGGAGTCAATAGCTGGTCTTTATTGTGTCCTTTAGAAACAGCAAAATAGCACTGAGAAACACAGCAGCAAAACGTTCTTCCATGAAATGACAGAAACATCTAATCCTGGCTTATGTTGATGAGCACATGACATCTTAAATCCACTCAAGGACATGGAGAATGGACTTATTAATGTCTTCCTCTGTGTGTGTGTGTGTGTGTGTGTGTGTGTGTGTGTGTGTATGCATGTTTTGAATCTTTCTGTGAGGATGCCTGTCTGTGTTTATGATTTTGTATGTATGAATATGTCACCCTACTCCAGTATGTTTGTGGATACTTGGTAATGATGCCCTTGTGAGTGTCTAGTGATGTGTGTATGTGTGTTGTGG
The DNA here is from genome assembly GCA_025802075.1 of Tenebrosternarchus preto. Classification (NCBI taxonomy): domain Eukaryota; kingdom Metazoa; phylum Chordata; class Actinopteri; order Gymnotiformes; family Apteronotidae; genus Tenebrosternarchus; species Tenebrosternarchus preto. The sequence continues at coordinate 7,703,058 of JAOYMR010000016.1, read as the reverse complement.
GCCGTGGGATTTAACACTGGCTCTTTTCCTTGGATTTATTGATTACCGTACCTCCTTTTACTTTTATCAGTCTTTGTCCATCTGTGAGTGGTGAGTTAATTAAATTGTGTTAAATGCCATCTCTGACTGGTATTATTATTATTTGAGTGTGTACAAATTTAATTATACTTTAACACTTATCTTACACTAGCTTTTGATGCTAGTGGCCAGAAGCGAATTCAAACAGCAGCGCACGGGCCGCTGCGTGATGAAAGTGTTGTCACGGTGTTTTCCACGGCCTGTCGCGTTTGGAGGCTGAGTGAGTGAAGCGTGCGACCTGTTGTGTAGGTGCTACATGACTCTGACCACGGCCCTGCACCTTCACCGCGGGGGCTCACCCAAAGGCCCCGCCGGCACGGGCAAGACGGAGACGGTGAAGGACCTGGGCAAAGCCCTGGGCATGTACGTCATCGTGGTCAACTGCTCCGACGGCCTGGACTTCAAATCCATGGGCAGAATGTATTCCGGCCTTGCTCAGGTTATTAGCATGTAATAAATATTATATAAGCTTCATGTAAGACACACTCTGGAAACACATAATGGACAGTAAGTAAGTGTCCAAGGTGACACTGACTTAAAGACTAATGAATTTTATAAAATATGTGTATGATGAATGACCGTGTGTGTGTGTGTGTGTGTGTGTGTGTGTGTGTGTGTGTGTGTGTGTGTGTGTGTGTGTGTGTTCATTTCCAGACTGGCGCATGGGGCTGTTTTGATGAGTTTAACCGCATTAACATTGAGGTTCTGTCAGTAGTGGCCCAGCAGATCCTATCAATCCTCGTAGCTCTGTCTGCACGAGCCAGCAGTTTCATCTTTGAGGGCAGAGAGATTCGTCTGGTCTGGTCCTGTGGCATCTTCATCACCATGAACCCTGGTACATGTTTCTCACTGACACCACGGACGTGATCATTTATTGACAAGCATTTTGTGTGCATCTGTAGGTGTGTGGTGTGTTGCTGTAACGTGTGTATGGGGTTTTCTCTAGGCTATGCCGGTCGTACAGAGTTGCCTGATAATCTGAAGTCCATGTTCAGGCCCATCTCTATGGTGGTCCCTGACTCCACCCTCATCGCTGAGATTACTCTTTTCGGAGAAGGTTTCAACAACTGCAAGGTGCCCTCTCATGGTCACTTTTTTTAACAAACACAAATGTGCTTGTGAGGCTCAAGTACAAATTTAAAGCCTAAACCTAAATGTTTAAAAAATCCTTGCAATGAGTGGTAAGTTTTCTAAAAGCTTTTAGCTTAAAAAGCTGTTAGTTCTCACCATTGGTTCTCACACGTGTAAAAATTAAACTTCACACAACACACAGAAGAGTATAATAAATGATGGCAAATCATTCTTAGGTTAATGTTGAAGTGCTGTAATATTTACTGCTTACCTACCAACCCTCTTATGGAGATCACGTAGATATCCTGAGTGACGTTTATAAGAAAAGATGATACGACAACCTTGAGGATGAAAAAATATATACAGCAATTCATTTTCTAGGGTTATTTATCAAATCTACTTTCCATATGAAGACAAAACCTGCCTGTGCTATTGTCCATTAAGACAGGTCTAAAGGTCATGAATAGAATTAGATCATTATCAGACACAGAGAGGTGGACACTGAGTTAGTGTTTGGTATTAAATTCGGCTTTGGAGCTGGGCAGGATTGGATCAGATAGGCAAACACAGATGAAACCACACACGTACACACACACACACCCACACACCCACCCCCCCACCCCCCCCCACCACACACACACACACACACACATACACACACACACTAGGAGACTGATCCACTGTTGGATTACTGCTGACACACAGCATGCATGCTGTGCGTGCGTGTGCCCACGCCTGTGAAACACCCAACTGACATAGCCTAACAACACAACACATTTAATGCCAGCCACCCCCCCCCCAAAACACACACACCAGGCCTGGTGGGCACAGAATCCCCCACAAATATATCCACTGAGAGCTCCTGCCTGCTCCAGCAAACATGGCCCTAATGGAAAAGCCTTATTTGCTGGTGCTGTACACAAGGCCAGTTAGCTGGCAGCGAGATAGAGAAGCGCAGGAGATTGGACTTGGAATGACAAATAATAGACCTGAGATTAAGAACGGCGGGAAGGGGACCAGCATCAAGCCTTCGCCAAAACCCTGAATGTCAATGTTAGATTTCATTTGGCCAGACCACAAGCTCCCTCTCCCTCTGCCTACATGCTCTGCCGCTCACTGTCACCTTACACAATCGATAGTCCCAGTATCATTATGTGCTATTGAGAGGACTATTACCCCTGCAAATGGGGGGAAATGGACATATCAATGTTGTGTCATGTCAGATTGAGTGGTGAGTTAGAATGACTATAGGGCCTGAAAGAGAGAGAGAGAGAGAGAGAGAGAGAGAGAGAGAGAGAGAGAGAGAGAGAGAGAATGATAGATAGAGATGCAGGGCAAACATAACGGAAGGAAAAGGACAGAGTGAAAGAAAGAAAAGGGCTGTTGGAGCAGGAAGAAAAGAGGGAAGGTGTTTGCTCTGCTGCGAAGTGTTGTGCTGCAGGTCAGGTGTCTGTCTCATGAGAGCCATGAATTTACATTACCTATCATGGCTGTGGGGGGGGTGTGTGTTTGTGTGTGTGTGTGTGTGTGAGTCTTCCTTTGGAGAAGCATGTTGAAGAACAACCTGCTATAGTAACCAAAGATCACCCCCCACACACATACACACAACATTGTTATCCCATCCCGAGTGTGTATCTTTGCAGTCTGGTGAATAGGGTGTAAGACATACTCTGACTAACATGGTCCATTTACCTGTGTAGAAATCAGTCTGTTACATTGTCCACAGCTTTTCTCCATTACATCTGCTTCTGTTTTACACACACACAAATACGCATGTGCACACGTGCACACACACAAACACAAACAGTTTTGCTCCTACCTTTTTCAAACTTCAACCATTTTTCATTTTACCTTTAAAATATTTGCATTTCTTTGTGCCAATTGACATTGTCTTTCATTCCTGTGTCCTTCCATGTTTCTCACTGTCTCACTGACACCGTTGTTGTTTTCAATTCTCTTGATAAAAGTGACACAGTAAACGTCTGTTGTGAACTGTCCCCCTCCCCCTCCAGGTGTTGTGAACTGTCCCCCTCCCCCTCCAGGTGTTGGCTAAGAAGGTGTTCACCCTGTACTGTTTAGCAGTGCAGCAACTGTCTAAGCAAGATCATTATGACTTTGGCTTGCGTGCTCTCACATCTCTACTACGCTATGCTGGCAAGAAGCGCAGAGTCTGCCCTGATGTTGCAGATGAAGAGGTTATACACACACACACACACTCACACAGAAGGCGTTTTCACACTAGCCACTCAGAAATCAGCCCAATCACAGTTTGTTACAGATATCTATATCTAGTTCATATGGCTGACAGCAGTCCTCAAATGGTGTGTTATCAGAATTGGTCTATTAGCACATGTATACTGGGCACTGCTGACAGCGGCATAAAACACAAACTTGGGCCTCTTTCCATTGGGAGAGCTGACTATGATAAAAAATGTATCAAAGAGGACAAAAACTTGAAAAGGAAACTTAAAAAGGGACTCGACTCCTCTTACCTGACTGCAAACTCGTCCCTCACTCCTCTTGTGTGAAGAATGAAAAATGTGACCCTTCATTTTTTAGAATTCTCATGCTGGAAAATTATCTGTATGTAGATATAAATGCTGCTCCCTGTTCCTTCTGTTTATAAGCACTTGTGAAAGAGTCCTACTAGAGACAGTATTTATAAGGAAAGGAGGTTTGTTAATATGAGACTTACCCTTAGTAGTTTAGGCATTGATTAAATAAAAGCAGTTGTACTCTTAATATTTAAGACCCTGATCTAGATACATGGAAGGTAGATCTAGAGACAGTATAGTGTAACATATCTCACTTTTACCTTTCCACCCCAGATCCTGCTTATGTCTATGAAGGACATGAACATTGCTAAGCTGACCTCCACTGACCTTCCTCTGTTTAATGGGATCATCCAGGACCTGTTCCCTGCCGTGGACACGCCCACTATCGACTATGGCAAGGTAGGATGCCTGTCTCCCAGCGTGCACTAGGGCAGCTCACCTCCTCCCATGCAGCAGGGAAACGCACATCCCAGCATGCACCGGGTCAACTGCTTGTTAGGATGCCCTGTACCGACTCCACAGTGAGCGTCTGTCAGAGCTGTATGCGTTTCGTAACACGGGCGCTCACAGACATTTCTGCAGTTCAGCCACCACTCTGGTGTGTTCCTCTAACCATCCAGGCTCACTGGAGTTCCTTCAAATCCATCTGCATATAGGCTTCCCAATGTATCAAAAAGGTACCAAACCCATTTTTAGGGATCCGTTTGTAGTTTGCACATGACTCGGTTATGTTTTGTCTGTTTATTTTGTGTTACGGCACAAGCTTCAAAAAGACTTCATCAAATGCGGCAACTCCCTCTCTGATCTGAAACATGTAGTGTGTGTTGGTTAGGGTGTGTGTGTGCGGGTGTGGATTAGGGTGGGTGTGGGTGTGAGTGGGCGGATGGACGTGTGCTGCCTTTGTGAGTCAGATATGCAGCATCATGCAGATGCTGTGCACGGCACGCGCCTCATCACCTACGCGTCTGGAGTCCGGACAGCCAACAGCTGCTGCCTGTATCAGCCCCACTCAAGTATGAGGATGGAGGAACAGCACATGCACAAACACACACACAAGCACAGACACACACATCTTGTCTCACTTCATGAGTCTTTCCTCTACACTGCTTCCTCTCAAGTCCATTTCACTTTGTGAGTGTTTTCATTTCACTTTCATGTCAAGCAAACAGCTCCACCCTCAGCTGTTAATGCTAATGTGTTCTTGCTAAGATGCTTCAGATCCGTTCTCTTTCCGTGCCTCTCTAGCCAGTTAATGAGGCAAGATAGAAATAAGAGCAAGGGATTGAATTAGAGAGTTTAGTGAGAGAGCCTTAGTGCCTCAGTAGTGATTTGGCTCTGAAGTGCGTGTGTGTGTGTGCCTCACTCTGGGGGGTGCTGAGAGTATTTATGGTTATTAAGTTTGAGAAGTACTTCTTGCCAGTTCATTTGTACTTGGTGATCAACTTGGGATTCAAATCAACAACACTGCTACACCGAAGGGCTTTTCCTCTACCAACAACACTGATATACTGAAGGGCTTTTCCACTTCCAGCAATACTGATATACTGAAGGGCTTTTCCTCTACCAGCAACACTGCAACACCAAATACTTTTCCACTGTCCTCATAAGAATCAGTGTAAACTTCCCCCCAAAAAACAAGTAGATGTTCTCTATCCCCTTTTTTCTGCACTTCGATCTGTTTTTCATCCATCACTCTCATGTTCTCGTTCTTTTACCTCTCCCTCTCTCTATCTCTGTAGCTGAAGGAGACCATAGAAGCAGAGCTCCGCCAGGCTGGTCTCCAGGTCCTTCCTTTCACCGTGACTAAAGTCATCCAGTTGTACGAAACCAAAAACTCACGCCACTCCTCCATGATCGTGGGCAAGACAGGCAGTGCCAAGACGGTCACCTGGAGGACCTTGCAAAGCGTCCTGAGCACTATGCATCGGAAGGGCGAACCGGGCTTCCAGCTCATCCGCGTGAGTCTCACTCCTCACCTCCGCATCTCCTTTTCCGGTCCTCTTCTCTGCCCCTGTTCCTGGGAGACCCACTGATCTCCTCTCCACTCAGGACTGCCTTCTGCCCACTCCCAGCTCCCCACTCTGCTCTTCCTCTTTTCCGTCAACCTTGGGAGCTCCACACCATTGTAATTATTCAGGCCTTTTTTCTGAGCCTCTTCCTACACAGTTCACCGAGCACTTAATTTGCTTAGTGTGATACTCCAGCTGAAACAAAGTGCAGAGAGAAAATACTGAACATATAGAATGACTCAAAGCAAACAGAATATGCAGCACATGTGTACCTCCGAGCAAAAGACAGCATGGACCATCAGCTCAGACAACAACAACAACAACAGCAGCTAACACAGCCCGCCACACATCACAGAGCAGCTCGTACACATCCAAACACATATCATTATGCAGCCATACATGTCACAAAGCAGCCCACAGTTCCCTTTTTTTTTACTCTGTGTCTTAATTGCTTTTGAGTTATAAAATGAATCAATCCATGAATCACTGAGTACATCTACAAGCTCCTATTCTACAAGGACATCAATTACACTGGCCCCTTGACCACACAGTGTGTGCACTTCAACACTCAGCACATCCATTATTCCCTACCACCACTCACTGTTAGACCAGCATAACGCAAGTTTGTCGTATTGCAGTCTCATTATCTCAAACATGTGCAGATTTAATGGCAAATCCAAAGCCTCTGATATGACATGTGCTCCGTCTACAGCAGCTGTTGTGTCGGAGTCTGGGCTGGGGCATTCATTAGTATGAAAATGAGCCGCCGTTAGCGAGCACGCTAACACAACGGCGTTTCACACGCCTGACGTTGAAACGGTGCCCTTATACAAAGGTGTCCTCCGCAGGGATCGAGGTGCTCTTCCGGTTATTTAACCTTGAACAAAAACCACTCGGCAAACTTACAGCCAACACGTGGAGTCTCCGTACTCTAGGTCTCTATAATTGGTATTAGTTACTATCGCCTCTCGTGACAGCATGTTTGTGTGTTTGGGGGAAAGCGTGCATGGCTCAGCGCGGTTCATTTCATGCTAACCTGGTTGGCTGGGGCTCCAGGTCTCTGAAGCCATGTCTTTTCTTAGAAGCATTCATTTTTTCCCATTCCTCTTCATTTCCCTTCATCCTTCACCACCTTCTTCCCACTGGGCAAACAACAAAAAAAAAAAGAAAGAAAAAAAATACAAACTGGGTTCATTCTACGCCAGGTTTTCAAGTATTGTGATGTGATTAATTTGGAAGGCACCTCAAGCGTGATTTCAAATTGTGAACTGAACCATATAGGTGAAGCTAATATCAGAGCTTGAATAAGGTCGAGTGGCCCGCTCTCACGTGGCCCATCCTGTTCTGTGTTATGTGCGTGCAGTGTTTTTCTCTCGTAACCTTTTTAATGATTTTTTAGAATTTAAAGTGTGTGTGTGTGTGTGTCAGAGAGAGAGAGAGAGAGAGAGACAGAGACAGAGAGAGAGAGAGAGAGAGAGAGAGAGAAAGAGAAAGAGAAAGAGAGAGAGACAGAGAGACAGAGAGACAGTGAGAGAGGGAAATTATAAGATCAAGGTAAGGACAGAATAAGTAAGATTAAATTATGTTCAACCTCTTCATCCTTCTCTTGTTTTTCCCTCCAGTACCTCCCTCTTCCTCTGCTCTTTATCTCTGCACACGTTCACCTCAACCTTGTGTCATTGTTTGTGTCTAAGACTTGTGTCCCTGTGGGATGTGTGTGTGTCTAACTCTGTGGGTAAGGTCTCTCTGTGTTCTCTCTGTGGGTAAGGTCTCTCTGTGTTCTCTCTGTGGGTAAGGTCTCTCTGTGTTTTCTCTGTGGGGTGAGGTCTCTCTGTGTTCTCTCTGTGTTCTCTCTGTGGCTCTCTGTGTTCTCTCTGTGTTCTCCTGTGGGTAAGGTCTCTCTGTGTTCTCTCTGTGTTCTCTCTGTGGGTAAGGTCTCTCTGTGTTCTCTCTGTGTTCTCTCTGTGGGTAAGGTCTCTCTGTGTTCTCTCTGTGGGGTGAGTGTAATTCTGTTCGGTTTTGGGGGTCTTGTTCATTGCTCCCTCTGTGACTGTCATGTCTTTTTACAGCCTACTTATTTTCTCTCTCTCTCGCTCTCTCTCTCTCTCTCTCTCTCTGTTTGTCTCTCTATCCCTCTCTCCTTCTCCATCTCCTTCTGTCCCTTCCTCCCTTTGTACCACCCTCCATCTTTAGCTCTCCCTCTCTCCTCACCCCCTGTCTCTCTCTCTCTCTCTCCCTCCACCCCTCTATGCCTGTCTTCTTCTCTCTTTCATATCTGACTCAACACCTCTCTCTTTGCATAATCTATTTCTGGTATCTGTCTCTCTCCCACCATACAAACATCACCTCCCCCTGATTCCTCATTATCTCTCCTCTGCATCTCCACATGCTCTGAGTCACACACACACACACACACACACACACACACACACACACACACACACACACGTGTGTTCTTTTTGTGTGATGTGTCTCCTGCACATCACTCACGCTAGTATCACTCCAGTAGCCACGCCCTGTCTGATCTTATTTTGCGTATTTTATCTCACCTCCCTCTCACTGACACGTCTTCTTTCTTGATCTGCTGACCTTTGACCTGTGACCCCTCAGGAGTGTCCTCTGAACCCCAAAGCAGTGAGTCTTGGAGAGCTGTACGGAGAATATGACCTCTCCACCAACGAGTGGACCGACGGCATCCTGTCCTCTCTCATGAGAGCCGCCTGTGCAGGTACTGTCATCTGCTGCATGGGCTGAGGAAGGCACAAATAAGACCTCAACATAACTAACACCTCTCACACGGCGAAATAATACACGAAAAATGATTCAATCAAATGTAAGCAAAGGAAGCATGAATAAATCTTAGAGAACAAATGTGAGTAACGCAGTGAGTAACCATGTAAGTACAAACTGTAAGAATATGAGAACAGTAAACTCTAGTGAACCTTATTAAACTATTGAGCTAAAAATAAGACTTCGGTTGGATTTTAGGTAAATAAATCCAGGGGTTTTAACTACAGTTAACTACAGAGTTTGTAAATGGTTGAAAACCCAGTCACATTGGTTTGGAGGACTAATCAAAGCCAGTGCAGGGTTTGTTTATTTATACATGATTTATGTTCGCTAGAGTGCTTGAGACTTTCTTACTTTTGGCACAGGTTCCAATAAAGGTTTTTAGTCCGTTAGTTTGATGAAGTTACTCTCATGACCAGTAAAGGTTTTTAGTCCGTTAGTTTGATGAAGTTACTCTCATGACCAGTAAAGGTTTTTAGTCCGTTAGTTTGATGATGTTGCTCTCATGACCAGTTTAGGGACTGTATTGAATTTTTCTTTAAGCAGGATTTACATTAAGAGAATCACTTAGCTTTTTCCATACTGTCTTTTCTGGAATTGTACTCAAGCACAATGTAGAAACTCACCTAAAGCTATATGGAAATTAAAAAAAAAGGTTAAATTGAGTATAGAATTTACTAAGCCGTTCTAAGTAGCTCTGGAAAAATACCTGTTTATAAGAAGCAGTTTATGATTTCCAGAACACCCGTAATGTCAACATTTTTGAGAAGGGATTCAGAACTTGGATCAAGGGTGCATGTGGAACGTTTTATGAAATTTAACTTAATTAGATTTTCCAACTTTGTCCTTCGGTGCAGATGCACCTCTCAAGACAATTTGTCAGCATGGTGGGATTTAAAAAGTGATTGAGAGTTGAGAATAATATTCCAGTCTTGTTTCCTTCATCATCGTAGGGGAGTGAAATTGAACTCTCACTGCAGCCTGACTCATGAAGGGGGCTCTGTGGGTCCCGGGCCTGTGTCTACTGAGAAAATGTGCTGACAATTGTTGTCAACTGGTATTTTTACTTTACTGGCAAAAGGTAGAAGGTGGAGATGCAATAATGGGATGTAACTGAGGAAGATGGGTATGACACCAGGTAAGGATAGGGAGGAGTAATTGACAGAAAGAGAGGGGTGGATGTAGTATATGCACCACATTTTGACCAGCTTTTGGGCAATTTTTTTTACTGAAGTTTCATAAGTCTCTGTCAGACCGATACACAAAGGAGAGGCTCAAACTTTACATCTCTTTAGTGTCTGATGCTCTATCTTCTGCTCACATTTCTACCTCTAGCATTACAGAAAATGGAATTCATTCTTAAAAAAATTTCTCTTAGAATTTTTTTCCTTGATCACTTACCAGCATAAGGATACAGAAACAAGGCTGAGATGGTGT
>JAOYMR010000016.1:7688118-7690618 GCA_025802075.1 Tenebrosternarchus preto | reverse complement strand
CATGTTGCTGGGTTCAGATGAGAAGCCAGATGAGAAGTGGATTGTGTTTGATGGGCCAGTGGATACTTTGTGGATTGAAAGCATGAACTCAGTCATGGATGACAATAAAGTCCTCACGCTTATCAACGGAGAGAGGATATCCATGCCTGAACAGGTATAGTAAGCGGCCTGTGACAATTACGCATCTACACCCACTTTCTACATTCTGCTTTCGTTCTATTGCCTAACACTCCCAAAGAAAAGCCATTGTTCTTGTGTACTGTACTTGTCCTTTCAAACTTTAAAAAAAATATATGTAGCCAGAATACAGGCTTCGTTGTTGACTGTGTATCTGTTTGTGTGTGTGTAGGTTTCCTTGTTGTTTGAGGTGGAGGATCTGGCTGTAGCATCCCCAGCAACAGTCTCTCGCTGCGGGATGGTGTATAACGACTACTCTGACCTGGGCTGGAGGCCCTTTGTTCAGTCCTGGCTTGGCAAGCGACAGAAGGTCCCACACACCACATAGCCCTGCCTCTAGGATTTGTTCCTCCTTTAGCTTATCCTGTGAATTCATGAGTGATGGGTAGATGAACATTCTGCACTCCCATGTGCTCATTCTCTTTACGTTTTTTCTGTTTCTCTTTCTTTGTGTATTTCTCTCTGTCTCCTCCTGTCTCTCTTTCTCTCTCTCTCTCTCTCTCTCTCTCTCTGTAGGTGGAGGCAGATCTTCTGAAACATCTGTTTCACAAATACATAGAGAAGACTATAAGCTTTAGGAAGGCTCACTGCAAGGAGCTGGTAGCCATCACTGAACTAAACGGAGTCATCTCTCTCTGTAAACTCTACGACTCCTTGGCGAACGCTGAGAATGGGGTTAGAACCTGCATCTTCTCCACCTGCTCTCACGTACCATCTAACAGCTCAGCAAAATCGAGTGAATCAAGTTATTGACCACATTCACATATATTGATTTTTTAAGGAACTGAAATTGACATTGACAGGAGTCTGTGGTAAATGTATGGTGAGGTTCCAGACATGTACCATCTACATGCAGGTGAACCCAGCAGACAGTGAGAACTTTGGCCGTATGGTAGAGCTCTGGTACATCTTCAGCTTGATCTGGTCTGTATGTGCGTCTGTGGATGAGAACGGCCGCAAGAAGATCGACAACTTCCTGCGAGAGATGGAGGGAACCTTTCCTAACAAGGTGGAATTTCTGACACCCACACTCACAGGCACACAGACAGAACCAATACACATTTTTCAGCCTATACCCACGAAGTGTTTTCAGTATATGATTCAGCAGATTGATTTTTCTAAAACTAAAAATATATATATAGCAGTAAGAGTGTAGTCATTTTTTATCAATGTCCTAACAAGGACACCATCTATGAGTACTACGTGGACACTAAGAACAAAACCTGGGCATCATTCGAGGACAGGCTACCCAAGAGCTGGCGCTACGTCTCCAAGTGAGTGACCATGTGACTGCACATGCCTGTGTCCTCCAGCCCTGCAGCATCTCCCTCCACAGTCCGCTTGCTCCTCATTGTCTGCATGCCCCCCCCACAGCCCACACCCTCCACCGCCCGTACACCCACGCCGTAGGCCTTCTGACTGGCAGCCACCCAGCCATCAGAATCTATTGCTCCATTCATATCCATATCTCATCACCTTTGATTTGCCCCATCTCCATGTCCATCTCCATGTCCATCTCCATGTCCCTGCCTTCCCCTCTCTGTATTTATGCCTCCCCCATTTTTCATGTCTAGCTGTCTTTTCCCCTTCATTGCCCTCTATCCTTTTGCTCTTCACTCTGTGCTCTACTCTTTGTCCTCTTCGCTCTGTGCTCTACTCTTTGTCCTCTGACCATTTTTTCCCCCAAACTGGGTCTTTTTTTTTATTCTTCCACTCATTTTTTCTGTCTTATTATACCTTTTAATTTTCAGTCTTTCGTTCTGGAGTTTTTCACCTGCATTGCCCTATTCCCCTTCAGTCCACTTTCTCATAGACCCATTTTCTCATAAAAGTGGTCCTCCTCCTTTCCTTTCTTTCTTTCTTTCTTTCTTTCTTTCTTTCTTTCTTTCCACGTCTCTGTTTCTCTCTTTCAACTTGCAATACTTCTTTACTTTTTAGGCTTCACCTTTCTCACTTGTCCACTTCTTCTCTGTGCCTAAAACTCTACATTATTTTTGGGTTCTCTTTTCCCTATTCCCCATCTCCATGTCCCGAACTCTCTCTACAGCCGCATATGTGTAAAAGAGGCCTTCTGGGAGAAGAGCTTTAATAAAAACAGCTAGGCAGAGCTGACAGAAATTCATCCTTTTCTCTCTCTCTCTCCCTCTCTGCTCCTTTCTCTCTCTCTCTCCTTCCATCCCTCTCTCCTACTACCACCTTTCTACCTGCTCCCATCTTTCTCTCTCTCTCTCTCTCTCTCTCTCTCTCTCTCTCTCTCTCTCTCTCTCTCTCTCTCTCTCTCAGCATTGCTACATACTATAAGATCATGTGTCCTACTGTGGAC
>JAOYMR010000016.1:7669637-7685446 GCA_025802075.1 Tenebrosternarchus preto | reverse complement strand
CTCTCTCTCTCTCTCTCTCTCTCTCTCTCTCTCTCTCTCTCTCTCTCTCTCTCTCTGTGTGTGTGTGTGTGTGTGTAGGAGTCTCAGATCAAGCGTATCTATGGCACAATGATAAACCAAAAGCTGCAGGAGTTTGAGGAGGAGGTGAAGCCTATTGGGAATGTTCTGACTCAGGCCACACTAGAGCTGTACTATGCTATCACCACCCGCTTCTTACCCACTCCTGCCAAAATACACTACCTCTTCAACCTCAGAGACATCTCCAAGGTGAAATACGCAAATAGCGCACATATACACACACTTAATTATTTCATGCAGCTAAAATAGCAACTTTAAAGATTTCAGAAACAAAAGATGAGCTGCCCTGTCCTTCGTGTGGGAGTCCTGCTGCTGACAGCTCTTCATGCTCACTCTGGATCTGGAGTTCTGTGGTCGCAATCGCTCTCCCTCTTTAACCCTTTGCCATTTGTTCTGTCTCTGTCTTTCTGTAGGTGTTTCAGGGTCTGCTGCGATCACACAGGGACTTCCATGACACAAAACACAGCATTACTCGCCTTTGGATACACGAGTGCTTCAGGTGAAGCGAATGCATGTGTGCGCACACGTACACTTTAATGTGAACATTCAGAAGAGTGCTCATTGTGTGTGTGTGTGTGTGTGTGTGTGTGTGTGTGTGCACGCCTGCAGGGTTTTTTCAGACCGGCTGGTGGACCAGGCAGATATGGAGGCATTTGTGGGGCTGTTGGCTGAGAAACTAGGCTCGCTTTTTGATCTCACCTACCACAGCATCTGTCCTAACAAACAGCCACCTATATTTGGTACACACAATTCCTGAATGAATGATCATTTCTTTATTTCTTGATTGCATATGGATGTTACAGGTGTATGGAGCACACAGAAGTTAATGTACCTGCAGTATTATGATTGAGTTTGACTGCATGTGTCCATACGTGTTTGTAGGTGATTTCCTGAGGGAGCCTCATGTCTATGAAGACCTGCTAGACTTTAAAGCTCTGAAGGGCTTCATGGAGTCTCAGCTTGAGGACTACAACCTCACACCAGGAGTGGTTCCCATGAGCCTGGTGCTCTTCAGAGATGCCATTGAGCATGGTGAGCTCGTGGCTGCAGTACACGTCTCCATCTGTCGTTGCCCAGTAGTACAAATATTCCAATTTACACAGCACATCCTGCAATTCATTCAATTACACTATATAACAAATGCATTTTTAAACTATGATCCTCTGAACAAGGAAGATCAGACTTACAGTAGCCAATGAACTGTATCCTTTAAACTAGCCCAAATCCTCCAGTTCTATAATTGGTGCGACTAAAACTGCATGGCAAACTGCACTGCAACTTTCACAATCCAGTGCAAAATGAGTTTAGAAATCTCTTATTACTATGAATGATTACTCTCCTCATTCTCTTTATAGAGAATGCAATTACATTATAAACCCCATAGGAAAGTAAGCAATTATGCCTTCAGTCCCACAACACAGTGTGTAATCAGTCTTAGTGTCGCTCAAGACTGGGTACAAACTGAACACATCAAACACAGCATGGCCACTGAATTAAGCTGCACATCAACCAGCGGAATATAACATTAGACACATCACACACCCAGTTCAATGTCTGCAATTAACCAGATCACATGCACATAACCTAATGACACACCACTCTACTACACAGCACTGAATGATTAGGAAATTAGTCACAGCGACAAGTTGGGCCAGCCTGTATGTTAATAAGTTATTGTGTTTTTGTGGTAATTAGTTGTGTTGGCATGTTTGGCTTATTGTATGAGCGTGCCTGTGTCTCTGCGTGTGGGTGTGGTTATGTGTGTGTGTGTGTGTGTGTGTTTCTCTGTTGCTACAGTGACACGGGTGGTGCGTGTAATCAGTCAGCTGAGAGGTAATATGCTTTTGGTGGGCATTGGAGGCTCTGGGAGGCAGAGCCTTTCCCGATTGGCCACGTACATCTGTGACTACCTGCTCTTCCAGGTGGAGGTCACCAAGCAGTACCGCAAACAGGAGTTTAGAGAGGGTAAGCAAGCCTGGCTCTTAGAGCAAGCCTAGCTTTTAGCCAGGACAAATTACACCTGTCTTCTACCATATAGTAATCAACAAAACAATGATTAATTTCCTGTGTGAATGGGCTTAGTGTTAAGCAGTTTTATCTGCATGATAAAGGTGTCCAAGGTATCTTCTAGCTCATTCCAAGTTTCTACTAATTTTACTGGTGAAGCATTCCTGACCTTTAAAATGAGATGAAGTTCAGAGTACAAAAGCAGCCTTTTATACAGAGGTTACACAGCTAATGAAGGGTCATGTGGTGTTCATTTTTTAACTCATCTGTGTTATTTGGTGTTCCTCATGCAGACATTAAGAAGCTGTACAGGTTGACTGGAGTGGACAGCAAGCCCACTGTTTTCCTGTTCAATGATACTCAGATCGTGGATGAGTCATTTTTAGAGGACATTAACAACATCCTTAGCTCTGGAGAAGTGCCCAACCTTTACAAGCCGGATGAGTTTGAGGAGGTCCGTCTTCAACTGACGACACACACAAGTGCGCGAGTGCACACACACGTTCATTAACACTACTCTTATGATTCCCCCCCGAGCAGGTCCAGAGCGCTCTCTCTGACTCGGCCAGGAAGGACAATGTTCTGGAGACTCCCGACTCCATGTTTCACTACCTGATAGAGCGCGTGAGAAACAACCTCCACATAGTGCTGTGCATGAGTCCTGTAGGAGCCCCCTTCAGGTATCTACCATCACTTTAACCAAGTACTGCTGCTTGAGACTTGAATGGAGCTGGATCAAACCACCATTGTGTTAAGTAGTACCATACCATACCTACTCTACAGCATCTAGTCCACTACAGAGCACACCTATGCTCATATTAGTTATATATTTTTTTTCTGCTGGTAAGATTTCAATCATGGCCGTGGTTCTCTCAGTGGATTCTAAATTCAGAGAGGGATTCGCAGAAACCCCTTTGGCCACCTAATTATTTCACTTTTTTAGTTTCGCAGCACAAATACTCATTCACTGCAGTGCACTGAAGTTCATTTTCTGTGAGCCTGGGAGAATAGCCTCAGAAGTGAAAGTAATGTAGTGTAGTGAGTCACACACTAATCAGCTCGCTCACCTGTCACCCTGCGATCTGCATCAGTAGTCACTGTGAGTGCTGTGAGTGCCCTTATCGTGACCCCACTTTTCTGCTCTCCTCACTTAGGGTTTTAACTTCATCAGAAATTCTCTCCCATTATGTCTCTCTCTTTTTCTCACATTCTGTTTCTTGTTCGTGTTCTTTCTCCTTCACTCGCCCGCTCTGATTGTGCATCTGATAGTTTGAGTAGCATAAAAAATATGCCTACAAATGGTTCTCTAATCAGCCATTTGCATCCCTTGTCAGCGGAACGAAGTGGCGTGTCAGGTGACCCTGAGGCCATACCTAATTAAAAATGACAGCATCTGAATCAAGCTGTGGCCTTACTCTCTTTGGCCTCACTTGTAATTGGTGGATTTATTGCCATGGTAGCATTTTAATGGTGACGATTGGCCCAGAGGGCACCATAATCGTCCCTGACAAATCAGCATGCACCTACCTGAGGACCTGTGAGTGGAGCAGTACAGTTATGGGAACATAGTGTGTGTGTGTGTGTGTGTGTGTGTGTGTGTGTGTGTGTGTGTGTGTGTGTAAGGAAATGGATGGGTAATAAATTAACAACTCACACCTTACTGGCAATAGTACAGCATTTAAAGGTGGTTTGATAGTATTATACACTGGTCCTGACTGCAAGCATAGTTGGCATTTTACCATTTTACTCTGTGCTTACCTGCATGTGTGTGTGTGTGTGCAGGAATCGTATTCGACAGTATCCAGCACTGGTGAACTGCACTACACTAGACTGGTTCTCTGAATGGCCTCAAGATGCTCTGTTAGAAGTAGCTGAGAGATACCTGGATGGACTCACTTTGGGAAATGTGGAAGGAGTGAGAAATGCGCATATGCACACACACACACACACACACACACACACACACACACACACACACACACACACAAACACAACTGCATAGACACACATAAGCTATTTGATAAGGTCACTAAAACACATTCCAGCTGCATTCAATTTGGGTCCCTTTGTTTTGGGCTGAGGTTAATTGATTTGCTGCTCTGGTGTGGTTCTAATGTGGTGTTGCTGTGTAATGTTACAGCATCCTGTAAATACTCCCATCCTCCCTACTTCAGTCTGGCCTGCATTCCTTCTGGCCCACACTGTTCTCTTCAACTCTGCTCTCAGCTCTTCATGTAAAGCCAGTTTCCAAAAAATAGTGCCGATAATCTGGAATTGATTGTGTATTTTTACAGAGATTCTTCAGTTTTTCTGTCTAGTGTGTAGGTTTCAACGGCAGGTGCTGTTGTAGGATAAGTTTAAATGCTTTTGTATAAACTATATTCAGTAGGTTACAATGACTACAATATACAGCATTTTCTTAATAATCACTGTAAACAACAGGTTATGGTCAAAGTTAAGGTTCATAAGAAAGAACTGATGTAAGGACTGAATGATTAAAGCTTTTTTCTAACCTGCAGATCCAGACCAAAGTGGCTCGTATCTTTGTGACTATGCACCAGTCAGTGGTCCAGTTCTCTCAGAGAATGAAGCTGGAGCTCAAGAGACACAACTATGTCACACCCACAAACTACCTGGAGCTTGTGTCTGGATATAAAAAGTACTTCTTACAGTCAAGTTATCTATGTTTGTCTCTTACTCTCTCACTAAATATGACTATATGTATTCATATCTCAAACCTTCTCATATCATCTATCTATCTTGACACAATCTATCTATCTATCTATCTATCTATCTATCTATCTATCTATCTATCTATCTATCTATCTATCTATCTATCTATCTCTTTGTGTTAGATTGTTGGCTGAGAAGCATACTGAGCTTGGTGAGCAGGTGTCTAAGCTGAGGAACGGCTTGTTCAAGATCGACGACACGCGCAGTAAAGTGGAAGCCATGTCTGTGGAACTGGAAGATGCCAAGAAGAAGGTGGCTGAATTCCAGAAGCAGTGTGAGGAGTACCTGATCATCATCGTACAGCAGAAGAGAGAGGCAGACGAACAGCAGAAGGTGAGTGTGCTACAGTCATGTAGGGGGGGGGGGGTGATGATCATAGTGATGATCAAGGTCTAACTACAGAACTGAGCTGTGTCTGTCGGGGTGGGGCGTGTAGGCGGTGAGTGCTCACAGTGAGAAGATCGCAGCAGAGGAGACCAAGTGCAAGACGATGGCTGACAATGCTCAGAGAGATCTAGATGAAGCCCTGCCTGCTCTAGAGGAGGCCATGAAGGTCAGTCCCCTTTCACCCTTACACTTGTGCTTGTGATTCCTGCTTTAGTTTCATAGTTAGGAAACAGCAGTAATGTGTGGCCTGACGGTGTGGGGAATGTTTCCTCACACACATTAGGTCCATGACATATCTGAACATGGTTCCTCACCAAATCCACCCCCTCATCACTCCAGTTTATCCACAATTGGATGCACAGTTTTACTATGATGATGCACCCTTTCACAAAACATATACTGTCATAAATATATTGTCATCTAACGGCTCCAGCGACGTGATAGTTTTTTTTTTTTTCTTGCTTGGGTTTACAAACACACTTTTTTGTCGGTCTGATTGAAATCATTTTGACTGAAGATCTTAGGATGTAATCTAATATGGTCTGGTGTCTAAACATGCCAGTGCATTTTATTGGAACGGCTGTGTGACGTGCATATATAGAGCTAGACTGAACTGAATGAGTGTATAGTGTAAGTATTGGACTTGCGCCAAATAATGCATAAACTGCCCTAAGAGCTGAAGAAACCTGTAAATGTAGGCTATGATGCACACGATAATGATGAGCTTTTTAATGGTTTACATTAAACACAAACTAGCCACAAAGCTTGAAAGATGCCTTTATGAGAAACATCCATCGTTTACATCAGGGCATTCCTGTCTCACTCTTCCAGTGAGTGGTCATTTCTTTTTCCTCCCACTAGGGCCTTCTACCAGAGGCCTGTGAGTTTGAGGGTGTGGCACAAACTCTTTGCTGTTCCTAGGAATGCACTGTACTGGACTGAGATTGATGCTGTCATTCCTATCTCCAGTTTAGTCACCACTGGGAAAACCTTGGTATTAACTTTCCACATTCTCTCTTTTTTCAGTGCCTGGTATTTTTCTAACTTTTTATATTCCATTCTCTGGACTGCCTCATCTACACACACACACACACACACACACACAATGTGCCCCCTGTCTGTTTGAGGCACTTTCTCATCAGTTGTCTTATTGTTGCTTATTTTGCCTATATCTGATGACTGGAAGGTGCATGTGTTTATAGCTTTGATCCTATGATTTCTGTTCAACTGGCTCTTGAGGACGTACCTTGCCCTATGGAGGTACTTAGATGCTGCTGTCCTTCTGGTTTCTCCTGGTTTTGATGTGATTGGAGAAACTCCAGGTATTTGTAACTACCCTCTTGTTCCTTGTCCTGATCACTGTTCCCCTTTTTACTATCAACCGACTACACTTCTCCAGCTCAAATGATAGTCCAGTGTCCTACCTGGAAATACTGGTCAGGTGCAGCAGTGAGCGCATGTCCCTCTCCGTTTTGTTGTTTCGAATTCCATTCTAGAATATGCTTGTATACTTGCACATATGCCAGTTCAGCTTGGTGGCTGATGTTCCTCACAGGATCCCTCATGTAGAGGATAGGCAGATTATTGTTCTGTATTTGGATGATGCTTGTTTCTTGTTGGGTCCCTCGTGGTTAGCACTGTCCTGCCTTATGTTGCCAGCCTGGTGGAAGCCGGTAGCTAGTAGCTGGTTAATTTGTGCTGTTAGGTGGCCAACGGAGTCGTTTAACTGGTAGGCGTGGACCATGTTGGGCCCATGTGCTGACCAGGTCGTAATATTTGCGATCTGCTCTTGGATATCTGTTATGTTACTAGTTCCTGTTCAGGGAGCTTGTGCTGTTTCACTTCTAGGTAACTACTGAACATTGGTGTTGTGTGATGATTCCTTCTCCCATATGCTTTTCCAGTACTGTTGAGTTTCGGCTCTAGGTGGATCTGCAGTCAGGGTTTTGTTGCACTATAGCTGACAAGTATACTTTCAATAGTGAAAAGAGCATTTATCCTTCTGGCTGCTGCTTCTTTTGTATATGTCTGCAGTTTGGTTGCCAGTGCTGTTAACCTTTGCTTAGCAGACTCCTCAGCCTTGTTTATGGCCCATGTCACCTTTCTTCAGTAGCTGGACACCAGTTTTGATTCTTATGCTCTTCTGGAGCTCTGTCAGGTCGCTGTCTTCAATCCAAGCTTTTTTTTTTTATCTTTACTTCCAGTCAGGGAGGACATGGAGATTGGAGTCTCTGGGTTGTGTTGTGTAGCCCAGTATCTCAATTATCACCACTGCTAAAATGTGTACTAGTTTGTTATCGTGGTGATTATGACTGTATTATGCTTCTTGTTACCATCTCCCCATCAGTAGTTCCTTATGCAGCCTCTTCCGTTGCACTTTGCGGTGCAGTAACATTTCATTATCTCCACGTTATCTGACCCTGTCCATCTGTGGTCTGTTCTTGTCCTCATGTTTCAGAGGTAGGCAATGTAACTTTAGGAGTCTTGCCAAAGGATTCTTATTGGTGGTGGTGTGTGCCTGTTTGTGGTTGTCTTACCCACTACACAGAGAGTGTGTGTGTGTGAGTGTGTGTGTGTGTGTGTGTGGGCTCATCTTAAGAGGAAGATGCCTAAGAGGAAGGACTTTTTCCTGCTTTTCATATTGTCTATGGAGTTTATACCAAAACACACACACACACACACAAACCTGAGTGAAACTGTCATGCAGATCTTTTCATATTCAAAGTAATTTCCGCTCTTGCTGTGCAGGCCCTGGAGTCCCTGAATAAGAAGGATATGACTGAGATCAAGTCCTACGGTCGACCGCCGGCTCTGGTAGAGACTGTGATGGAGGCAGTCATGATCCTCAGAGGATGTGAACCCACCTGGGCGGAGGCAAAGAGACAGCTGGGTGAGGGACAGAGAGAGGGACCACATGCATGTTGATTTGCCTTTAGATGCCAAAGAGACGGGGACAAGACTGACCCCAAACCACTGAAAATTAGACACTGTAAAGGATTTAAATCAGGCTAGAGCTTGAAGTTTTACCCAGAGGAATCATAAGACGTTAAAAAAAGATAGGTACAAAGGAATAGATAAAGAGGACAATGAAAATATAAAGGGAGGAGGAACAGTTGAAACGGGATTAAGTAAATCAATGATATAAAAATACAACCAGAAGTTTAAACACATACTAATAAATTTGACAGGGTCAACTAAGCTAATGAAACTTAAACAGAAGGTTCAGTCATAATCTCAGCCCACCTCTCTGCATTGCAGGTGAATCAAACTTCATTAAGCAGCTGGTGCACTTTGATAAGGATAATATATCAGAGCGCGTGCTGAAGAAGATAGGACAGTACTGCATACAGCCTGACTTCCAGCCTGAGATCATTGGCCGAGTCTCACTGGCTGCCAAGTCCCTCTGCATGTGGGTCAGAGCCATGGAGGTAGAGACCAGTCCATACACACACACACACACACACACACACACACACACACATATACACACCACACACACACACGCACACACATACACACATGCATACACACAGAGAAAAATTATACAGTCACAACTGCATTCTTGCACTAAGGATGGTATTTTCATATGTGATCTTCTATACTTGTGTCTCTCTCTCTCTTTCCCTTTCTCTCTCTCTCTCTCTCTCTCTCTCTCTCTCTATCAGGTGTATGGGCGTATCTACCGGGTGGTGGAGCCAAAGCGAGCTAGGCTCCATGAAGCCATGACTCAGCTGGCTGAGAAACAGACTGCACTGGCTAAGGCCCAGGCCAAGCTCAGAGAGGTGTGTGTTTGTGTTTGTGTGTGTTTGTGAGTGTTTGTGAGTATTTGTGTCTGTGTGTGTGTGCTTGCATTATACACTCAAACTCTGATAAATATGGAGTCATACTGGGATCCACAAATAAGTATGGACAAGCATACAATACATGTATTGCTGCCCATCTCTCTGTGGTTACCAAGCCAGCATACAGCATTGTTAGAGGAGGAAGTAGAGTCACTTTCCTTTTCTGTGTGTGTGTGTGTGTGGGTGGGTGTGGACGCATGTGTGTATTTGTAGGTGGGAGAAAAGCTGGACCTGCTGAAAAGACAGTATGATGAGAAGTTGACTCAGAAAGAGGGACTGAGGAAAAAGTCAGAAGATATGGAGCTCAAACTGGACCGAGCTGGAAAGCTGGTGTCTGGCCTGGCAGGAGAGAGAGTACGCTGGGAAGAGACAGTAACGGTAAATACACGTACACATTTATGTGATCACATATGTTTAAAACACTGTGTAGCCAC
Organism: Tenebrosternarchus preto; assembly: GCA_025802075.1. Taxonomy (NCBI): domain Eukaryota; kingdom Metazoa; phylum Chordata; class Actinopteri; order Gymnotiformes; family Apteronotidae; genus Tenebrosternarchus; species Tenebrosternarchus preto. The sequence goes on along the minus strand of JAOYMR010000016.1, from coordinate 7,675,965 downwards.
ATAGCTACATGCCCTATGCCTCAAACACAATGGACCTACGTAACCGATTTGGTTAAATGATGACAACACTTATGAACATCAAAACCAAACTCTATGTATTTGACTGTTTGTTGTTAATTCTAAATTAATATGTTCTTTGTTTTATTATTATTATTATTATTATTATTATTATTATTATTATTATTAATTAATAAGATATTATTAATTTATTATTTATGATCAGTTTTACCAACCTGCACCAACACTATAGTATTAGTGCATTAGTTATGTTTATTAGGGGACCATTGTGACTCCCAAGCACCCCACACTGCCTGTACTGGTTGAAATGGTGTGTTTGTGTGTGTGTGTGTGTTTGTGTTTGTGTGTGCAGGGCCTGGAGAAGGACATGGGCTACCTGGTGGGAGACTGTCTGCTGGCTGCTGCGTTTCTCTCCTACATGGGCCCCTTCCTCTCCAACTACAGAGATGAGCTACTCACCACCATCTGGATGAAACAGGTTCCTCTCATTCTCCAGCTGCTTCTCTCCACTCTCCCTTCAGCCTCTTCATTTTGTGTTTCTGATAATCCTGAGTAATGTTTGAATAAGTACGCAACTTTTAATTCTAAAGTTTCTCGTTCTCGGTAGACTCTTTCTCCTTTTATTCAGCTCAGTGTCGTGCCCTCTGTGTCTCTCTCCTATCTCTGCAGTTCAGGGAGTTGGAGGTTCCCTGCTCTCTCAGTTTCAGCTTTGCCGTGTTCCTCGCAAAGCCGACGGCCGTGCGCGACTGGAACATCCAGGGCCTCCCCTCCGATGCGTTTTCCACTGAGAATGGAGTAATTGTCACCCGTGGCAACCGGTCAGCCCTCACCAGGCCAATACCCCTAATGCTATTTTGACAGACAGCCAGTCCCTAATGCTAATTAGAATAGTGATGATATCTCATGAATAATGATGACTAATGAGTAGTGATAGCAGATAGTAATTAGCAAAAGATAATAGTAAGCTTTGCAATATGAATGTCCATTTATGGGCTATTGCTAATTTCCTCTCACAGAAACTGGAATGCACCAGACAGGGCATTTTTGAGATTATGGATTATTATGAATTATTGGTGTATAATGTGACAGGCGTTGGCATTAATGGCTAATGTCTCCAACCCTCCCTTTCTCCGTGTCCTTCCCCAGATGGCCGTTAATGGTGGACCCTCAAGGACAAGCCCTGAAGTGGATTAAGAGCATGGAGTTGAAAAGAGTGAATAATCACACATACACAGTCCCCAAACCCAAGCCCCTCATTCACTTTTATACACTCTCTTAGAATATGGAACGAATTATCTTTAGCTAAGCAAGAAAGTTGGAAGTCTACAGAGACTGGGATGGAAGGCAAAACAGCTGAAGGCATAAGACAGGATTATGGCTGGATTCCCCAGCGCTCAAGCATATCTTGCAATCTGCATTGACATTATCAGCAGAGCATCGTGCCAGCCTGCCTTCCCGTTTTAGTGCTAGTCGTGACACTGGGCCCAACCCACGGACTACTTGTTTCTCTCCTCCATAATTAGTGGAGAGCAACTGAATACTACAGAGATGGGGCTGAAAACTGCACCTTTTCCATCAGTCATTCTCCTCACCTGCTTTCTTCTGCTCCTCATCGTCAGTCTTCGTCCATCGCTCCAAACGCAGACGCGTCTATTCACGCTCCGGCTCTCTCTGACGCTCCTCTTTAGTGATGTGGCGGCCAGTGATGTTCATTTTCTTAATTGAGTGGAAATGAAGACTCGTGCTTTTTTCTGTGCTTAGGGTTTTTGAAAAATAGCAAATATGACAGATTTTGATGGAGTATTTAGAGAGTAAAAATGGCACTCAGGTGAATTTATCCTAAGTATAGCTGTATGATTCACAAAAGACAGTCTTTCAAACACAACCTTAGATACCTTCACTGATGCACTCTCACATATACACACATCTACGCACACACACACACACACACACACACACACATACATATACACACACATATACACACACAGCAGTGCTTTGTGCCTTTGTCCTCACCATCAGGTTACTGTGGGTTTTTTCTGTTGTCTCTCAGCTTAGCCTCATTTGCTGTACAGGTCTCTGCCCTTCTCTCTCTCTCTCTCTCTCTCTCTCTCTCTCTATCTTTTCTCTTTCTTTCTCCGTATTCTTCTTTTTCATCTTCTCTTCTCTGTTCTTTACCCTTTTCTCTTTCTCCCTCTCTCCTTCTCCCTCTCCCTCTCCCCCTCTCCCTCTCTCCTTCTTTCTACCCCTCTCCCTCTCTCTTTCTCTCCCTTTCTCCCTCTCTCTCTCTCCCCTTTGCATTCTCTCTCTGACCTTTTCCTCCTCTCTGCAGGTCCTTTCATGTCTGGGGTGGCCAGAGCCATTCACACACTACAGCTAAACGCTGACATTTAGGAACAATCACGAAATGTCTTTTACAGACAGTCCTGGAGCTTTCTCTTCCTTCTTTTCTCTCTCTCTCTCTCTCTCTCTCTCTCCCTCTCTCTCTCTCTCTCTGTCACTCCCTCATTCTCTCTGTTCTACCTCTGTTCTGTTTTACTCCATTCAAGACATTCTTGTCTATGTTTTTATCTTCTCTTTTCTCTACCTTCTGACTTTTTCACATCCCCTGTTTGTCCTGGTCTGTGGAATCCTTTTATAAACCTGTCTACACCACTCCTCCTTTTTCTTAGGGACTGAAGGTGATAGACCTCCAGATGTCAGATTTCTTGCGGGTTTTGGAGAATGCAGTGCAGTTTGGCTCTCCAGTTCTTCTACAGAATGTACAGGAGGAGTTAGATCCATCACTGGCCCCCATACTGAACAAGTCTGTTACACATGCTGGTCAGTCTCGCACTGTCACATACAGCAGCATTCTTGTCCCTGTTCATCTACGCTGTTCATTTTCATATGTGTGTGTACATTTTATGTGTATAAAGGTGGAAGACTCTTGATGAAACTGGGAGATAAAGAGGTTGAGTACAACCCAGAGTTCCGTTTCTACATCACTACTAAACTATCCAATCCACACTATACACCAGAGATCTCCACCAAAACGACCATCGTTAACTTCGCTGTGAAGGAACAGGTGTGTGTGTGTGTGTGTGTGTATTTGCACGCTTACAGACGTGCTTTTGAGTTTAAACTGAAATCACTAGTCATAGATTACCACTACAGCTTCAAATGCTGCTCAATCACACTCCATCTTACTAACAGGGTCTTTCCTATATATTTGGTATTGCTTTATCTTCACTGTGTGCATGCATGCGTGTGCGTGTGTGTGTGTGTGTCTGTAGGGTCTGGAGGCTCAACTGTTGGGCATAGTTGTGCGTAAAGAGCGTCCTGAGCTGGAGGAACAGAAAGTGTCTTTGGTGATCAACATTGCCTCAGGAAAACAGAAACTGCAGGAGCTGGAGGATGAAATTCTCCGGTGAGCGTCGTCCACACGAGCACAGGCCTCTCCATTAACCACGTGAACACATACCCCACAGCACTACATTAACACCTTTTATTCAAGTGACATTTAACAAAAATGTGACATTAACACATTTGCAGCATCCATAAAGTCAGCGTTTTCTTTCAGCAGGATGTTTGTGCTTACCAAGTCCCTCCTGTGTTACTCCTGCCGTGTGTGTGTATGTGTTTACCTGCAGCTTGCTAAACGAGGCGACAGGCTCTTTGCTGGACGATGTGCAGCTGGTGAACACTCTACAGACCTCCAAAGTCACAGCCAATGAAGTGTCGGAACAACTGGAGACCAGCGAACAGACAGAGATCGAAATCGATACTGCCAGAGAGGTGCGAGAGAAGAAGAGGAAGAGAGAGAGAACGAGAGAGAGGAAGATGGTGTAGAAAGGGTTGCCACATTGGATTAAAGATTGAGGCTTTGAAAAGGGATAAGGATAAAAAGGGTTTGAAGACGAGGTCATCGATAGCAGTGAAGTGAAAGATAACGGTCTAGATGTTTAAACCCTGTGTGTGTGTGTGTGTGTGTGTGGTCTATGTGTGTATGTCTGTGTGTGTGTGTGTGTGTGTGTGTGTGTGTGTGTGTGTGTGTATGTGTGCGCGCATGTGTTTGTGTGTTTCTCCAGGCCTATCGGCCCTGTGCCCAACGTGCCTCTATCCTTTTCTTCGTGCTGAATGACATGTCCCGTATAGATCCCATGTACCAGTTCTCCCTGGACGCCTACATAGACCTGTTCAACCTGAGCATAGAGAAAAGTCAGCGTAACCACAAACTGGAGGAGAGGATCACCAACCTCAACGACTACCACACCTATGCAGTCTACAGGTCACACATCACTGCTACACACACACACACACACACACACAAGATTAACTTGCAATACCAACTACGTCACATAGACACACGCACACATACACAGATGATTACCATGCAAAAAGGAAATTGCAAATTATAACAAAGGTTTATAGAACAGAAATCACAGCACAGTCTCAGTTGTGGCCAGTACTGGCAAATGTGTGTGAACGCCTATATACAAGTAAATGTGTGTGAATGCCCATGACAACAGGCAGCGGCTGAATCTACTGGCTGTTCAGCTGTAGGTCCAGCGGGCACAGCTGTGATGCGGAGCTGGTGCCGCTCCGACTGGCACTGGGGCAGGAGGTGTGAGAGCTGCTGCTGCTCCTGTGTGCAGGTACACCTGCCGCGGCCTGTTTGAGTGCCACAAACTGCTCTTCAGCTTCCACATGTGCGCAAAGATCCTGGAGGTGGCGGGCAAGCTGAACGTGGACGAGTACAGCTTCTTCCTGCGTGGAGGGCTGGTGAGAACCGACGCTGATTTGATTATTTCATTACACATACACACACGCACTTATACACACACATACACCCACACTCAGAGTGGCCCTCAGAAAAAGTTTACAGCACTGTTGTAAACTTGTCAGGGTGCCATAGTGGACTAAAAGCTCATCTCTGTTGGCTGACCCTGAGCAAGGAAGTTAACTTCTAGTGGCAGTGCAGTGTGGAGAAGCCTGCTGAAATAGGCTCGCCTACGTTTCAACGAGCGTTGGTCTCGTGAAAACTAACATGAAGCTCTTCTAGGTAACATTATTATCCCAAAAGCTGCAAACACAGACTGTAAATAGTCTGTTTGCTGTTTATTTTTAAAGCTCCAAGGTCTTTCAATGTTTCAGCTTGGCTAAATCTGTTTAGTCTGATAGCTAGGAATTTAGAAGCCTAGTCCCTGTGTTACATGTGTTGCATCATGCTTGGGGTATGTTTGAATCTTGGGGTATGTTTGAATCTTGGGGTATGTTTGAATTAAAACCTTTAAACCTTGTGTCTTTTTTTGGTCCTTTGTCATATTGTTCTTTTGCCTGTCTTTTACATCTATGTGTATGTGTGGTTTTCATGTATGTGAATGTATGCCTGTGTGTATCTGTGTGTGATTGTGTGTGCGTGTGCGTTGTGTTTGATTCAGGTCCTGGATAAGGAGGGTCAGATGGATAATCCATGTACTAGCTGGCTGGCTGACTCTAACTGGGACAACATTACTGAGCTGGACAAGCTGGCCAACTTCCATGGGATCATGGCTTCCTTTGAGCAGAACAAACGAGACTGGAACCTGTGGTATACCAGCTCAGAGCCAGAGAACACACCACTACCTGGTAACAGCTTCAGAAACACTGTGTGTGTGTGTGTGTGTGTGTGTGTGTGTGTGTGTACACATCTCAGCTCATCAATGTCAGTACTATTCAGGACATTCACTTCTTGATTTGTAAATCTTATTAAATCTTCTTATTCAAATTTTTGGACTTCGTGATTAATTTCTGTCTTGTGTATATTATTTAACTTGAGGATTAATATGTATTTGCCCTTCTATGCTGCCAGTTCTTTCTGTGAATGTATTAATGTCTGATTCTTCCTACAGTGCTAGTCCTTTCCTTTATTTCATTACTGTAATTGCATTAAAGTTCTGATCAATATTAATACAATCTTCTAGAACTTTCAGCCATAATTTTCCCTCTGCTCTCTGTGAAAATCCATTGTTTGTTTAACCCATTTATGTAATTACGAATTGTACTGTTGTTTTAAAAAGTAAGCTCTCAGGAGGCCTTAGCTCTGAAAACGTTTATAAGAAAGATAATATTTGCCCGTCACTTAATCATTTGTTTCATCTCCCTCCTTTTCACTCTTCTCTTATCCTCATCTTTTCTTCCTTCTTTCTTAACCCCGCCTTCTTTCTTAACCCCGCCTTCTTTCTCTTCCCTTCTCTCTTCCTACTTCATTCGCCCTTTTTTCTGCTGATGACACTGGATTGTTTGTTTGAAATGTGCGCGCTCCTCTGGGGGGCCTCCAAAAGTGCTG
>JAOYMR010000016.1:7654950-7665465 GCA_025802075.1 Tenebrosternarchus preto | reverse complement strand
GAGAGAGAGAGAGAGAGAGAGAAAGAGAGAGTTCTATGTGTGTGTGTGTGTGTGTGTGTAGGTATTGGAACTCTCTGCTGATGTACGTCAGAAGATCCCAGCACAGGTGGACTATGAAGGCACACGTAAACTGCTGCAAGATGACCCTTCACCTCTTAATGTGGTACTACTGCAGGAGATCCAGAGATACAACAGTCTCCTCCACACCATCGAGTGAGTGTGTGCTTGTGTCTGTATTGTGTGTTTGTGTGTGTGTGTGTGTGTGTGTGAGAGAGAGAGAGAGAGAGAGAGAGAGAGAGAGAGGAAGGGGATTTGAACTGTGAGCTTTGTTTGATGTGATAGACAATGTCACACATAAATTTTGCAACAGCTAAGTGTTTGTGTGTGTGTGTGTGTGTGTGTTTGTGTGTGTGTGTTTGTGTGTGTGTGTGCATCATCCAGGATGTCTCTGGCAGAGTTGGAGAAGGGCATTAAGGGTCTGGTTGTGATGTCAAGTACTCTGGAAGAGACATTTCAGTGCATTCATGATGCTCGGGTACCTCCTCTGTGGGAGAAGGTGAGACTTTGGAGAAATATCCCTTACCTCACACTGAATTACAGTACATTGCTGTTAAAAGCCTAGTTAAACACCAAACTGTAGTTTTTATTCATACATTTGGGTTTATCACCTTGACTAGTGACATGATTTTGTATAGCAGTAACTAGTTTATCTGTATGTGGTGGATGAAATTCCCCTGAATATTACTTCAGATGGTCAGTGCAGCACTATATCTGACATACTGATTAAACAATTTATTAAATTGTTTATATAGTGAGCACTATATTATGTATTTAACATACCTTTAATATGGTGTTTACAGAAATTAATGAATGAATAGAAATTAATGAATTAATAGTATAATGTCAGTGTCTGTGTGTTTGTGCTTTCTGACATTACTTGTAGACATCCTTCGCTCAATCATGTAGCCACACCCACAGGTATCCATAGTGGGTGTGATGAATTATTGTGTGTGGAGTGTGGAGTGTGAGGAGTTGGAGGTTCAGTGGCCTGTGCTTAACAGAGAGGTGCTGGAGTGGAGTAAATGACTGGTGGAGTGCTGGAGGTCACACTGCTGGTGTACAGGCCAGCACACTGGAGTACTGGCAATCAGACAATGGTTCTTTCACTCTAACACGCACACACACACACACACACACACACACACATATACACGCACATACTTCAGAACACTTACACATGCTGTCTTAAATGCAGACGCACACACATACACGTATGTTTGGTTAAACATCCCAGTCATCGGTCATTAGCACACTGATGTGCTCTTTATAGAACTGCTGAGGTCATTGTCTGCGTGTGTCTTCGTGTGTGTGTTTGGATTGTTTGGATCAGACTGCATATAGTAGCATAATTATTTGATTGACATGAAGTTGATTGACATGGATTTCGTGTGTTTGTACGTATGAGTGTATATGTAGGAGGGGTCTTTGAGTTTTAGTGAGCTGTTTCTCTGTATCTCAACAGAGAGCCTGCATTGAAAGCACAAAGCCTATTACTTACAGTGAAGCCCTTGCTCTGTCGTTCTCTCCCTTTCTGATCTCTGTCTCTCTTTTATTTTGGTAGAACTCTAGTAGCAGCTCCTCCTTTTACCCAGCATTCACTGGTTTCTCTCTCTCTCTCTTTCTCTCTCCTTTCACTCGTTCTCCCCCCCTCTTTCTGTAGTTATTACTCTGGCTCACTAACTCACTCTCTTCCCATGTACGTACGTCTCATCCATCCATCGCTTTGTCTTTGATCTGATAAAAAGCACAACAGCTAACAGAGACCATGCAGCTCTGCACTTTCATTCCATTCTCACTGCAGTTACATCCATGCTAAGATGCATGGCTTTCATTTCGCCTGTGCACTCTCCTTCACCACCTTTCTGTTTTCTCTCTTATCTTGTCTCCTTTTCTGCACTTTATGATGTTTGAGTTCCAGTGAGATGTGGCGTCAGATTTGCTGTAGCACCATCTCTTCTTAGACTTCTGTGGTGATTGCAGATATATTGCACTTTTTGCCACTTAAGGTGTGCCACTGATTTCATATAATGTGAGGCGGTCCAATGCTCTGTGGAACAGAAACTAGAGCTGATGTTTGAAATACCTTCTGATGTTAATGTATGACTTTCATGATTTTACAGTTGGTTATTATCCAGATTCTGCTTTGCTCTTGCACTTCTATATTACTTTTTATATAACATTTACATGTAGTAATTTAGCACACCTCCTTAGCCAGAGCCCCTTACATAAAATAATGTAACCATTTCATGGAAAAAGAGCCTAAAGCAGATACTGTGGCCCGATCTCAGGTTTGTATTTAGTTCTTTGAATGTGTGGTTATGAATATTTCTTTCACATATAATTTTAAATTAAACTAATCACACTTCTCCTAGACCTGGGCGACACTTCAGCATCAGATAAATTAGACATAAAAAAGGAAAGAAAGAAAAAAGATCAATGGTTTCGTTACTGCAAAAATATCCACTACAAATAATTCTAAATACGCTGACATGCATTCACAGAATTTTCATTTCTTTTATTGCATTACACTTTTAAATGTCAGTATATTACATGAAAACGTCCAGGTCAAACGCCTCAGGAGTTTCTGTATTGCAAGTGCAATGAAGTTCATGTCAAACACCGAAATACTTTATTGCTTTGCCCTTAGCCACTCACAGCAGGGCTCTGAACAGCTCATTGGCACATGGAATGAATATGTATAACAAGCCTGACAGTAAACAATTTTTGGTATTTTTTTTTATCTGCGTAAACCCAGTTCATAGGTCATGTTTCTTTCTCTCCTGTGACCTTTAGGCCTACCCATCTCTGAAGCCCTTGGCGTCGTGGACGAGGGACCTGTGCCAGCGGGTGGAGCAGTTTGCACGGTGGGCGGAGACGGCACACCCTCCTGTGCTCTTCTGGCTCTCTGGCTTCACCTTCCCCACAGGCTTCCTCACAGCAGTGTTGCAATCCTCCGCACGGCAGCACAATGTGAGCAGAAACACACACACACACACACACACACACATATATGCATGCACACACACAGTTATATGAACACATGCATTAACACATATACACACATTCACATTCATACACAAATAAACACACACACACACACACACACACACACACACACACTGATGTAGAATACAAAACGCACACCACAACAGCTTGGAGGCAGGTAGGAAATCATTAACATCAGCCATCCGTAAGGAATTGACAGACACAAGAAATATTCAAGAAAGCTAGATATTAAAGTTGACACACACATCATGAGTCTAATAGGAATGATAAAGGCCTCTTTGTTCTGCAGGTGTCCGTGGACACACTTTCTTGGGAGTTTATTGTTTCTGCAGTAGATGACAACAACCTGCTTTTCTCTCCCAAGGTGAGTAACCGGCACTCATCTGAGTCCATTAGGACCCTGCTGTCCTCCGCCAGGCTAAATACTGTTGATAACTACTGCTACATTCATACAGTATTCCACTTTCTCTTACTCAGTCAGTCACAGGCTCAGCAGGGCTGGATGGGAACTGTGAGATCACTGCATCTTACTATTCGATATATTCTCAGTATTTGATTTGTAATCAGTGACTTTAATTGCAACAGAGATCAGATTCCAGTTACACAAGTTACACAAAACCAGCACAGTTACCAAAGGAAACAGCAGAAGTTAAAGACTTACTCTAAATGATTTATCAGAAATTTAAATATATGACATAAGACCAATACCAATGGGAAAGTGCTGTCTTTATCTTTTATTAAGCTTTTACAATTTATGGTAATTCTTTTACAATTTGTGGTAATTCTTTGTCATCCAGTTGCATTCAATTAGCTGAGCTGTTGTACTAATTTTTAAGATCTAATTGTGAACACAAAAAGATTTTTGCTGCGTTAAGTGCTTTCTTTGCAGATTTGGAAGTCCAAGTACACCTTTTGGGATCTGTTCTTTGTATCCATACACACAAACACACACCTTCGTATACACATAAACTTCAACCAACCTTAAATAAATCAACTTTTAAAGCAAAGTTTACTATCTTTCCTTCTAACATAAAGGGCCGCCAGGTAAACTAGTTAAAGTCCAGTGCTAATATACACTATGTCAGACTGACCATTTGATGTGCATAGCTTCTAAAAATAAGCTAGTTATTTTAAACCTAACATTAGCATTTCTTGCCAGATTTATAGTTTTTTGTGATTTATAGAATCAATTTGTGATTGTTTTGTTCACCAGTGTGTGTGGATCAGATTTTTTATTTTAGAAGTTCATCAAAAAATTACCAGACATGATTAAATTGTCTTTGATACTGCAGTATTTATACTTCCTATCCAGAAGTATAATTACTACTTCTGACTACCTAATTTTGGTAGTTAAAAAATTACCTTCCTAATTTTGGAGTAGTCTGAGTAGTCTGCCTGTTCTTGCATCTTTTCTGACCACCTTATTGAAAGAAAGACATGTTTTCACTTTATATATCTGAAGTATTTCAAAAACATACATCTTTACGCACATTGAAACCACTATACAAATGGCAGCTGGGTGAAGTAGTGCTGCTTTGTGACAGTAAGTGGGTGTCTAGTGTGGCCTTGATAATTCCGTATATTCATTTACTATATTCAGATATTCAGTATAATCACATTCAGTATCATCACATTTACTATATTCAGTATCATCACATTCCATATTATTGTCAAAAAAACAAAGTATTTTGTATCTTCAAGAGTATAATTGGTTCAAGTGCTGAAAATATTAAAATTCTCACATTAAATTCTTGTATTACATTTTATTTGCTTTACATATTAACTGACTCTTTGAAATGTAGCTTAAACAAAAAAAGAGATTTAATGTATTAAGAGCAAAAAACATATTAAAGAATTATTTTTTCCCAGTCATAGTTTTGAGTAAAACCACAAACAGAACATTTATAGACTACCTTGCTGCAGCAGTATAGACAACCTTGTGTGCTACAGTTGATACAGATAATCTAAATCTGATACAAATCTACAAATCTATTAGTTTCTGTCAGTTTAATTAAATCTGCACTGAGTAGTATTTATCCAAACACACACACACACACACTGTGGCTTGTTGTTTGGATAAATATTTTGGATCAGTTTGGATAAGAAATAACTAATTATATATATATAACATAAAGGGAGAGAGAGAGAGAGAGAGAGAGAGATAGATAGATAGATAGATAGATAGATAGATAGATAGATAGATAGATAGATAGATAGATAGATAGATAGACACACTGTGGCTTGTTTGGATAAATCCTGGTCAGAAGTGCAGACGTGCAGATTGTTTTCCATGCAGTAAAACAGATTTACACATACTGCTGAAATGTATGTTTGCTGTCACTGTAAGCAGATGAGCAGATAGGGGGCAGTGGCACGAAGCCAGAGCCCTTTAAACCTCAGATCAATCCTGCCGCTCATATCCCTCTGGGTAGTTAATGCCAAATATAAGGTTACAAGTATCAGTGCAAAGTTTCAAACATATGCCACAGTTCTTCTGATGTTTTATCCTGAATGTTGCAGTTGTGACATTTTTATAACCCCTGTAAACATTTTACCGTGTGTCTAGTTGATAGAATGGAGGTACGTTGTGCATCTCTCTGCTCCAGGATGGCGTGTTTATTCGTGGCCTGTATCTAGAGGGCGCTGGCTGGGATAAGAAGAACTCCTGTCTGGTGGAGGCAGAGCCCATGCAATTGGTCTGCCCTATGCCCTCCATCCACTTCAGACCAGTAGAGAACCGCAAGAAAATTGCCAAAAGTACAGATACATTCACCTTGTGTATTTCTCCCTTCCTTCTGTTTCCTGGTTTTTAATGTTGTCCGTGCTCATTGATCTGTAGAGTTTATCCTGTGTAATTGTTGTTCTGTGTGTGTGTGTGTGTGTGTGTGTGTAGGTATGTACTCTTGTCCCTGCTACTACTTCTCTGTGCGCTCAGGAGGGGCTGGACGTCCTTCATTTGTAGTAGCGGTGGATCTTAAATCAGGAGCTGTGCCTTATGATCACTGGATCAAGAGAGGGACTGCGCTACTTATGAGTCTGGACAACTAGAGAAACAATGTACGCTAAGATCGTATGTGTTACACAGTGCAGCTTTAACATAACCTTATATACTGTATTTTACACGTTTAAAAACAAATGTTTTTAGATACTAGTTCAAATTTGTTGTTGAATATTATACACAGATTCATTTACAGAAGGTTCACAAAACTGATTGATTTATTTAATAAACTTATTTCATACATTTAAGATGTAACTGACAACTATATTTTAATAAAGGATTTTGTTATGAAAGGTTTTCAGAAACCTCATCAAAGACTGTCCCATTGACCGTCTGACAGAAAGAGAGAGAGAGAGATTGAAAAAGACGCCGAAGTTGTGCATGGGTTGGGGTGAATTCTAGAGAGAGGGAGGAAAACAAGAGGGAGTCCAGAATAAGTGAAAGTGAAGAATAGTTCTGAGGAGTCCAGAATAAGTGAAAGTGAAGAATAGTTCTGAGGAGCGGAGAGAGGCAGAGGGTGTGCGGGCGAGAGAGGGCGAGAGAGGGCGAGAGAGGGCGGGGTCTCGAATCAAGGCTGCATTCACACAGCCCTGCTCGTCTGAAAGAGCGAGACTTCCTCACCACTGTAAGGGCTCTTTAGTGAGCTGCAGGTCTGAGTCAACGTGAACCACTAACTGGTTGTTGGGGCGCTCATAGCAACATGTTGAATTCAAATTTAAATTGGGCCTCCAAGGCGGTATTGTAGTCGCTCAAAGTACTTCAGATTTTTTTTTTTTAATGGATGCAAGAGGAAGAAGGGAATGAACAACATCTTTTGAGTCCCCAAATAGTGGATGAAGTCCCCTGGGATTATTCATTAGTCCCCTGGGATTATTCATTAGTCCCCTGGGATTATTCATTACAGTTGTTGAAGGTTCCCACCTCAGATCCATTCAGGCCACACAGAGGTCTAGGAGGGAAGTGTGAGAGACAGATCCAAATGAACGTGATTTCCTTTCATCAGCCTTGAGTCCAGTCCTGTAGCCACATAAGCACCGTCTATGAGTTGATGTACATTTTTAAACATGTAAATGAAGGAAATGTTCATGTAAATGAAGGATGTTCATTGAAGTTTCATTAACACTTAGCTAATTCATATATATGAAATCTGATTATTCGGACATTCCAAGAGCACTGAACATTCAAAGCACCCGAGATCTTCCCATCATTCTGCACACTGGATCTCAGTTTATAGCTGACCACGCAGAATGGCCACGACAGTAAATCAACACATAATATCAGTCATAACGGAGCAGAATTTACGTTCCAGCAAGTGGAGAAACCTTAACTTTAGCGGAGCGTAATTTACTGCGTGTCAGCGAATGTTTTTCCAGCTGCCCGGGAAAGAATGGAGCAATCCTGGAATTTTGGGAAGTCGATGTGTGTCCCCTTGAGAAGAGAGGCGGGGCAGTGCAAGACTCTTCCACCGAAAATAACCTGCATGGTAGAGGGAGGAGGAAGCGGGGTCTTCACTTAAAGATCAAGGAAAGAGGAGCGTGAAGGCGATGCAATTTGGAATTAAAACTGCGCAATTTCCAAACCATCTTCGCCGCTTTGACCCAGGAGCTCGAAGCATTAAGCTATCACGTCTGATTTGCTTCATCGCTCAGTGGACATGCATGCGTGACTCGAAACGTGCTTACCTCTACAGTGGCATGATCATGGATTAATTATTTTAGTAACTGATGTGCGCTCTTTTGCGAACAAGGTATTATAGTTCGTGGACCCGTAGCGAAGTATTGTGCATTTTGCGGGGCCTTTTTGGAACAGTAGAACGTTTTAGTCGCTGTGTCAGTGATGTTTGTAGCCACGTTTAACGTTCTCATCACCCATTACAGCGGTTTCATAATATAAGTGCGTGTACAGTCCCGTGTTATTATCGACTATGTAAGATCCACGTTCGAATCCAGAATTGTGAGTTTAAACGTGTTCATCATTTGTGCTGCGTGTCAGCGCGATGTTCATTCAGCGCGAGAGAAGAAACTGCGCAGTTGCATTTTTGATCTTGTAGTATTTTTTACAATGAGAAGAAACAAGCAGCCACCTCCCAGTTCAAACCTTCGTGGATTACCAGGTAAATCAATGACTTTCTGTACTTTAATAGTAGCGTAGCGCTTGAATGTACAGTAGGTTAGTCTGTAAAGGGATCTACCTTCTGAAAGGATGTAATGTAACGCTGCGTGTAACAGATATGCAGCGAAATTTGTAGATCTGGACGAAGAGCGCGTGGATTAATACCACTTGCATAATTCCCTCCCATTTTCATTTAACCGCCATCTGCATGTGCTTCTAGGGTACACGGCTCGTCATTAAGCCGCATTTAATAAACGGATAGTAAGTTCCCTAAGAGTTAATGTTCAGTTTTGATATGAGTAGATACAAAAGTTGACCTCCCTTGCCAGTAATATGGAAACTGATGAGATCATAGTTACTCTTAACTGGTGTACGGGAAGCGAGCTGGAGTTAGCGATGTTGAAATCTATACAGTAGCCCATAGTAACAAGAATTTACCCGCGTTTTAACCTTCAGTTGGCCTAAAACTAGCATTATTTTAAAGCACCAAATGCATAAAGCTTTCGCGTTAGATTAACCAATTCTTCCTATCTTGTATTCGTATATAAATAATTAATTGTTAGGTAATAACTGCCATTGAAATTCGTGCCTGATCTTGTTCTGCAAAGTCGCGTTTTCTTTCTGAAATGTCATGTGGTGAAGTTGTGGCGGGTTCAGAGATTTTCCAGGAAGAACATTAAATTTTTTTTTTCTGAGCCATGTTTTTTCTCCCCTCTTTTCCTCGTCACCGCCCCCTTTTCCTAGTGTTTTTTTTTTACCGCCACAAGGGGACGCCTCAACACCGTGAAAGACTTGCTGTACCCGTCTTTTCATTTCAAATAATTTAAGGAATTAATATTGATCTCACGTAATCAAAAGCTCTCGCTTAGTGTTAGTCTGTGATTGGAGTCCGTTTTATTGAGCTTTAGATTTTAAAGTCTTATTTCACATCATGTGAAATAAATGCACATCAAAAATTCCAGGGTCATCCATTAGGTAGCCTAAATGCTGATGTAAACTGTAATGTGAATATAACGTGTTCATAAGATTTGACGTCACTGCCCCTCCCAACCAGTGCCGCAAAGACAATGGTGTTCATAGAATTAGCGTCTTTTATAAGGTTTCTTTCTACTTTTTTGCTCTTGGGCAGGTTGTATTAGCTTTCTGATCCAGTGTGACTGTTCTGTTGCCTCTTTACTAATGCATTTCTGCGCTGTTTCATAAGCCCTCGCAAATGTAAAGAATGGACCCTTCCTTAACATTAAACTGGACACTTTTATAACGTTAATATGGACAGTTCAATAATTTTAATCTGTACACTTCCGTAACGTTAATCTGGACACTTCTATAACGTTAATCTGGACACTTACTTACCGTTAAACTGGATACTTCTATAATGTTAAACTGGACACTTCCTTACCGTTAAACTGGATACTTGTATAATGTTAATTTGGACACTTCTATAATGTTAATCTGGACACTTCTATAATGTTAATTTGGACACTTCTATAATGTTAATCTGGACACTTCTATAATGTTAAACTCAGCACTAATGTGTCTTCCACCTGTACTTTGTATTTAACTTTGCCGACTTTTCATTGGTCTAAAAAGAAATAAAAATGTTTGTTCAACCCCTCACAATTTTGGAGAATATTGTTAAAAAGAATAAATAAATAAAATCTGACAACCTGACTGTGAAAACCAGATCTGTGGCAACTCAAGAGGAGATAAATAGGAATATGGCAGGTTAGATGATCGACACCATTTACATTTACATTTATGGCATTTGACAGACGCTCTTATCCAGAGCGACTTACAAAAGTGCTTAGAATATCTACTGTAGATCAGATAGACCCGAATTCACCTAACTCCTGTAGCCTGAATATACAACTAAGTGACATAACAACTGAGGAAAGAAGACAACAAAACAGTAGCTAAAAACTGAAGGATATAGTCTATGTCTGAAGGATAGATTCTATGGAATCCATTTAGATTCCCACAAGAGAATAGCAGAGAAAATCAGGCACTACTATCAGGAAAATCACATATTTTGGCCTTGTTAAAACTTATAAAATGAATATCTTAAAAGTAAAATTTCTTCCAACTAATGAAATGGATATATTAATTGGTTCAGTACAGTTTCTATGATAATGACTGGTACAGCAGGTGTGGACCACTTGGTTTTCTGTTCATGTCTATTATAAATTGCAAATACAATAAATCCAATTCAGACTGTTTTTCGTCCTCTCCACAACATCCTCTAGATGGCGCCACTCGCATTGCCAAAGAATTGTTAATTATCCCTTTGTGCAAATGCAGGACTCTTCTAGATGTCTAACAATCAGACCTGCGATGGTCTT
>JAOYMR010000016.1:7590667-7603117 GCA_025802075.1 Tenebrosternarchus preto | reverse complement strand
TCTGTTTCACTCTCTCTGCCAGGAGGCCCCAGGAAGGGTTATAATGACCTCAGTGCTCTCATCATATAGGTGAACTCCCACTAGCCCATCTGTGCTCTACTCAGACACTCCCACGCACACTACAGTTACTGCCCCCTGCAGGCTGCCTATAGTATAAATAGATCTGTCTCTTCGTGTTCTAGTTCTCTCTCCCTCTCCATATGAGGACCATTGCAGTCGTTTTTTCCTGAAATAAATCGTCGAATTCGCTTATCTTTCTGTTGATCAGGTCATTTGCATTCTCCAACTGTTATAAATATTACCAGTTCATTTACAGTTTCTTGAACCCTATTCTCCCAGGAACAGTGACTAAAAATTCCACACAGTATTTTTTTTTTTTTTTACGGGTGCCATTATTTCACAGTGATGTATACTCTGTAAAAGAAATCTCATGAAATGTGCTTGGGTGTCTTTGCGTGTGCAGACAGGTCAGGTGTAGCAGTAGACGGCTTCCCCTCGGTGTTTGTGTGCAGCCCCTTCCGCTCTGCTGCAGTGGAGGGCTTACACACACAGCTAGTGTGGTGAGTAACGTCAGCATCAGTGAACACATCAGTGCATGTCCAGAGAGCATTTCTGTAATGGGAGGAAAGCTATGGTGAGCACTTCTCCAGTGCCTCTAGGCCAAGCAGCATGTTTGTTGCTACCTACTTCTGTGTGTAGACCAACACAGTGTGTTTCTGCTTTATTTACTTAACTGCAGGTTTCTAGGTATGAGGTGAATCGTATTGGCCTAACTTAAATTGGGGGGAAAAAAGGTTTTCCAGACATTTCTGAAAACTTAATGCCAGCATTAACTTATATGTTCACGTGTGTGTGTGTGTGTGTGTGTGTGTGTATATATATGTTTTATTTACATGTGTGGATCTGTGTTCTTAGGCTGGATGCATCATACAGCGGAACAGTTTAGCGTGCGCAGCACACGGGACCCTTTCCCTCTAGACGGAGTCAGTCGGGCATCATGGGCTCCCATGGCTGGCCCTCCATGGTCCCCTGTCTCCAGGTAGACGTGGCCCCAGAGGCCAGTCGATGGCTGTGTTCACAATGGCTCCATACTCGATAATAGTGTTTTAAATGTTCAAACATTTTTGGTTAATATTTATTCCCCGTTTTGACAGGTGCCCCCCTGGCGTTGGTCAGCCCCAGTTCCTCCAGTCCCACCCTCCTCCCACTCACATGACCGGGTTTAACCATCCAAATAAATTCTTCAGCAATGGGTGAGTGTATAAATGCACATTCCCACAATATATTGTAAACTGCTGTATCGTATGTAATCAGCTGTATGATAATTACATTGCATTTGTATGTATATGTGCAGTCCACTGGCACGTGGAGCAGAGAAGGTGGACCTATCTCAGGCCTTGTTACCAGGGTTACGGCCACCTCAAGCCCCTCCCAGGCCATGGGAGCCAATGGGTCAGCACTATGTGCCGTTGCCCAGTGATGACCATGCTCGTGTGCACAATGGATACAACGCTGGGCCACCAGGACACCTTGCTGCCCGAGGAAACCAGCTGCTGAAGGTGAGAAATGCTTGCGTTCAGTCTGATCGCATTTTATCCGCTACACTAATGGAACGTTTTTGTGAAATTTTATATCACCTCAGCTTTGTCACATGGTATCTAAAGTATCTGTCATTTTAAATATCATACTACCCTCTATCCTGCTTACCTTTCTCTCTCTCTCTCTCTCTTTCTCTTTCTCTCTGTCTCTCACCCAGTTTGGCCCCCCTCCATCACACCATGGTTCCAGGCCCATACCTCCTCTCCCAGATATGTGGGCCCAGTCCCAGCAGCAGCAACCACTCCCCAGGGGCCCTTACTCTCACTCTGGACAGCTAAAGCGGCCAGCGCCCCCTGTAGGGGAGCACTCCGTCATCCAGCACACCCCTCCATCCCTGACCAGGCCCGGCGACGATGTGCCCAGCCCAATCAAGAGGAAGAGGAGCTCCGAGTCAGAACAGGTGAAGAGCATCACCTCTACACATAAAACAGCCCCAAAGATCTCATATGTTATTAACTTATGTATACAACAGTAAGACCGGTTACACGTGCCTCTAAGTGCAATGCTGCTTATGACAGCAAGACATTTAAATCCGTAGGTTTAAAGATGGTACTACTACCTGTAGTTCACTGCTAAATGTATATAGTAATTAAAGAGAAAAAAATAATATTAAACAAATATGCTTTGAAGAACTGCCAGTAGTTTTGGGGTTATCAGGGAGCGAGTTCCAGAACTTGGGACTATAGCAACGAAAATGTGCAACTGTTAATAAAATGTACAGGTAAGGAATTAAAGATCCAGTGTTCGGTCAGTAATTTGACAGCAGCATTTTAAACTCAGTTTAAACTTAAAAATCTGAGTAGGCCAGATAAGATATAATCTCATTTTGTTTAGATAAGATCAAGAGCATGTATATGATTCTGAATGTCAGCAACAGAAAGAATGCTATGGACCTTAGAGGTTCTGTGAAGGTAGTTTTATGGCATTTTGAATATTGCCATATTCAAATTCCATCTGTGTTTTGTAGCACATGATGAGCAGCCATCAGTTCTCTGGACCAATGAGAGCCTCAGTACAGCAGGCTCAGTCCCTCTACCCTCCACCCAAACAGAGCTTCTGGAACCCTCTGCACAAAAGCAACACAACCTGGAGCCCAGGAGAACGCAAATCGGATCACATGGAGTTTCAGGTTAGTAAAATATAAAATGGTTCGGGTCAGTGCATCTTTGCTTTACAGTGCAGTTATTATTCTTTATTAACTATGTTTTCTGTCTATTATCGTCATTGTCTACTCACAGGTCTCACGCAAACCAGGCATGGATGAATTTGGTTATAAACAGTCCCAATCCTCCAGACCTTCACCCGTCTCACCACCTTCCATCTCCTCCCCTGGTGGCTATGGACAAGGCCAAGGGCCTCCATCCCAACCTCGCAAATCTTCTCAGTCTCCACACTCTCTGGGATCCTCTCATAATGGCCAGCTCCAAAACCCTACATACCCCTACCCCAACAAGAAACCTCCGGCTCAGACTCAGGGCGAACAGCAACGTATTCCCTCCCGCAGGCCATGTGATTCAGGGCTGAACTCGGCAGGAAACCAGGCACCCCCTCCGCAAACATCAACCCCGGCAGACAGGGAATGCCCTGCCCCTGCACCAGCACACCATGCCACCGTGCCTTACAGTCAACCCAACTTCCAGCCCCATCCAGAGCTGGTCCAGACCACCAGCCCCTCTTCCAGCAGTGGGACCCAGGTCACAGCACCTCAGTACAGCACCCACAAGCCCTGGAGAAATCAGGCTAAACATGGTCACCATGCCCCAGTAAGTCTGAGACTGAGAATAAATAATATACAAAAAAATAAAAAATGTTTTGCTTGTGGTCTATGTTTAAATAAATTGGCAAAGTTGTGGTTTCATAAAAACATTTTAATTAAGTGTATGAACCTTTTGATTTCTCCATAGGAGTCAGGTCCCTACTGCCCACTGAAGGACCCTCAGGTTGCTCGTTCGTCTCTACAGAATAAGCAGAATAGGACTGCAGAGAGCCAGGATGTCAGCACCACCCAGGCTCGGCCTCGGGCCCCAGTCATTACCCCCAACATGCCTTCCCTGGAGCCTTCTGTTCCTCCTTCTTCTCGGGGTATCTACAGTAGTACAGACACTGTCTCCACCATGAGCTCAGTGTCCTCTACTGCCTGTTCTGCAACCAGCTGGAGAGTCACAGACCCTTCATTGCTAATCTCGGACCATAATCCGACTCCATCTCCACAAGGTCTCTCACACCAGGGAGCCCATTCCAGCCCTGTAACTCGCCCCCACCACCATCAGGAGCCTAGAACTAAGCATCAGACACCCCCTCTCAGTCAAGGGCAGGACAGACCCCATTATGCTCCAGTAGGGGCCTCAACTCCTTCCTCTCTCAGCTCAGGGTTCCAGAGATCAGGAAACAGTGTCATCACCAGCAGGGCCTCAAATAACCTCCCACAGGTTGCTAGACCACCCCTCCACCACCCCAAGCCTGGAGCACCAACCACTGTGAATGCAGGTCCTCGGCCTCCTCCATGTGACTCACAGTATCCTAAACTGCCTTACCAGGCAGTTCCAGTAGTGTCTCAGGCTTCTTCTGCCCAGATATATCAAAGGCCATGCCAACAACCTGCCCTCTCCAGACCCCAGTCCATTGAGGATGCACTGAAAAAGCTTGATGCTGAGCTCCAGGACCACATGCGAGCAGAAGAGAGAGAAAGGAAACAGGAGGGTGTGGAGAGAAAACAGAAAAGGGAGAGGAAGGAAGGAGGGATGAAGGTACCTGGGGAGTCTCCAAAAGAGAGTCTGGAGTGCTTGCTCTCAAATAGTGCTACTGAACTACCCCCTCCACGTCTGTCTCCAGCCACTGCACCTTCCTCAGTATCGCCGGCAAGCCAGCCATCGCCACCTTTCCCCTGGTTGAGCCGGGGTGGTGTCCCCATTCGTCTATCCATGTCTGGCACAGTACCCTTAGAAAGGTCTCGACCACCTCCTCTCACCCCTCAAACAGACTATGCGCGGGAGAAACAGAGGCAGAGAGAGAGGTGGAACGGAGGAGCTTCACTCAGCCCCAACTCACAGAATACCTCAGGAATTCCCACATCTGAATACCCCTGCAGACCAGAACCAACGGACTCCTCAGATAAGAAAAAAGTACAAATGAGCCCGTCCAAAGACACTCCTATTCATAAGAGCCCTCTTGAGGTGAGGGCTGTGGGTACTGTCCCAAATCCTACAACCTTACGAGAACCCCCAAAACTCTATCAGGCCTTCTCAAGAGAGACTATACCATCTTGCCCATCAACAGGAACGAGTACAGGCAACCTCCACAAGCTTGGTAGTCTTGGTAGCAGTGCCAGTACGTGCAGTGGAGATTCAGACGCTGCCCAGTTTGAGGAAGAGCCATCCGAGCTCTTGCCTGACGGTTTGGCGAACATCATGAAGATGTTGGATGAGTCCATTAAGAAAGAGGAAGAACTTTACTCTGGTCAAGATGGTCGACAAACCGACTCTGAGTCGCCATTTTCTGTCACTGTGGCTCCCATGAAGAGTTATTTATGTGCCCCAGATCTTATGCCTGCCCTGAAACAAACATCCACTGAGGAATATCTACCAGACACCCACGCCAGTCCTCCTGTCCTGAGTCGTCAGGGCTCTTTGGCATCACCTTGCAGTCGTACCTCTTCAGTTGAAGAAGAGGAGGAGATGCTGAAAATGATTCCCAAACCTGTCAATGTTATTAGTAGTCATGACAGTGGTGTTGGCATCACGGGAACAAACTATCGCCATAGTGATCTGGCCAAGCTGTATGGACTTCCAGAGGCTGTGAAAAGTGAGTGTGAAGAGGATGAGGATGATGTAGAACAAGAAGATAATACACCTTCCTATTCCCCACCACCATTGAGGCCACATTTGCATCAGACAGGTGTGAATAGCATGTTTAAAAGCTTAGCCTCTGTGCTGGAAAGCCAGAAATATGCCTACCGAGGAGGGCCGTTTGGTCGACCACCTCCCTCTGCCCTGGTAGGAGTCAAGTATTCGTCCTCACTCTCACTGGGCCCAGATATCTGCAGACAACAAAGCACTTCTCCCACATCGGGTTCAGCCACCCATCCAGGATTTAATAAGTCATCCCAACCCCCAATAAATACTACCTCAGAGCAAACCCACCCCCTCTCACCATCAGAATTGGCACCAGAGAGAAAAGAAGAAATTATGTTAAATCAGTTGGATTGCTCTGGACGTGAGGGGGAAGAGAGGATGAGGAAGAGACCCAGAGATGAAGAGGATTCTGGCATTGTACAGGACTCCACAGAGGAGGAAAGGAGGCCCAAACTCACCACCATCTCGGAATCTTCGCTTGCGGAACTGGGCCGGAGCTGTGAGATGATGTTGAACCAACCCAGACTTCTCTCCAAGTCATCGTCAGACCACGGCAAGGCCGGGGCGTATAAGATGCGCAAACCTGAGAAAGAGAGGGAGCGGAACAGAGAACGAGGGCATGACCCAGAGAGGAAACACAAACACAGCAGCAGTAGCAAAAAACATGAAGAGAGGAAGGAGAGAAAGAAAAAACACAGAGAAAAAAGAGAGGATTTATCCCTCTCTTCATCTTCCTCCTCCTCGTCTTCGTCATCGAGTTCCAGCCGGCGGCACAAGGAAGGCAAACCTCCCAAAGACAAGAGGGGCAACATGGAACTTCAGAGTAAAGAATTATGGGAGAAGGATAGAGAGCGAGATGGAAAGAAAAAGAAAGAAGAAGCAAGTGACAGGGAGGAATGGATATCTCGGAACAGGGAGAGAGTTGATGACTCCGAAAGTGCTACATTAGACCACCTATCACCTTCCTGCACACTGGGCTCAGCGGACTTCCAGAAGCTGAAGGCCCTCACAGATGGACCACCCAAAGAGCTCAAGATCCGACTGATTAAAGTGGAGAGTGGAGATAGGGAGACCTTCATTGCATCTGAAGTAGAGGAGAAGAGAATTCCATTGGAGGAGATCAGCATCAAGAATACAGCCAATGAAATAATCAGAGCTTGCAAGTGAGTGATGGTCATTACATGTTTACATTTTTAGTAACTGAGTGAGTGAGAAGGATGACTGACAAAGTCTAGTCTATGTCACTGTTAACTTGTTGAATGTTTTATGGATTTATAGCCAAGGTTAAATAAAATCCCAATTGTTTTACATGCAAAATAAATAATAAGCCAACACTAATAAATCTTATTGGGTTTTTTCCTTCTTTTGATCAATGTTTTAGGGGAGCCCGTGTGAGGGGAAAGTTTAAAGAGTCCTACCTACACCCATCCTTCTCCGTGAAACCAATTTTGAACATGGAGCATCCAATCCCACGGGACAAACTCAACCCTCCTACGCCGAGCATCTATGTAAGTGTGTTATACACATACTTGCTCGGTAACTTCCTGACTGCTTTTACCTGGACACTTACTACTCTTCTGTAGTTTATTTGTAGCAGGGTTACAAGAAATGTTTCTCACAATGTGCCCCATTTTGCCAGATGTGTCACCGTGACCACCCCTTAAACAAAAGATGAGTATTTTCTTTTTGATGGTTC
Organism: Tenebrosternarchus preto; assembly: GCA_025802075.1. NCBI lineage: Eukaryota > Metazoa > Chordata > Actinopteri > Gymnotiformes > Apteronotidae > Tenebrosternarchus > Tenebrosternarchus preto. The sequence continues at coordinate 7,595,971 of JAOYMR010000016.1, read as the reverse complement.
TGCAATGTGTGCTTTGCAGCTGGAGAGCAAGAGAGACGCCTTCTCTCCTGTACTGCTGCAGTTCTGTACGGACCCCAAGAATCCCATTACTGTCATCAGAGGTCTGGCAGGCTCCCTCAGGCTGAGTGAGTACCATAGCAATGCAATGCTTCATTCCCCAAATTGCCTGAGGTGGAAGTCGAACTGAACACCAGGCCAGTCCCACGGCTGAGATTAAACATCATAGAAGTGTTTCTGTTGTACTCTGACAGTGTCTATGTCTGCTCTGTCTCTGCGCTCTTCCTCTCTGAGCAGACCTGGGTCTGTTCTCCACCAAGTCCCTGGTGGAGGCTAATAGTGAACATGCAGTGGAGGTGAGGACTCAGGTGCAGCAGCCAGCAGATGAGAACTGGGACCCCAGCGGCACAGGGCAGATCTGGCCCTGCGAGAGCAGCCGATCACATACCACCATCTCCAAATACGCCCAGTACCAGGCCTCTAGCTTCCAGGAAAGCCTACAGGTTGGGCTAACATTTATGCTTCTGAGCAGTGTCATTATACGCTGAATTTACATGCTCACTTGTAACTTTTTTTGGTCTGGTTCTTCAGGAAGAAAAAAGCAGTGATGATGAGGATGATGAGGACGAAGATGAAAAGAAGCCTGCCATTAACTTGGACAGCACAAGTAGCAACTCCTCTACTTCAGGCCCTAGGTATATTATATACTTAATAAAAATAAATCAATCAAAGATTTAAAGTTTAGATTTGCTTTGATTTGAAGTCTATCTAAGATTGTCAAATCTATGACTTCTAACAAAAATCATGATCTCTTACACAGTGGGCACAGTTTTATTTAATAGCCACTTTCTATCCATTACTAGCTCGGAGCAGAAACCTGGAGGGAAAATCATCAAATTTGGCACCAACATCGACCTCTCTGATCCCAAACGGTAAGAAAACACGAAACTGGTGCTTGCACTTTTGTAGTGGCCTTTGCAGGTTTGTTTTTCTAGAAGCTTCCATATGCTTTGGTCTTGCTGACCTCTTCTGGTCAATCTGTGATTTGCAGCCAGATGCATTAGAAGTGTACAGTATATATCCAGTGCTTTCAGACACATTGTACATATAAAGGTTTTATCTTGTATCAGCTTGCATGGTGTGTAAAATACAGAAACTTGGTATATTAATATCAGCTGGCATATTTTAGCTTGAGCAGTGATTTGTGTTACAGCTATGCTAACTCATGGGTTTGTGTTACAGCTATGCTAACTCATGTGTGTTTGTGTGAATAGGTGGAAGCCTCAACTCCAGGAGCTGCAGAAGTTGCCAGCATTCATGCGCGTGTCCTCTAGTGGCAACATGCTGAGTCATGTCGGCCATACGATCCTAGGCATGAACAGTGTGCAGCTCTACATGAAAGTCCCAGGCAGTCGTACGCCAGGTGGGTGTGGGGTCTGCATCCTCACCGTTACCCTGGTTATATTAATATGAACTATGTGTAAATGTGTTACTCGTGAGGACTAAATGTGCAGAACTTTTAAAGGGGTCTGTAAAGCAAATGTGTGTATGGTTGTGCTTGTTGTTGATATTTGTGTTTGTGCCCATTCATAGGTCACCAGGAGAACAATAATTTCTGCTCTGTGAACATCAACATCGGCCCTGGAGACTGTGAGTGGTTTGCTGTTCATGACGACTACTGGCAGGCCATCAGTGATTTCTGTGAGAAGTAAGAACCAGTGTTGTTTCATTACATCATTGATTACATCATTGTGAGAGAAACTACATTTACTGCTCTGTCTTGGTGGGCTGCCATGTTTGTGTATGCATCTCCAGCCATTTGAAATAATTCACTAGTGGAATTGTGCCTTTTTCATGATCTCCCATAGGCATGGGGTGGACTATTTGACTGGCTCATGGTGGCCTGTGTTGGAGGATCTGTACCGCTCCAATATCCCAGTATACCGCTTCATCCAGAGACCTGGAGACTTGGTGTGGATCAATGCTGGTACAGTGCACTGGGTCCAGGCTGTGGGCTGGTGCAATAACATTGCATGGAATGTAGGACCACTCAATGGTAATTAACCCACTAGTGGACAGGCTAAATATATATTTTTTTAAAAAAAGAGTTTGTCCCTAAGACTAAGAAACACACCAATACAATTTATATTACATTACAAGGAAGAATCTATCTTTAACATTGAACTCTATTGAAGTGTGTTTTTTCTACAGTGTTGTGACTGTATTTATGATGTTCTTTTAGCATATCAGTACCAGTTGGCTCTGGAAAGGTTTGAGTGGAATGAGGTGAAGAAAGTGAAGTCGATCGTGCCGATGATCCATGTGTCCTGGAACATGGCCCGCACAGTCAAAATCACCGACCCCACCACTTACAAAATGATTAAGTGAGTGTCCTACAGCTGCACAAATGAAGCCATGAGAACCTTATCAGAGACTGTTTAAAATAATTTTGTAGAGAGCAAAAATTCTAGTTGAATGTGTACAAATATTTTCAATGTAGACGTCCTATTTTTTAAATAACTTTCTGCAGCAGTAAATGATAACTTTCCTCTCTCTGATCCTGCTCTCAGGCACTGCCTCCTGCAGTCTATGAAACGCATTCAGATTCTAAGAGACCAACTGGTAGCAGAAGGGAAGAAGATCTCATACCAGAGCAGAGTGAAGGATGAGCCGGCGTACTACTGCAACGAGTGTGACGTGAGTACGCTGGTGAAACCTGCCCGTGACATCGGAGTTTTGGCACTTTCTGGCCGAGCTGCTTCAAACGAGCTCGTACAACAGCCTCAAACCTGCCATTCATGTGACCAACGCACGTGTGTTCAATTTGCCGAATACATTATGGTCATTTGGTCTTAACCTGCATGTGTATGTTTCCCATTTGTGAAGGTGGAGGTGTTTAATCTTCTGTTCGTGACCAGTGAGAATGGCAGCAAAAAGATGTACGTGGTGCACTGTGAGGACTGTGCCAGGGAGCGTAGCCCCAGCCTCTCGAACGTAGTGGTGCTAGAACAGTATCGCATGGAGGACCTCATGAACACTTATGACTCCTTCAGCTTGGTGAGGATACACACACACACACACACACACACACACACGTACATTCAATAAGACTTCACCCTCAAGAGATTCTGCTCAATGTTTGTTCACACATAGTCACAATTGACGCTCACACTCAGTTTGAGACATTGAAGGTACAATAATGAATTACCACACACTAAAATCATTGTTTTGTTTTTTTCTTGTTTATTTTTAGGCTTCAGCCCCTAGTTTTTGGTGAGATCAACGCTGTCATCCCCACCCCAGCACCCCCAGCCATAACCAAAACTCCTGTTTGCCAGGAAAAAGTTATTTTAGAGAATTTTAGACTTTATTTTTTCCTACATTTGCATTTTTAAGTACTACTACTGCTAATACTTGTGAACAGCCAATCATAAACCAGTTTACTTAGGATTGTTTACAATACCAATCAGCCAATAAGATTCCAGTTTACTCTCTGCAACTCGGCATATAAACCTCTGATTGGCCTCGAGGGACTTATAATGAAACGCAGTTTGTGCTGTCATGGTAATGGCAGTAAACCATATATTAAAATGGCATCTCTGTATTTTTTTTAATTATTATTCATTTCCTTTATTTTGGGTCATTCTGTTTCTGTCTTGAATACTGAAATGTGTAAATGCTGTTTGTACTTTTCATTGGTGCTGTTTTTCTGTTTGTTTGGTTTTTTTTTTTTTTTTTTTATTAATTTATTTTCAAAACTAGAAACGCCTAGATATATACCACATTGGCCTTGTGACTTGTATTTAGTGAAGATATAAATGAATAATACTAATAATAGATATATGAACATTTTTCTAAAGCATTAAGAAAAAAATGCATTTGTTTGGAATGGTTCAAAATATACGGGTTTTAAATGACTTTTTCAATTTTAGATACTGTGTCTGAGAATCTTTGTGTTTTATAGTATCATGGTATTTCCATGGGAGGAGAAATCCATTGTCATGATAAAAGCATTTTAGGATTACATCGGGTCTTTTCCATTAATGTTTTTCTTAATTTTTGTGAGAATACAATTTGTTATGAATTTGTTTAGTGAATTGTGTTTTACCTCTCCATTTTGCTTAATATACAGATTTATTCTCTTGATTTTTTTTACTGTACATTTTTATTTAACTTCTTTCTTCTATTTATTCGGTATAAAATGTTCTCCCGTTTTTTTAGGGTTGTCAGAGATGTCTAAAGTTTTCTATTAGTCTTGTAGCTCTGTACGTTTTTTTAAAGGAGAGATTCGGGAGTACTTGGTCCCTTAAACTCTCTACTTGGGCTATATATTAATTCTTTAATGACTATAGCTCCACTTTTCTTAGATTGTAGAATGCAGAGCAGAAGTAGTTTGTCTAACTCGGACATCTTTTGTATACAAGAGCTTTTGTAACTGAAATTAGCAGCAAAATTAAACTCGACTGCTTCTCATTGCTGCGTGTTGTGACCCCGTTCAGCCTGCCGTTTACCTGGTATTATAGTGGGGAAAAATAAATTCAGAGCTGTTTTTTTTTAAAGAATCTACACATTTAGTGGTGCTTGAATTTGTTTTAAACATTGTCTATGGGAGAACACAGTTGCGATGCCAGCCAAGGCACAATCTCGGTTATACAGAATTTATCTGCAGTTGGTTGTCATAAACCAAAAATTGAGAAGGGTTTTTTTTTTTTTTTTTTTTTTTTTTTTTCTTTCACAAACTGTAAATACTGTGGCATTTTACTGGAATGAGGTTAAGTGTGAATCGAAATACCTGTTCGATTGATAAACTGTAATTTCCTTTTTGATTTCTAGTCTTAAGCTTGAATCAATTATTTCACATATAATGAAAATGTTGGTTACAATTATGATATAGAAGGTGCTGAGTTCTCTTTGAACTACTCTTTTTCATTTCTAAAGAAAAATCTATTTTTCCTGTTGCAATATATCATTTCTTTTTCTCGTGGTCATTTATTTAAAATCTGCACTGTTTTAGCGAGTTCACACAGAAAGCAAACTGAGCCAGACATGTCTTAAACACTTTGTGAATTTGTGTGACATTACTATGACCATTAATATTAAATGCTTTTGATAAACATGGAGTGTAACTGATCTATTAAACAAAGGATATGGTGCTTTCCTTTGCTTGTGGTAAACTGAATAAAAGTGACTATTTTAAAACACTTGATTAGCTCTAATTAGGTGTACCTCTCTTTCACGGGGGGGGGGGGGGGGGGGGGGGGGGGGGGGGGGGCGGGGGGGGGGGGGGGGGGGGGGGGGGGGGGGGGG
>JAOYMR010000016.1:7547629-7574632 GCA_025802075.1 Tenebrosternarchus preto | reverse complement strand
CTTTTGTAGCTATGTTTTCCTTGTGTATTCGACCTGCGTCTAAATCAGATATATAGTTATACATGTCGATGTCCATGAACCACGAGTTCTTTGTTACTTTGTAAGGATCGCTGTCCAGTCGAACTAATCGTAATAGATAATCAAACACACGATTCTTTCCTGGATTCGGCGTTTACGATAAGAAACGTGGGAAAAGGGGGGATTTTGCGCCACTCAATTCGACTAAGGGAAGGGAATTCCGACGGGAAGATGAGGTCAATGCATACTTTTTTGTTTTGTGTTTTTCTGTAGTTGTTATTAGTTTTTTGCAAATGCTTTTAGTTTGTTCCCAAGAAAGCTGTTATACCCCCATTTCTGAGGCACTGCTATTACATGTAATACCACACTGACCTTAAACAACTGTTGTATGTAGTTTAGTGTTTGTGTTGTACCTGCACAGCCAATCACTTCTTATCGTATCAGATGCATATTGGACTAAGGCCGTCCCCCACTACATTTGTATACTCAGTGTTGCCAGTTCCATGTCCTACTACATTACCAATCATTCCCTAATATATCCATACTGACCTCCCCAGTCACTAAAACATAGTTCTATGATTAGTTTATTTATATTGCAATTAGTCATAAGTGCAATTCACTCTGTAAATTTTGTTAAATTTTGTTAAATTGTGTATATTTTGTATGTAAGTAGTACATTTCTTTTTTTTATGTTTTATTTATTTCGCAGTGTCTGGTTTTGTTTTTCAATTGTGTTTCTGTATCCTCTTTTTATGCTGCTGTATTCGGGAAACTTCCCCATTGTGGGACTAATAAAGTATTATCTTATCTTATCTTATATTGTTTTGAAATAAAAGAAAATAACTGCATTTCAGTTAGTTGGAGTGTTTTACTTTGGCTAACAGGTCTAGTCCAAGACTTTGCAAATAATTGCTAATTATAACAAAGTTTATGTAAATAAATTGGCTCTACAATGGATCTTGCAGTGGTTTGGCTGTATGAGTAAAAGCAGAAATGCAGGTTGTTAGTGTGCCTGGTGTGTGGGGAAGGTACCACCCAGATACTTAGCAAACCGAAGATCTGTGATAAGAAACTGAGTGTTGATGAAGACTTGAAAATGTCGTGATAACTGTGCATGATAACAGATGTTATCTGTTGTCTTGTACTGCAGTTTTATAAAAGGAAATATTCCTAATCAGGGAGGTGGTGATTATGTATCACAATACATTAGGCTTACTGTATCCCTTTATTACTTAATACCCTACCCACGCATGCACACACACACACACACACACCTATTCTCACTTGTGTTAACAAACCATAAATAGACATGGATCAAAGGACATTGAGAAGTTTCAGAGAGGTTCCCACAGTGTGTCTTTAGCTGGTCCACTAACAGCAGCACGATTTACTTTTTCATTATTTTGGCTTCGTGTGGATTCTAGCTGTGAGTTTGGGCTAGGGAAGTTTTTTTTTTTGTTCTTCATTTCTGTCTGTATTCGATCTGCCTAGGTTCCATTCACAGGATCTTATATTACACTAAACAGTCAAGACTAGCGTAAGGAAAGCAACGGCAGCATCTTAAAAGATGTGTTGTACAGGGAAGTGTGCCCGTTTAGTGGGTTTGATCCTGCTGCCCACAGCGTTTGCGTGTATGATAGCCAACCTGCTGCTGTTCTTTCCCAATGGTCAGCGGCTGCAGAACGACCAGATCTCCTTGCAGGTTTGGCTTATGGGAGGACTCCTTGGTGGAGGACTGTTTGTAAGTAACTCTAAAAATCTTTCCTTTCTTTCTCTGTTTTCTTCAAAATAAAATCAAATGAACCTATATCAGGACTAAAATTGAATTGGTATGTGTCTGAAATTTTAGATTGTCTTTTACAGTTCTCTCTATACTGTCATAAACAGTTTGTTATTACATTTCGAAGTTTTAGTTTGTTTATACAGATAATGAAGGCCTGGATCATAATGTTTCTATCACACAGTCTCTTGTACACATAATTTTTCTATCACACAGTCTCTTGTACACATATACTGACTGTGAGGTTTCAGTGGAATTTTTGTTTTACATCTGTACCTTTTTAGGATACAACCACTTTTCTGACCCATTAAGTGATCCATGACAATATTTTTTGGATCTGGCCAAGCTTATGCTGAAAAGACTGTAAAGCATGATGGGACTCTTTTTCATACATAATTTACTAAAACGGTAATATTATGGTATACAAAAGGCGCCAAAAATGGCTTAGACCCGAGAGGATTAATACCACACCCAACCATGAAGTAAAATATGATGTCATATGATATCATATGAAGTCATATGAATTTATCTGTTCTATAACAACTCATAAATAATACTAGAATTATAGTTAAAGGTGACCTAGAATTGCATAATTAAAGTTTGAAAAACAGGAAGGAAGTGAGGAACGATATCCATATCATATATGGATTCTTTCTTAACAGTGGGTCAGATGTGTTATATTTCTAAAATACTGTTCAGTAATTTTGGCAGAACACAGTTGACTATCCTGGCTGATGCACTTTGGAATAAAAACAGCCCTTGCACTTTGGAATGAAAAAAAAAAACACAAAAAGTAAAATTACACAAATACAGAATGAGATTAGATAAGACAGTATAATGTAGTGATCACATGTATGCAGACATATCTGTAATGTCACGTGTTACCTGCCACTATCAGACAGGTGTTGCAGGTGATGTTGTAAAAGTAATTTATTTAATGCTTGTGCTTAATGATAGACTTCTTTGTTTCCATTAGATGCTGTGTCCAAGCTGTTCAGCTATCAGGGCTGGGGGTAAAGGTTGCTGTGGAAAGGGTTGCTGTGGGAACCGTTGCCGTGTGAGTCAACCCACTCCAGTAGTGAGAGAGAAAAAAAAAAAAGAATAAAAAAAGTAGATATGGGGGGGCAGGAGGAAAGGGGAACATAAAAAAACACATAGCTATGAAAGAGAAAAGAAAGTACGCAAATTATTGTTCGTATTGTGAGCACAACATTCCATAAATCAATTAACTTTGTAAATGAGTAAAAGGATTTACATTATATCTACACACCCACAGGTTAGAAATCTAACCTGTACTTGAGGTTTTTACTGAACTAAAAGAACTAAATGATTTTATTTTAGTCACGTGGGTTAAGGGTAAGGTTAGGTTTATGTGTAAGGTTTGCAGTAATTAGCTACACTAATGCATTGTTCATTAGAACTTCATGAATTGTGACAGCAATTGTGTATGTTTGTGTGTCTGTGTGTAGATGCTGAACTCAATGTTTTCATCTTTGTTTGGTCTGATTGGGGCAATATATGGTACCAGTGTTTCTTCTGCTGCATTGGCTATAGGTCCAAAATGCCAAGTGGCCAGCCTGAAATGGGAGTATCCTTTTGAGGACTTACCCCAAGGGTAATGCAGCTCTAAACTATAAACAAACATTATACAGTGATATGCTTGAAAACTCTCTTGCTACTGATTCCATAAAAAATAAGTGAATTTATAAAGCTTGTTAACTAGTAAGTTTATGAAACGATACACTTTCTTCTGTAGCCTCTAGATGGCTCCGTAACCATTTGGTGGATCTTATCAACGTGATTTTAATGGTTTATTATAGTTCTGCACTAAGCCACTTATTTGTCTGCATCTGGATTTTTAAAAACTTAATGAAGATTATTTAAGTATTTAATTTTTAATTGGACTTCTGAATTTGCTGCAGGCATTTTTATTGATGAATTGATTTCAATGGACATTGTTTTTAAAAGCAATTGTGTGTGTGTGTGTGTGTGTGTGTGTGTATGTATGCGTGGGTGCACATGTATCTTGTTTTCTTGTTTCCTTTACAGGAACAGCAGCTACTTGGTGAATAAATCTATGTGGTCGAGCTGTGTGTTCCCAGAGAATGTGGTCCTCTGGCACATTGTCCTCTTCTCCATCACGCTGGGTCTGGGCATGATACAGGTTGTACTGCTAGGAATCCAGGTCATCAACGGCTGCTTGGGCTGCTTCTGCGGTGACTGCCGCGACAGCAAGGACGTAAGCATCCCATCTTCATCATTATTATCATGCTTATATGTACAGCAGGAGGCAGAGCAGTTTTTCTGTATCAGTACTTGTGCATGTCAACGTTTCAGTATCAGTACTTGTCATTAAATGTACCATACACTAAATATTATATTGTGTTTTCAGAGAAGTATTAGAAATTGCTGTTTAATTGTTGTCTAATTTGTTTAAGAATGATATATTACTATAAGTCAATTTATAGTTCCATCTTCAAGACACTATGAATGTCAATAGTATATATAGTATACTAATAATAATAATAATAATAATAATAATAATAATAATTATTATTATTATTATTATTATTATTATTATTATTATTATTATTATTATAGTATATATAGTATACTAATAATAATAGTATATTCACCAATTTTTTTTTTCTTTGTTTTTCAGGATGATGGAGGACTGTAATCAAAAGATATTATCAGTGAGCTAGACATTATTAAACATCCTGATGTCAGACTTCATAAAAAAATACTTGTATGGACAGCAGCAACATATCTGCTCACTATCCTGAAAGATGTGTTCATTTAAATCGTGAATATGTATTATAAAATGCATGTTGTTAAGTAGTAGCGACTAGTCTTTAATTTGTTGTATTTTTCATGGAAGTGTCTTGAAAGCATCTAAATAATATAGAAATCTGGAAATCATGTGTTTTCCAGTATAATATAAATGAATGATACTCTAAAGTATACATATAATGAGGCTTCAAAATAAAAGCATCATTTAAGTGTGTTCTTCTGTTTTGTTTTTCTACAAAGTCTTATGGTTTCTGCAGACAGCAGCACAGACACTTCTATATTAACAGACACTAACGCTGAACCTCAGTGCACACAGCAACCTCAGGCATGTTGTTTACTGGAATAGCTTTGCAGTGCTCTCATTGTTTTAGAGTCAGTATGAACCGAATCCTGTTTGAAAGCAGGGTCAGGCACCCATGCAATAGAAGTGACATCCAAAGCAGTACAAACATCTTGCATGAGCCTTTAATGAGAGGTGTTCACATATTAGTTATGGTTAACATCTGAGTGAGTGTTGCTGCATCGGCAAAAAAGCCAGACTGCACAGGCCTCTGTGCAGAGCTTTTGATCATAGGGTATGTCAGAGTGCTGTGTCTGAATCAGTCAATAACATAGATCACCAAACTGGAGAAACCCTTATCCTAGCTCTGCCCTCTCCCCAAGGATTCTTCTGCACATCCTGCACTCGGGTTAAGCACATCATTTTTGTAGCCACGGCTTTGAAATTGTTACCCTATTCCTGCATAAATATGCCTAGCATTGAAGAGCCCTACAAACCTGTTAGAATGGCCCCACCGACCAATAAAAGCAAACATACCCTGCATATTTTGGCCATATTTGGAGAGGACTGCTGAATGACTGATGGTTTTGCTCCACATCAGTTGTAGGTCACTTAACCAGGGGGTCTCTTTGGGGCTCAGAAGGTTGGATTATGTCTAACAGCCAATGAGCTTTCATTAGGTGCCTGAGTACTGAAAGTTCTGAACTGTCCATTTCACCTGACATTCCCATATGCTGACAGTGAGAACAAATGCAATGAGTTGAAAGAACTGAGACTCACCACAAGAGAGAAAACATTCTCTGCCTCTTGTCATGCAGATCACATGTGTTCACACGCCAACAGGATGAGGGGAGCGTGAAGGGTAAAAGACTGAGCAAACTGAAAGAAAAAGATTTGGGTGTAGGGGAAAATAACCCATCAGAGCCAGTGACAGTTGGTGTGCACTCAAATGGACTAATTCAGTTCGACCACACACTTGTCACACACACTTGTGCGCATACACAGACACACACAAGCATGCTTTGTGCAAAACATACACAAACCACCACAGTGAAGTGGGAAACAGAAAGAAAAACACCAGTACCGGCGCAGACCAGTTTGAACCCATGAATCAATGTCACACATCCCTACTGTGGTAATCTACAATATTCTCAATATGTAAAAGTGCACCTCTTGCTCTATATAAAACAAAATACACTGGTATTTCCCACAATACACACCCGAAACGGCTTATAACGCACTTGGATATACAAGTGCTGTCACGTTTGGAATGAATCCATATGGAAGTACACAAAGAAAACTTTCTCCATGGTAAACAAGTTTCTTGGGGTGTGACTGCCTCAAAAGGCACATCACATCACTGGTGGGAGATGAGCTTTGGCAACCCAGGCATTCAACACAAACAAACAAACAAGCAAACAAACAAACGAACTCGGAGCATTCGAAGTCCTAGCTACTGCAACCCTGAGCCAATGGGAAAACAGTTTAGAGTAAAGTAATCTAAACTAATCTCTAAGAGGAGTGAGGGGGCATGTGAAAGTGGTAAATGAAAAGGGAAAGAGTAGGAACAAATGAGGAGGAAGTGGTGGTGTTGGGGGGGGGGGGGGTTTGCAAGGAGGGAGAGAAACTGGTCAGGGGCAACTTGAGCTAGACTGTGCCAGTAATAACTCTGTATGTTTCTAACCTTAGAAGAGCCTTAGTTTGAATACAACCATGCTTCTATGGCAAGCAAGAGGTGGTAAACACGTATTACATTAGTAACAGTAATGCAGGAGTGCACATGCCATTTTCTGCCCTCAGATACAACTGAGTTCCAGGTCATTGTTTTCCTCCTCCTAAATTGAAGCCTTTGGGCTTTCATGACTTCTTTATCTCCCAACCTTGTGCAGGTTGCAACTAAGCCACAGTGGTTTGATTACATAAAGAAAAATGAGAAAGATCGGTGGTTAATAAGAAAGTAAATGCATGAATTATTTGTTTTAATTAAGTGATTGCTGTCTGAGCATGATGATCATCTTAGATTTACTCAGTCAAAATAAGATTTTTTACCTTCTGAAAGCCAACAGTACTGCTTGTGTTTGTAGAGCTATTATTATTATCATTTGCTGTCCAAGTCCCATAGCAGACATTTGGCAGCCATTTGTAACAGGAGGGCCAAATATTTATTGGGGATGAGATATTACAGAAACGTATTACATATATGGATTATAAATTGCAGATGACCAGTAGTTTTTCATACATTAGGAAAAGGCAATGCTCTGTTATAGATTTAATGTGTGTGTCATTCACTAAGGCTTATAATCACAGATCCCATATTTGGTCAGGTTACAACAAAATGTATAGAATGTTTGTTTTATGACAAGGATGAAAAACAAATTAAAGTGACCTCTTAAAACCATGTACCCCTCAAAAACTCAGGTGCCTTCTTCAAAGACGTGTCTTGGTTAAGATGATTTTTAAAAAAGGTAGTTGAGTTAGTGACAAGGTAGCACATAGTATATTCAATGCCCTCTGGGGTAAATATAAATTAAAACTGATATTGCACCTTTTTCTTTGGGGTAAGATGGATATATCATACTGCACTACACCGAGGTCATCATAGTTAATCTCATGTACTGATCATGAATTACCTTAACAGAGCACATTACACATAAAATAGCGTTCTGTTCTCTTGTATATTCATTATGCAAATGAACTGATACACTGATCTGAAATCAGTTCTTTTTCTGCACTAAAGGACAGCTGCTAAGCTCTGTTGTTTCTTATCAAAGGCCAGTGCTTGGTTAATAATTGATCACTCACTTTTGTGGGTCACTGAGAGATAGTGTTCAAGACTCTCCTAAACTCCTGCATCTACATGCCTCTCTCGTGTTTGTAAAAATTAGAAGGAAAGATATGAGAGGGAAACATAATTATAAATAATAATAATAAAAAAAAAATGGGTGGGAAAAAGAGGGAAACTAAAAGTGAGGGAGAGGAAGAAAGGGATAAAGAGAAATAGACGTAAAAAAAAAAAAAATCACAGCCAAAGTGAACATTGCCAACAACAGTTCAGAATGATCTAGGGGAGAGAATTTATATTGAATCTATATTGGTCTTTGTTAAGCGATTTTTTTAAAAGAAGGAACGAGGCCAAGTTTGCTCAGTTCAGAGTGAATCTGGCCTTATTGCAACACTACTTTTAAAGTGTAGCTATACAACTTAACATTTTATGCATTAATGCAATGTACATATACTTACATAATTTCCACACTCTAAAAGATACACAGAGAAGTAAAATAGAAATAAAACTAGATTTTAATGAAGAACAAACCCAACTAAAAAAAAAAAAAAAAAAAAAAGCAAACAATGCTTGAAAATGAATCCAGACACATGACATATCTGGCATGAAAAGAGAATCTGGTCTGCAAGCCAGACTGTGAAGCAGACATGTTGGTCTGCATTCTAATCTGGTTGTCCTTTGGGAAATGAACTCTGTAAATTTCCACTGGAGAAAATCCACTTGCAAAGCTCCCGAAAGGCCGCCCAGGATAACGAAGTTAATGGGAGCACAGGCTCTTGGTAAGTAATTACACATAGCAAACTATCACAAAGGTCATTTTTCAGTGAATTGGTGTAACTATAGGAACCATTCTTTATCTGAAGAGATATTTGAATTCTTAATTAAAGGTGAAATTATGTATCCTGCATGGGTAGGCAACTCACTGGATATGTTTAGTTCATGTCAGGGTAAATATTTCCAGGTAAAAAATATATTTCCTTTAGACAGGAAGTGTAGCAGTAATACTGACATGCAGCTTCTTGGAAAGCAAAACTACTAAATTTACTTTAAAAGATACAGTAACAACTTAATCAGATCATGGTGCTTCTCTGGGCTTTTGTGAAAAGACAGACAAGATCTCCATATGTTTCCGAGCCATTATCACATTACATAGAGCACTGAATCAGTTCAGATATACAGCTTTGTTCAGGCCACTGAAGTAATGCTTTGAATGTAAAGTAAAAGAGTGGGAATCACAAAATAAAAAATTATGGTCGACAGCTTATCATTGGTACAAAATCAAAATAAATTGTTGTGCTTTTCAAAAGAATTCGGTCCACAAACACTGAGGATTTTCACTCATGCTAAAAATAAAATAAATTTAAAAATGGCACAAAGTTTTGTAATTCCAGGCAAGGTGGAAGGAGGAGCTGTAAGTAATTGTTACTTGCCTATGTCAGTATGGACATCCTGCGCAGATCTACCAGGGCGCAGTATTTACTCTTACGTATATCCGCACGCAATATTTACTATATTTTATTATTACTTACTCGATACTTACCAGTGATGAAAGAACGTTCTCTGGGAACACTAGTTAGTTCAATTAATTTGTTAAATTGTATTACTTCCTAAACTCTGGATATTCATATTTTTTGTTATGTTTTGTTTTTTTATTTGAGGAGATAATTATTTGAAAAATTATATAAAGTATGTAATCGGGGCGTGCCGTTGTGTTGCAATACAGTGACTGCTCAGTCATAGAAGAAAAATGAAACTACACTTGTACAATTGTGCAAAAGATTCTTGTAAGTGGACGAACAAGTATTGAATTGACTGTGAAGAGAACGTCTATCATTCATCTTTGGATGCTTGCCAAAGTCTTGGTTCACCGCTGTCAGAATACAGGAGGCGTGCTTCGCACCAACGCTCCTGAGGTAAGATATTTAAAGCTGAAGCGCTCCGCGCACTCCAAAGGCTATGCATGTTGTCATTGGCGACAGACCGCGTGCACAACCTGTTCTCGTCGAATTCGTTTTCGGTGAAATGAAAGAAATACGGAGAGTCAAATGAGTTAAATGTCAGAAATATAGAGAATACTGAAAAACTCCGAAGATTAAAAACACGATTGGCAGAACAAAGCACGTTGCATATTCAATTTTTGTTCGCTCCTTTTGTGACTTCTTGCTGTAGCTGGTAAGTAAATATCGCAAATTATTGATTGCATTGTAACATATGTGTTAGCAAATGTACACACGATTAAAGTTGTTTACCCGATTTATGGTTTGAGTGCCACGGTGGGAGTGTCTCTAACGTGGAAGAAGTATTATTGCCAGTTTTGTCTAACGTCATTGTGTAGTTGTATGGTCGAAAGAACATTAAACCACAGTAAAGGTGTAACTTTGATCATTCAATAAATGTTCGGATTTGGAGACTAAACTGCAGTTTAGTCTACTAATGAAACCTCATAATTAAACAATGGCTTGTTGGATTTCTGTCAATTAGCCGATAGATACATATAAAAATAACGCCAGAGCTTTCTTTCTGTGAGTCTTTTACTGACCTATTTATTCCTGGGCAGCTTGTTGCCAACAGTTTTATATAACATACGTTCCATACAGTACTTTTCATTATTAATAGATTTACTTGGAGGTCTCATGAAAGTACAATAAAATATTTGTTTCCCGATCTCGGTACTGCTAAAAGTTGCTGGTATGGAAGCCTTGATTGTTTTTTGGCGTCAGTTTGTACGTCACGTACAACACATAGGCAAAGCAGCGCGCACTTCGCGACGCGAGTGAAATTCCTGTGTGAGTGCATGGAATGAAATAAGGCGATGATTGAATTGCGCGATTACTACTCCTAACTCGTGATAATGTATAGATATTTCACCCTGTTGCTGTTTAAACAGAAACAGTGCTCTGATAGTAGTTGCCAGGCCTATTACACGATAAATTCACTTAATCTCTTTAAGACACATCTTGCAAATGTGTCTGTTAATAAAACGAAATGATTTGCTGGTCACACGTTGTCCTATGTAGCTGACGTAAAACGTTTTAGATTCTGAGATTCTGCTTTCAAACTCGGGGTTGCGTATTTCATCAAATAGTTGCCGTATGTTGGCAGTATAGAACACTGCAAATCTTTTCAAAGTGCTTTGAGTATCAGTTACATATCCATCTGGATTGTTATTATTAGTTCAATGGTTCCACTTAAGTAAAGCAAATGCTCAAGTTCAGGCCGTAAATGATGAGAAAATGAGAAAATATATAAAAACAGAAGGAACTATACAAAATTGTTATTTGTCTGCTTCGATTCACCCCCCCTCCCTCCACCCTCTCGTTCGGGTGGATCAGTTTTAAAGGACTTCGTGTTATTACACACTGGTAATCCTAAAGACTGCAAAACAGCTGGAATACATGAAAACTGTAATTATAAGTATACAACTCCGCAGATTCTCCAGGGAACTTTGTATAAAGTAGGTTTGTCCAAGTATTTCAGATCAAAATGGCAGCAAAATCACTGCTGTCCTTGGCATGTTGCCTGATTGTGAGAGAGGTCAGAGGAGGCGAGTTCAGAAATCCTGCTTTAGTCCATTCAACTTTTGCACAGCAGAGATGTGTGGATGGTAAACAGTTGAGAAGAACCTCAAGAACGTTTATGGCATCTGTGTTGTATTAAGTGGCCCAACCACTGAATAAAAATGTCATTCTGATTATATCTTACGGTCTACAGATTTTGATGGTTTCTGAATTTCTTTGGCAGCCACCCTTTAGGAAATATGCACTATATGCACTGAATTCCTTTGGAAAACATGTATTAGTAAATACTTTATTCATATATACAGTATATACCCTGTATGTATATATATATAAAGGATATATACTGTATATATGACTGTATGACTAGTGGAATGCATGTTCATCATTCTGAGAAAAGGTTTAGGTATAAACAGAGGAGAGGAGGCGGGGTGTTGTGAGTAAACTTTGGAGAGCTGTTTGGAAAACGTCGAGCTGAATTCCTCCGTTTGTGTTTATTTAACCTATGAAAAGCACAGAACACACAGACCCAGATATTAGACTGCTCTACCATGTAGTACAGTGCCATGGGAAGGCTGGCCAGTACAACAACACACATTCTGTTAGTGAAAGTTAGCTTTTAATTAAATGAACTTGAACAGCAAAACTACACAGAACCAGGTGTCTCGTGTCATTCTGTGACTAGAACATTGAGTTTAAAAAATACAGCTGGAAGGTGAAAAACTTGGTTATTTACAGCCTACAGTCCCCAGTTGTGATTTATTTTACTCTCTCTCTCTCTCTCTCTCTCACACACACACACACACACACACACACACACCCTCTCTCTTTCTCGTCTGTTCTGGACGGTATCCCTCCTGAGGACTGCCAGGGAATGCTGCCTCAGGCAGTGAGAACAGCTCACAATCTCTTACCACTGACCAGATGGACTACACAACACAAGTCTGTGTTGAATCATGGGTGTGACACAAGATCCAGTGCAGTTCAGGAGTCTGCATTGGCTGTATTTGTGCTAGAATAGAATTAACAGCAGCACTGTTGCTAAACTTTCCAGTTATGTTTTTACAAATGACAGTGGTTCATATGTAAGATTTCCAATCACTGTATAAGATAAATAAATCATAACACTTTTCCTGTTGTTTTATGGTTCCAGCACAGTGAACGTTCTCTGAGAAAATCCTTTGAACATTTTGTTCTCACAGTGAGCCTGGGGGGCGAAGCTTGAGTTGCTGCACTTAAAGCTCTCAAGTTCAGACTGCCTTCATTTATTGTGCACAAAGGTGACTAAGTCTCAAAGTAACATAAGGTGTGTCCATCTATACTATAGGATAGTGAGCACAGTGTATGATGAGTGATGTTCAATACATCACTCATATTCCATAGTTTTCACATTTTCTAAGAACAAAATAAAGACAACCAGAAGTCAGTGATGACATATTGATCCCTTACATAATCACACTTAATCTTACATAATCAATTCAAGTTCTCAACTACACTTAATATTGAGCTCCAGACTACATATACATGCATTCAGCTTTATGTTTTTTTGTTCAGAACATCTGTCAAACAGAAACCTAATAATGTCATTGTGGGGTTAAAGTCAACTGACATTTTTAGTTTATGTATTGATTGCTGTTGATAAGTGTAACTGATAATTAGCTAAATGATCGTTAATGTAAGAAATCTGCCAGGCTTATGAGATCTTTCCTTATACCTGTGAGATATGGAGTGACTGGAGGAATTCAGGGACAGAGATGTGGAGAGAGAGACAACATGTTTAATATTGGCTTTAGTGAATTACAATGAAAAATAAATACAAAAACACATTATTTAAAGAAGCGTGATTGTATTGTACCCTGAGTCGGATTAAGTGGTTTAGATGAATGACTGAATAAATAAATGAGTGATTGAATAGTCATGTGTAGCATGGCTGAGTGTTGGAGAGATGGTGAAGTTGAACCAGCAGTAATTAAATTTGATTAATTTCTCTGTCAAAAAGCTGCTGGAGACTGAGAGAGTATGTTCCCAGTTTAAAAAAAAAGGCCATAGCAAAGAAAGCACAACAAAACACAGAATCAGCAGAAAAGCTGGCTGAACGGATTCCTGGGGATTGTTTTTTTTATTAAGCTAATTAAAAAAACCTGTCATATTCCTGACTCCTAAGGGCTTGTTCCAGTCCCAGAGCCAGTGGAAGTGATACATCACAATCATGAACATGTACTGACATGGATTTTTGCGACACAGATTATTTCTTCACTTTTTCCTGATGGTATATAACCGGTAAACTGGCACAGCCGGTTTATGTTCGAACATATTGCATGTTTTTGAATGCTGGCTATCCCAAGCCATTTGTAGTTATCACTCGTGCAATAGTGTAATAGAAGGTGCTGCATGTCCATTATGAGAACATACTCAGCAGGTTTATAGGCTTCTGTCAGCCAAGGCGTTTCAGATTGTGTGTTGAGCTCTTTCGTGTCAATACATGAGACTGGGTAGTACTTGGTAGCAGTGGGCTGCTGCTCTTTGTTTTCTTAAGGCAGGGGGTTCGAGATTAAATTAGATTAGATTAAATCCTCTAACACTTAAATTAATGGGTTGTTCTCAGTCAGTGCTAAGTGGTGCCTGTAATCAGGTCAGCCTACTAAAATGAGATAAAAGGGGTGAAACCAGTCTGAGCCTCATTTCACATCTTGAAAAACGTTCCACATACACTTATAGTAGATATATAATAAACCGTCTTTAAAGTTCCACATACACTTATAATAGATATATAATAAACCGTCTTTAAATCTTCTAAGTATTGTTCTTATATTGTTTTTTCTTATCATCTAGAGGAATGGGTGTAAAGGTACTCCTATGCTTCCCCTTCTACAGAAGATGCAAAGAACGATGCAAGAGCAGACAATGCCCACGTGAAACAGGTAGGAGACCCACACCTGACTGTGACTCACCTCATCAGCCTCTCATATGGTCTACTAACTTGGCATTTCATTCAGTGTGTACTTCAGGGCCAAAAGCTTTTCACAGCTGATCAAGTTAAAAGAGCTGAAGGATTGTTTTTTTGGTGTTTCGGTATATAATATCAGATTAGGTTCTTTGTAATTAAAATAATAATCCTACTTTAATTTACACTTAATGGCTTAAGGATATTTATGGCATGTTAGAGCATGTCATAAGTACCTTTTGTATTTGTCTCATATTAGCTGTATTACATCCTTTATGTACCAGCATGAGCAGTACAGTTCAGTTTAAGCTTCCACAGGTTTATAATAGATTTGGGGCTCTGTCTTAACTAGCTTTAACTGAACTTGTTAGTTTGGCAGCCTATGAAGTCGCTACCCTCAAACACACAACACGCTGTTTATTAACCAAGCACATGGTGGACTTTAGCTGTGGCATTAGTGTTAAGATGAATATGGGTCAGATGAGCTAGTTAATGAGGTACTTGTTACTTCCTATTACACTATGTGTAGACACAACTGATGCTTTAATGCAACTTTTAATGGATCTTGTAGAATCCACAGTGTCGTTTGAGGGACAGAAGGCCCGTCTCTCCTCCTCTACGTCCATGGGAAGCGAAGGTGACAGCGGCAGCAGCCTGGAGGGGAGCCACTCTTTTTTTTCCCAGAAGGCCCGGGTCTCCCTCAGACACAGGATTGATAGCAACATCAATGAAGTGGATGCCACTTATTAACTAAAGCTGGTTGCCACACTCCTGAAAATTAACTCTATCCCCCCCAGAGTTCTGAGCTTCTGAGGACTGAAAGGTGGTGTTAGCATTGATAGAGGCCACAGTGTCATACAATCTTTTTTTTTTTTTTTTACCACCACCGAAGCACCACTTAATGTTTACACTGAAGGAGAGATGTTTACAAAATAACAAAAAGTGCCATCTGTCCTTTTGTCCTACGTACCTTCTTTGGTGTAGTAATGCTACACACTGCTGAGCTTTCTAGAGGCTGGTTTGCTGGACATGGATAAAGCCTTGGACTACACTGCAGTAAAGCCCCATTGAAAAATGATTTCAGTCTAGATTCAGGTTTAATTTGGAGGTCACAGATGCCTGCAAATTATTGATTATTTTGTGCAAATGAGATAATTCATAGCACTAGTATTTCAACTATAAAATGCGTTTGCCTTCCTTGTAGGACAAACTAACTATGAATTGTAACTGCAAATAAGGAAGATGTAGTTCTAATTTTTTCCACAAGTGCCATTTTTAGCCAGAGCTGAGTGGTTATTATGCAAACATAAAAAATGCTAGGAGCAAACATGTTGTAAACTGTATGCAGATGTTAAAATGAAACATTGCTCTGTATTCATTATTGCTGGTTTTTTTTTTTTGCATTTTAAACGGATTACTGAGCTTACAGAGGTACTTTTATCTTTCTGCAGGGCTGACTGCTATTGTTTAAATATCATCCTAACCCATGATGTCTACAAGTGTATCACTGTTCAAAGTGTTTGGTTTGTTTTTTTGTATAAATATGTACAATGACTGCACAACGATTGCATTAATGCCAATAATTACACTTATGTATGTTAAAGTATTTTTTAAATAAAATATTATAACCATGAAATTCTAAATTACATTAACAAAGCAGTAGTAAATCGATTTTTTGGTTTGGTGGAACAACTGTGAACAACTTCAAAGATTATCGTTATAGCAACCTTTTCAATGTGATCATTTTCAATCAGATCATTCCATATGTACACACTACTGAAAAAGTTCTCAAAACTTCTCAAAAAAAGCACTAAAAAGCCACACAAAATTTATCTTTCCTTTTTATTAAAAAAACACTCAATACAAAAACAAATTCACAGATCAGAGTTATTCAGCCTATAAATGTCCTGAAAGTCTCTCAGAGAACATATGTCTCTCAGCCAAAGCCATTTTCACATGTTTTTGGGCTTGGAGATGACTCCATCCGGATAACGCTTTTTAAAGCGTGCTACTACATCAGGATCCAATAAGTGAATTCCATCCAATTGATTTCCCAACGTTACCCTGGTAATCAAAGAAACGACACAACTGAGCAACAATGAGGTACATAAGAAAATATATTGCATGATCTCCAGTGAACCCACGTACCAGTTTGGTTGGACATTATGGGGTCTTCCAAACAGTTCAATCTTTCTAGTGCCAGGAGATAATCGCTCAATCATGCCATATATCTCATCTGGTTTGTGACTGGTAGAGCGTACCTAAGATGATTCATTGACATTGCTTTATTAAAATTGTTTTCCAACTGGATAAAAATGGCTAAAAACAACACACACAAGGAAAAACAGACCAAAAAAAAAAAAGATGTAAAAAGACTGTTTGTTAGTACCTCTGCAACAATGACATCACAGTCCAGACCTCTGTTGAATCCTTGAGGATTTCCTTTCACCCCAACCTGAAAAGAAGAGGGACAGATATGGTTTTAAGGTTGATATACTGGACAGTGGGAATGGGTGCACAAGCACAAGCACAAACACACCAAGCAGTGTTCTTTCCCATGGTTCAGCCAGTGCCCAGTCCTCCCTGTACGAATGATCCTCTGAAGCTGGTTGGTCTTCACCCAAATGATTTCATCAACACGCTCATACCTGAGCAGAGACACACAGCAAAAATAAACATGAAAGAAAGATGCAAAAATGTTACATTTCTATGGGAGAAAACATTTCTTCCCATACATCCATACTGAGACATACTTACCCCCAGAGACTAAGACACTCCCTGCCAAGCTCCATAGCTCTGTAAACAACAACAATATGAAAATCTCATCAGGACTAGGTAATCCTAACAATGTGTCAAATATACACTTTTGAATTAGGGCTCAACCCAAATAATCACATCTATGAGAGGTCTGTTTATTCTTAGATCTTCCCAATGCAATAAAACAAACAAAAAAAAATGTATGGCCTCATGTTTTTTTTTTTGTGAAAATACTAGTACAAGCCACCTAGAACTGTAATAATTGAGAACTAGACCAATGTGAACATTTAAACAATACGGACCAAGATTAAGTGCTTAAACAAAACCGTAACAGTGCCCTGCTACATGAGAAGACCCGAGTTTAAACCTTAAATATTTTACTCCTCATATGTCTGAGTGATCCAAGTTAATGTTGCTATAAATGGAAAAAGAAACCATTGCTAACTTCTTTTATATAATGATACCCATCACTTGAATAGTAACATTATTTAAAAAATGGTCATCACTGTCCTGGGTTTAGTTATCAGCAGCTAAACAATTCTCCATGCCTTTATTACTAAACATGAATCTTCTCTGATAGCTAACCTGCCAAGCTACAAGTACAGGTGCACACAGCACCCTGAAGGGGAGGCTAAGGACTAAGCATGCATGATGTTGGAAGGAGGGGCTCAGAAGAAAGGACTGGATACGGGGTGTGAGAATGAAGAAAGGGAGGTGGACTCCATCTGTAACCAAGTCTGGCCAAAGGTAGCAAGAACTGCAAAATCGATCACAGCACATTTATGGTACTGCTTACCACACTGGGATGTGAGGCACAAATATTTAGACTTACACTATTTGAGCAGTTTAACAATGTCACTTATAAGTACCTTCCAGTGACCCAGAGGAAGAGGAATCCATCATCCTGCAGGATAGGAATGTTGAGCTTCCTCATCTCGTCATCTGTTAGAGTTCCATACGGAAGTTCCATATGAATATCCCACGGAGGGTCGGCCATCACCACGGCAAACTTCCCCAAGATGGACACATCCAAATAGCGAATATCACAGCAGATCCACTGAGGCAGACACAAAAGACAGCAGAACCATCACGAACCAAAACATGCTCTTAATGGTGTTGAAAAAAACAAAGCAGCTAGAGTTATAGACGAGAATTTATTTGATTCTACTCAGACACTAAACAAGAAG
Source organism: Tenebrosternarchus preto (assembly GCA_025802075.1). Classification (NCBI taxonomy): domain Eukaryota; kingdom Metazoa; phylum Chordata; class Actinopteri; order Gymnotiformes; family Apteronotidae; genus Tenebrosternarchus; species Tenebrosternarchus preto. The sequence continues at coordinate 7,556,576 of JAOYMR010000016.1, read as the reverse complement.
AGTCTGATAACATTTGCTTACATTAAAAAACAAAGTGGATGCTAATAAATCATAGCACAGTTGCCAGGCCTGGCTTTGACATGAATAATTACAAAATCATTATCTATTGAGCAAATTTCACTATAAAATATTTATACTGATTGCACAAAAAAAAAAAATCTATGGAAAGTAATTAAGCAAGATTTCCTTTCTTTCTGTGCATGAGGAAAAGGGAAGAGAGGGGTGGAATAACCAAGATGGCTTAGGGCCAAAATACAATGAGTTTGCTGCCAGAATCTCAACTCTGATATGAGGTCACCACAAATAATTGCTGAATAGAAAGAATCCCCAAGAACAGAGAACTCAAAACCCATTTTCTCCTCCCATAAAATCCAGTAAGGATTTCTTACCTGAGCTGGAAACAATTTTCCCACATTGCTGTCACCATCTCTGGCATGCAGGCTCAGCTCTGTGGTGCCAGCCTGAGGTCCCAGGGCCCCACCCTCTGCTTCTGGGGGACTATCAATCTCATAGTGCACATATTTACAGGTGTCCATGTGGAAGCAGGTGTTCAGGAAAGAACAGTCTCCAAGGCTCTCGTCTGTGTGCTTGTTAATGATGCGTCTAAGAAAGTCACATGATTATGTAAATCAGTAGAGGCTGATTGGACTGATGGAAATTTTTTTTTTTTTTTTTTTACACAATAAATTAGGGAAGTGCAGAGCAGGAACAAGTAAGCAAAGAGCAGACCAGTTGTTGACATGTTTTGACAATATTAACTTTGAAAGTGTACATTTATTTAACTAGTACATTTATGAGCCTTTGCATAGGCACAAAGTAAACATGCCTGTACAGTGCTCTAAATGTTCACATTTTGAAAATCTGAAATAGATCAAATTGTAATTCTGAAAACCTACGATGCGAGTGTTTAGAACAATATGCATGCATTTCTTTATTTTATTTTCCAAAGAAAAATACACCACGTATACAAAAACATAGTAACTAGGATCCTAGGTTAATAAAGAGGTAGCTAGACTAATGTTTATTTGGCATACACCAGTTTGTTTATCAAAGAAATTCAAAGATGAATATCAACATTTGGCACAACCAATAAGGCAGTGCCTTACAATAGCTACGCATGCACTGGGTGGTGTTAAACTGTGATGAAATCTACTCATGTTTAAGCTGTAAAGTAGGGTAGTGACAAAAACCACAGTATAATACCATCCCAGTGCTGAGCATGAGAATAGGCCTCTGCAGTGGATTTGATGACCATCTCTGCATGGGTGTGTAGGACACTCACCTGAAATGCAGCTTGCCGCAGGGTTGCGGAGTGTCTCCATACCGCATGCACTCCTCTTTAGTCCCATGATCACAGAACTCCTGAACTTGTGCTCGGCCGCGCGAGCGGAACTTTTCAACGATGGACTGCTCCCTCGCCGAGCTAGTGTTCAGCAGCTCCAGGATCTCCCGACTTACCTACAAAACACACGCACACAAACACAAGCACTGCAATCACTCTGCCTGTAATAAGGTTTATCTGTGTCCAGTAGCCCGAATAGTGGTTTGTACCTTCTTGCTTTGCTGCTCCTTGGTTGACTGCTGGCTCAGAAGGCTCTCTATCTCCATGTCCAAGTGGGACGTCTTTCCCTTATTGCTCCGCCCTTTTTTCTCAGCCCCACCTCCTCCACCCCCTGACTTCCAATCAGAAGTCCCTGTCAGCTGTGAACTAGAGGCAGAAGCCAAAGAAATGGATGATGTTTTGGATGGTGAAGATGGGGACTGAAGCAAAGGGGAGGAGCCTGGAGCTCTTTTTTGGTGAATAACATCATCTCCTTTCCTTTTAACACCAGTTCTCTGAGGCTGGGTGGCAGAACCACCGATCATGGCCCATACTTTAGTATGATCGACGGAAATTACTAAAGTGGATGAGGAAGAGGAGGAACATGAGGGAGTGATGGTTGGCTGCCGGACTTCAATCAACTCTTGAGCAGAAAATTTAAGTAGAAGACTCTGGATACAAGCATGTGATACCGGTGATTCTGACTGGGAGAGAGAAAGTTGAATACAGAAAAAGGGAAAGGAGGGAGAAATTATCATCAGAGCAGGTCCTATACACTGTAGTAAATTTTAGACTTCATATCAAATATCAGTGGCTCATACCCTCCCTATCCAATACGTACAGAGTTGAGTTGGTTAGTGATGGTAAGGGAGTCAGTGGGAAGTGAGAGGCTCAGATCGGACAGGTATCCCAGAAGTCTTCTTTCCAGTTCAGGGTCAGGTGGCCGTTCCACCTCTACCTGTGAGGGGGTTTGGAGGGCTGGTCCTGGGCTGTCGCTACGTGTGGCTGTCCCATCAACACCTCCAACATCTGATAAGGGGGGAAAAAAGAAAATGGACAGATAGAGGGGGAAAGAGGGAGTGGGGAGAGAGGGAAGAAGGTTGGAAGGTATATACAGAGATCTGGCTAATGATGTATGGCTCCATGATACTTGCACATAGACCTAATAAGTAATCTGAAGTATTCTGAAGTGTTCAAATATCAAGAGGATTGTTTAAGATAACTGGTTTCTGCTTCTTCAACCAAGATTAACTAGGAAGAACTTCTTGTAGATAACTGTATAGACTGTATTTTTTATTTTACTTTTAGTTTGTTGCTTTGCGTTTTTCCATTTTAATGAAATGTTAACCTGTATTTGGATCATCTGCCTATCCACCTATAATCTCTGCAGTTTCTGCACGTTGTCATATCTACAAACATGAAAACGTATTACGTATTATACAACCGTTAACAACAAGTTGGTAGGCAATCAGCTAACATCTTTAAACTAATAAATTGCTTGATTCTGTTGAGTTTACTAGCCATCTAGCTAAATGACTAACATTAGCTAGGCAGCTACCTAGGTTAGGTAATACGACAACATACCGATGCCAAGTTGTGTCGTATTCCTTCTCCTCTGGAGTCTCTCTCGCAACGAGTTCACTTGTTTTTTATGCGCCTGAATATCACTCCATGTATCCGACATCTTACATAGCACAATACTCAGAAATAACCTAGCTAAATGACTAATACACGCATTAGCAGAGGCGCCACAAATACCCAACTTCCTCCCTGGAACGGAAACCATAGCAAAAGTGTATTCATAAAAGTCGTAAAGGAAAAACAAAAACAGAAAAATAGATTAACATTTGAACAAGTTTGAAAGACTAAATTGTATATCGACAAATATCATTTATCTATAAATTTCTGAATATAAATTGATTAGCTTCAATCACAGACAAGCTTAATAAGTGAGTAATTACATATATTTCAAAGCAAAAGTCATAAATGCATAACGAAAAGCTGAATGAGGCCGGGCCACAATGAGCCAAATTGAACATGCTAAATATTCAAATCATCTTTCTAAATATTTTTGGTGAATCAGCTCTGCTACGGAGTGTCATACTGTGGTGACATACTATAGTAGACTATAACTTTTCGAGTCATTCTGGCAAAAAGAGCAGCAAAACCACGCCATCTAGTGGCTGACGGCTTCTAGAAAGAGTGAAAAAGAAAGTGACAGACCATCCTGTTAAAGGTTTTAATGTGACGGCTTAAGATTTCTTTATAATACGTGCATTATTAGCTGCTCTTAACTTATTACCTGTTATTAGCTGAAAATGGCATTCATTTAAACAATCTTTTAATTTTGTGATTTTTAATTAATTTCTTTTGTTTATCCGTGATCTGCTACAGCGATCTGTTGTATTAAATTAAACGAGTTAACATTCAGTTTAGAATGAAAACATTTAAAGTATTTTACTTTTAAACTACCAAGCTTTACTTCACCAAAATCTGAATCATCATCATTTAAGACAAACAACAAGGATTAGTATTTGGCAAAAAGCAACGATTTGCATAATTATTGCTGGTAGGAAAGATTTTGTTATTTTGCCGCTTGACACCACAATGCATTTGAAAAGAGGCAAACAAGACATGATTGAAGGTTAGGTTTAATTAAGATATTGCATTAACCTTTCAGAAAATTACAGCCAGTTTTTATCTTTCAGACCACTGACTGAAAGCTTAATGTTTCATGGCCAGATGTAGCCATGTTTCCTTATAACGGCATAACAAAATAAATAGAGAAAAGGTCTGGACTTGATTCTGAGTGTTGAATTTGCATTTGGTAGCTGTTCATAGGAACTCTCAATATATGTTCCAAATGGGTGTCGGTGTAAGTGAGGGTGGCCAGCAATAATCAAATCCATCACAGAACTAGCAGAAACTTGAATTTCTTTGGAAGAGAAAAGCTGGAGAAAGAAAGGAAGCGCTCATGATCCAAAACATACCACCGCAAACATGCCTTTGGTGTTTGCTGGTGATGTGACCTGCTGATAGACGTGGCAGGATGAATTCTGAAAGGTAAAAAGATACTTTTTGCGTGCAATACTACGAAACTGACAGGCTAACACTTCAAAGTACCCAAAGAATGTTATAAAAGGGAGATTTTTTTTAAGACAAATGACATTTTGTTTCTTAAATGGCAGAGTGAGTTTCTTGATCGCAACATAATTGAGCACTGTTTTCACTTTTTTAAGACAAAACTAAAGGCAGAAAGGCCTACAAGCATGCATCAACAGAAGGCAGCTGCAGCAAAGGCCTGGCAAAACATCTCCAAAGCATCGTCATTGATTTCAAAGGATTTGTATCCATGCATTAAAAATAATCCTTATATTTGATCATTAATCTGCTCTATTGCTTTTGAGGACTGTGTAAACACGTAATGGAATATTTTTGTGAAACCACATGGACTGGAGCTGAACCCATACATTTTCATTTCATGTTCATTGTGGTGGTGTACAGAGGTAAAGTTCTGATACTTGTCACTGTCCAAATACATGCAGACCTGACTGTTTGTGAGCAAATGCACGCCTTTTGTAGTGAGCTGGCAAATGAGCAGGATGAACTCTTATTGGGGGGAGCAAGTGGGCATGCAGGCCAATTAACATTTGCAGGTCTGTGTAACAAGGACCTCGTGGGGAGAGCAAGACATAGAAATACTTTGCACTTAATCACAAGTGACACATTTCTGGCTTTAACAGAGCTGTGTGTCAGTGCACTTCTTCACTTAGCAGCCATCATCATGGCTGGGAAGCGCTTAATGATCAAGGTTCATAAGGTTTTTGTCTGTGAGTGACGGAAGATGATGGATTTGAATGATGTAGAGGATGTTGTTTAGTTCAGATGAGGCATTAGACCTGCTAGGGCCTCTGATGCAAAGATGACGCATCCATGTGACCTTATCAAAGTTTTTCCCTACTCAGATATCCACCCCAACACACCCAGCTTACACTCATGCACAAACACTCACCCCAACTCCAAACAAAAATGGCTGGCATACATATTCTCCTCCATCCCACTACTTCCACCCTCCTACGTATTCTTGACCAATAACACATCACCTACCTATATCAGACTTGTATATTACCTGTCTGTTGCTGCTAATCCAATCATTTCAGTCAGTTATCAGCTGTCTAGGTGAAGCTACAGGTGTATGTTTGTAAGGTACAGCAGGATGCGCTCGCACTTGCAGGTGGTGCTGCTGGCTCTGTCCATCCTTGTGCTGGGGAACGGCATCTGTGCACCACCCAGAGATGGACCAACACTGGCTCCACTGCTCCAGAAGAAAGCATGTGCCAAAGGACACGAGGTGAGGGCCGTTTTATGTAATTTAGTGGTTTTCATTGCGAAACCTTTTGCATGCGTTTGCTTAATCGATTTCTCAACCAATAAACTGTTTAATACTAATGTACCTTTTTATGCAGTACAGGAATTGTTTGCTTTTTCATTCCATTTCATGTGTGAATTTTTTTTTTCTCCCCAGAAGTGATTTACTGAAAATGAAATGTGTAAAGATGTGGGTTTTGTTTTTCCCATATAGCTTTACAGTTTAATCACTGCTCATTTTAGTTTTCTTGTGACAAACACCATTTATCATTTAAAAAGGTGATATGTCACATAATTTAACATATGATTCTTTTTTTTACACCCATTTAAGACTTCAGTCATTTATAATTTAGTCAGAATGTCAGTTTACCTCATGTTAGCCACACCGTAGCGCTGTTTGTTTGCCTTGATCGTACAGCAGTTATTTTCTGCGTTTGCTAGGAAGAGTTACAGAAGGCTTGTTTTCTATTCCCTAGTTTATATTGGGTACTCCAATAATGTAGTTCTTTTTGCTCACAGGAGTAAATTCATTCTTTTATTTTAATTCGGCCGATCCTGTTATGGAGGCGAATTAAGAGTCACATATTTATTGGACAAATAGTGGTTTATATCTGTGCTTGAACTGGAGTGCTTTTGTTACGACCCGTTGTGAATCAGCTCTCGAGTAGTAAATATGTACTTCAAATAAACTCAACACGTTGGTACTACTATCCACAGGCTGATCTAGTTTAACATTTAAAAGTAAAGCTGTGTTTTAACTTCAAATACAGCATTTTGGAAAGCTGACAACGTTAAAATTGAATTACTCACTTAATTTACAATATCTGCTATAAAACTCTACAGACATAATGGCATCTTTGTGTATATATATTTTTTATATAACAAAAGGTTTGTGGGATAAGCAAAAAAAAAAAAAAAAAAGCTTGAAAATGGATTTATAAATTTAGGCTTTTCCCTACAATCTTTACCACAGCAAAGCACAAAAACCCTCATGCATACCAACTGATCTTCATTAGGCTAATATGTCCCAATATTATAATTTATCAGTTGCAAGAAGGGAAAAAAAAAAAAAAAAAAAAAAAGTCCAAAAGCAATAAGAATGGTTAATATCAGAGACAGCAAAGTTACAACCGGAGAATCATGAGAACACAGTGACACAGGGGAAATAAAGTAGACTACAAACACACAAAGTAATGAAAGTGTCTTACATCACGCCTGAGAGTGTTATTGGATGCTCAATAACAAATTTATCCAAAGTGTAGGCAGAACATAGAAATATGGGGGAGGGGGGCATTCTTGCACACTTTAAGCACAAATTTCAAATTCAATAAATAAAAAATAACATTTGTTTTCCCCAAAACGTGTTTTTAGTTTTCAGTATGAACAGCATATACTTGTAATGGTCTCATCTCACCTTTGCTCTACAGGCTCATAAAATAGATTTCATTTGCAATGTCATAACTGGCAGCCCTATAGATTATTTCAACAGATAGACCTACAGGTTATACATGACTTAATTACATGAATCATACCCAATAGTAAAACAACACAAGAAAAAAAGAGAATACATTTCAAACACATTTAGAACAAATGGGGAAAACCAAGGGGAAAAGACAACCAGTAATAACACGAGTGACAAAAAAAAAGACCCTTCACTATGCTTGATAAAAAAAGAGAAATAGTATTGCTAACCTGCATTGTATTTGTTGAGGAGTGAAATCAAATAACATCCAGCATTAATGCTGGACAAAAAATTAACAAAAATTCCAAACATTCAATAATCTTCTGTAAATAGTTATTCAAACAACACAATCAGAAATCAAAGTGTGCTTGGTTGTAGTTTTTTTTTTTTTGTGCCTGGTCAAACGGTAAGAGGGTCCAAAATGCACGTTCAAATTCCATCTTCCTTCAATTTAAAGAGTGAGTGGACTGTAGACCATCTAAGCTCTGCATAGTTAAGATTGCAGTGGAAACATTTTCCTCTCCAAATACTTTTCATTATTAAATCCTTTCCTCATAGCAAGTTACCTGCATTAACCGAGATGACACTCATCGTGTTACACACAACATTCATCCTTCATTTAGCTGTGTCAGAATATGACTCACTCTTAAGCTGATCCAAGATGGTCTCGGTTAGGACCTGTTTAGAAGTCTAACATACAAACAGGAACCTGACCAAAAACTAGTCCAAGTTTTTTTTTTTTTTTTTTTAAGCACAGTGATCACAGCATAATGAGAAAACGCTGGCATTATATATCTAATCACCATCATGCTTAAAGGTCAAGTCTTGGGTAAGTAAAAACAGTGGCGATATCTGTTAAATCAATCATGGTTCACTGATATGTTGAACATTTCCTGTTAAACCCAACAGGTTGACTTTAGTGTCACATGTAACAGACACTCTAGAGAGAGCACTGAACCTAAGGGGACAGTGAATGAACACTATTGACAAAGATCAGAATTAGACAATATGCTAAATAAAGACAAAAAATATTATACAGACTTCCAGCTTCTTGCAAAAATTCCTGTTTTGAGGGATTTTAAAAAAGGTTTGATTACTCAAGACAATCAGCAAAAGTGTATAATACAGATTCTGAGCAGTAGCAAGTCTTGCTCTAATGTACAAATGTACCCTGATCAAGCCCTAACCCTGTTTGGAGAAGTGAGCAATACATGTGAACAAGCATGCATGCGTGTACACACCCACACACCCAGGTACACACCCACACACGCACACACACACCCACACAGGTACACACACACACACACACACACACCCGCACACGCACACACCCAGGTACACACCCACACCCACACACACCCCCACAGGTACACCCCCACACCCCCACAGGTACACCCCCACACCCACACAGGTACACCCCCACACACCCAGGTACACACCCCCACACCCACATACACCCCCACACCCACTCATGGCACATCAAAATGAATGCATGTCCACTGTTAAGTCTCCATTCATTTCATTACAGAGAAGAATACTATTAGACCATTTAAAATGGCCCAGGTAAAAGACTTATTCTTATTCATGGCTCTTTTTAATTATAAACCCTGAGTATAAGAAATTCAGCTGTCCTTTACATTGTGTTTTCTATAATATTAAAGGAAATAAAGGGTAGTTTGACAAATGGTAGAGCATCTCTATAAGTAACCCTTATACACACACACACACACACACACACACACATACACACACACACACACACACACACACACACATACACACATACACACACACAC
>JAOYMR010000016.1:7495272-7506866 GCA_025802075.1 Tenebrosternarchus preto | reverse complement strand
CCCACCCCCCCCCCCACACCCGACCTCCCATACACCCCCTAGTGTGGGGGGGGGGGGCGGGGGGCAGAAGTTCCTATTCAGAAATAATTACAACACTGATCACTACATAAACACACATACCGCCATCAGTATGTCAGTCTTCTTCTTGGACTCGATGACATTGATCTAATTTACAGAGAGAGACAGAGAGAGACAGAGAGAGACAGAGAGAGACATAATGAAAAAGAATGCTTGTAGCCAAAAACTATTTCTGCCCTTGTTAACTGCAGTCTGGTCAGGACACAAGTGTGAACATGAGGTACAGGTGTAAACACGAGGCACAGGTGTGAACACGAGGCACAGGTGTGAACACGAGGCACAGGTGTGAACACGAGGCACAGGTGTGGGCCATCATCTATAAAGCTGCACCTGTTATCTTGCAGTGTGCATGATGAGTGCATGGTCGCACTGGGCAGCATTAGTTAGATCTCAAGTGAAGCTGTGGGATGTGAAAACGCTACTTCTAACCTCAGCATCTTTCACTCTTTGAGTATATGTGTGCATACGTGTGCAGTTCATAAACATACCCGAAGGTACGGGTGCGTGTTCACGTGGACTGTAAGCACGCGTGCAAGCGTGTACCTCCAGTACGTAATCCAGCGCCTCTGATCGGAAGCTTCTGCGGGCGTTGATGAGGGCCTGGCTGGCCTCCTCCACCTCATGCTGCTTCCCCCGTGGAGCCTGGGCGTTCCTCCCCAGCGCTGCCTCCAGACTCTCACTGCTACGCTCAAACTCCTTACGCACGTCCTTAAAACGCTTGACATCTCTTAGAAACACACACACACACACAGATGTGCAGAGAATGAGTGAGGAGGATAATTGAATGCACATTTGTGTTATTCATTTGTATATTTAAAAATGGTTGTTCACTAGCAACCCCCAGCACCAAACATCTGAGTCATTGCCTGTTAATTCCATAACAATTGCTGGTGAATCATCATAATAAATCAAAAACACTGCAAAGGGGAGGCATCACCAGATCAGTGCTCCACAGACTTCAGTATGTAACATCTACAGGAACTTACTCCTTCACAAAACCCTGAAGCTTCAGTTTCACCGACTTGTGTGTGGCTTCAATGAGTTCCTGCCAGGAAGAGGCGATGAGAGAGAGAGAGAGAGAAAAGGGTGAGTGGTTAATATGGTGACAGGGTGGCATAGTTTTACAGTTGCCATCAGCAACGGTCAAAAGGGCCAAAGTGAGTGTCTGGCCGTACCTCCTGAGTGCCAAGGATGATGGACAGTTTCTTGGAGAACTTTTCCAAACAGTCCTGCAGGAATGATCGCAAGTGGACAGTTTCAATAAAGTCTTATACACCATCACCCACAGCGGCTTCATTACAACACGCTTCACAAAGAAGAGAAGGAATTCCTTATACCTCATTAAATTCATACCCTAATGAAGGTACATTCCTCTGGTGTGGACTGGGTTATATACATATAACAGAGTTTCCTCTGCGTGCTGACCAAACATGTGGCCTTGATGCATTCACAAGTTCCTCTTCATGTCAATAACAATGTGAATGATCACATCCTAATATCCCACTGTGGGCCACACTGTGTGGTTTGGCTTGAACTAGTTTCTGTGACCCCAAGCTGCCCTGAGGAAGGTTCCAACGGATAAAATCAGAGACACTTACTAACTGCCTGTTCCCACCATGCACAAAAGAAGAATAACTAGGATTAGACTAAATGCCCATTTTCTCATTCGTGTTCCATTTTGCAAATGGATTCCATGCACCTGGAGTGTGACAAAGCTGATCCTAAATCAGTTTAACAGTGAAGCCGGCAGTGTTCTAGCAAAGGTACTCACCCCCATAGTCCTGTCCTCAGAGCAGTAGTGCCCCAGTTCCCTGAGCCCATTCACAAAGCTCTTACTACTCTGGCAGTATGCTCGCCCTGCTTCCAGCATGGAGTTACACTGCTTTACCAGCTGTACACAAATACAAAGAGAGACAAATACAGACAGGCCCAGACCCACACACAAACACAAACACACACACACACACACACACACACACACACACACACACACACACACACACACACACACACACACACACCCCGGAGGTAAACGGACACATGGACGCAAACACAAATACAGACACAAAAATCTTGACCTTCATTATCAATACATTAGCTGAAAGGAGGAAGTGCAATGGAGACCTATTTGTCTTTACTGTGGACTGTTAATGGGAAATTCAACAGGAGTGGTTAAAACCTATTTAACTGATAATTCCTCTTTCCAGTTCCTGCAAACAGCGTGAATACTACCCCTCTTCACTAAACAGTTCCAGACATTGCTTGGAGAGGAACAGAGAGGAAAGTATGACACTTCTCTCAACATGGGAAACCTGACATTTGGGATTCATCATATTTGTACAATGAAGTGTGGCATAGGGAAAGTGATTTTTGATTGAATATAGCAATGATCTGGTTGTTCGAGTCCATCACTTGCTCTGGGTTTTGTCTCTCACCTTTTCAAGACGTGTCTCTAGTTCACTCACATTACCCTCCACCACCTCAATGGCCGCCCTAATAAAAAGAAAACCACAATAAACTCAAGCTTTTTAGTTTTTGCACTTTTTAGTTTTTCTTTCTCTCTCTCACGTGCACACACACACACACACACACACACACAAGCCGTGTTCTTTGCGCATGATTGTATGAGTATGCATGAGTCAATATCTCCTCTCATACATCATGTACACAAACAAACTCACAACATTCGGGTCGAGTCCTGTGCTTCCTCTGGCTGTCTCATACAGATACACAGGAGAGAGAGAGAGAGAGAGAGAGAGAGAGAGAGAGAGAGAGAGAGAGAGAGAGAGAGATTTTGGACAGCCATTTTATTCTGTCTTCAGTGTAAGACTATGGACTTGAAGACAGAAAAGAAGAGAAAAGGGAAAGGAAGCTCAAGGAAAATCTGAAATAACTCTGCAATGAGAACACTGTCATTAGTGTAAAATGACCCAGCTATTGAAAAATCCCAACATCATAATTACTCAGTTTGAACTTTCTGTTGCAACTGGACTAGTTTGGTTTGGCTGCGACAGTCTTTACGTTTCTGTGGTGCTCTCTGACAGCACACTTCCTGTCTCATGTTTATCATGTTGGTATCGCCACACTTCCTGACCCCCCCCACCCCGACCCAGCCGTTACCTAGCAACGGGAGGCAGCAGCTTAGAGTTAACTTAGCCTGGACTATGTTTATGTCAGAGGTCCTTTTCGTTCTTCCAATCATTGCCCCGGCCGTTTCGTTTTCCTGCATAAGTGGCTGTGTGTGTACAGCTATAAATGTGTGAGTGGCTCTTGAAGGGGAAAGATTACAAAGTGTTCGTATCTAACATTACTGTGTGCAAACTAAGATAAGCACAGAATATATATGCATTTAGGTATGTGCATTTCTGTCTGTCTGACTGTGACCTACTTCAGTAACTGACTCCAGCATCCCACACACACACACACACAGTCAGAACTGCTACATACAACCTCAGGACTGTACATTCACAGTTTAAACCTTAGTGTCTTTGAGTAAAAAAAAGTGGGTTCTTGTTTGCAAGAACAAAATTAAGTAAGTCTGAAAAATATTTAAAAACATAAAATGAGTTACATAGCTATGGCCTATGGCCTAGGTTAACTGTAAATGGTGCAAACATTTTCTCTTACACGCCTTAAAAAACAAACAAACAAACAAAAAAAAACCCCACTGATGTATGACGCCAAACGTGCATGTTTAAGGTGTTTTCCACCTCGCCGTCTCTGTCACCAGTGCCAATTCTGAGTGTCCTGAGAATCTCCTTCATTCCATTCATTCACCTAAACAGACGCATTCTTTCCAGCGTCGGGGGGGGGGGTCTCAGAACAACCTGCCTATGTACCGTAATTCTTTAGCGACAAGATAACGTCATTGTTTCCAAATTATTTTAAGACATTAAGTTTGTCCTCGCCGGATTTTCGACTTTCGTCGTCGTATTTCAGAGACAAGATCTGCAGACAGAAAGTAATAAAACCTACCTAGGCGGCAGTTAGGAGTTTGAAGATCTGGACCAACTAAAGATTAACGAATCACTATTTTAAATGTTTTGAGGTCCGATGATTTAACCGTGGTTTAAGGATGGCTTACCTGAACCTGGGGGAGTCCTTTAGGCACTCTTCGAAGTCCAGTTTAACTGTCATTTTGACAACTGAAACGTGCAATTTATACAAAAAATAATGCTCCTTCTTGTGTCATTAGGGTCCAACCTTGAACTCGTTGTCGTTGTGTGTTCCGCGCCAAGTATTAAATGGTGTCCAAAAATGTAGTCATTATTACTTATCACAGTAAATTAGACAATGGCATTCAATGTCTTTTTTTGTTCTTATAACGTAGTCCTTTGAGAGAAAAGGTCATACTTTCAAAAAGGGTTTTGGACCTTATCCATACTAGCCACACGTGCAAAATAATAAAAAGATAGTGGCATATGTACATCTGTATAAAACGCCAGTAATAAATGTGCAGCGAGCAACACAAAACTCTTAAAAACTCGTGCCAACAAGCTCGGGTACAACTTGTCAGCTTCTTCTTCCCTCCCAACGCGCGTGCTGATCAATCTTTCCAATGTGCGCCAACGCTCAGACTATGACTGTTTATAAACATTTAAAAGTTTCGATTGTACGATTATTTCAATTACTTAAACAAACATTGTCAGCGATGGCTCCTCGGGGAATTAGCTTTTGTCGCCGGACACAGCTCTCTTTGCTCTCTTGCGCCTCAGCCGTCGGTCCAACCCCCCCCAATCACTCCATTTCCGGGTTTTGCGCGCTGCGCTGCTCTGCTGCAGTATAAACGTGTGCTCAACCAGTAATCACTAGATGTCCAAAAAAATATTAAGTAGCTCTTACGGTGGACTTAAAAGCCTTGTGATTGCGAAGCTGTAATTCTGAATATCACGAGTTAAATATCCCAACTAATTGTTTTCTTTTTCGTCTTCTTCTTCGTCTTTTTCTACTTCTTCCATTCTATTTCCAGATTGTAGTGTTTGTGATAAATCATTGAGATTAACTACATGACTGTTGCACATATAGCTGAGTGTTTTGTTTCATTTTCACATATTCTGGGGCACATATTCCGAATCATTGTTAGAATTTCTTCTGTGCCTTATTGTTTTTTTAATAATTATTTTGCATTAGAGTACAGAGTGAGTGCGTTGAGCTGTCAGAACAGGTTAGCTAACACTTGGCGAAGTGTACAGGTTAAACCTGTTGTGCCCCACCTGATACCAGAGACAAAGAAATCACCAAACATAACAGAGTACGGGGCAGTAACCCTTTCAGATAAACAGCAATGCCGCAGTTAAACCATGTAAAAATGAAAGGTGCACTAGGCGTGTGTTTTGCACGCGTACACATCTAAAGACAGGAAGCACCAAATACAGAAGTAAATAGCACACCCTGACTTTCAATGTGTGTCTGTAAACCATAACTACAGAAAACAGAGTACAGTCAGAGGACAAAGCTGAAAAAGAGATGTGAGCAAATGTAACGTAAATGTAAGTGTAGATTCATGGAAAGTGGTTCTAAAGGGAGTGGTGAGTGCATATTTAAAACTCCTATAATTATCTATGTTAATGCTCTATGAACGGACAAAAGAAAGCCAATTGTGCCCTCTAGTGACCACAACACGCCACTACAGTTTTCATAGCAACACGACAGACAGGAAACGTGTGCTTTCCCTGGTAGGATATCTACATCAAAAGAATGTTAGATAGCTTGAGAAGATGGACAGATTAAAACTGTCTTTTGACTGGTTTCCTTTATTGGACTGGTCAGCTTTACTGTAAGGACAATGAGACATTCATATATTCACACCATGAAGAGTTAATGGTAGGAGGATAACATTTTCATTTTGATTACGATAAAAAAAAAGGGCGTGATAAACACTACTCATGTCAGCAATAAAACTGAAGTCGCTGGGTAACGCTAAAAAATACGCACAACGAAGGAGAAAAAGTGTTCTTACACTTTATTATTATACATTGTATTTTTGGGGGGGTTGTTTTTTTAACTGTTGCTTGGTCTCCATCCTAACGCGTGAAGGATATTCGTTTGACCAGCGTTACTGTGCTAAGTTTGTTCTTTCGTCCGCGCCTTAGCTGTTTTTTTTTTTCTTAAACCCCAAATTCTGTCATCGTTCAAAAGCGACGCGTCTTCGTGGAACGACGGGTGTGTGCGCAGTAGCTTCCCGATGTAGCAGATGGTTATATGTGTGGTAAACGAAAAATCAGTAGAGAGGTTTTACGTGGTGAGTGAAAATGGATCTACAGCAATGAATAAATAAACAGCGTGGTAGTAAAACTCAAGTGGACAAACAAGCAGTTCGGTCAGTCGTGACTTAGTTCAGGAGGGGAAAAAGCCTACGCATGAAAGATCTTCGTTTCAGATCATTCATATGAAGACTAGCCGCATAATCGTTTTCATAATGCGGGCGTGAGTAACATACCAGAGTAAAACGGAGGGAAATTGATGGTAGCCTAACAGAGGGCCAGTTTACGGCTCGCCACCTAAGGCTCGACGTCCCCGACAAGCGGGGGTGTGTGTGATCGAGACACCAGTATGTCGAACCGAAAGCACCGGGACAACCAGGAGATATGCGCCCGCAAGGTACGGGAGCTCGCGCAAATGGGAGCGAATAAACACTGCTTCGAGTGCAGTCAACCTGGGGTGACTTACATCGATATTACAGTGGGCTGCTACGTTTGCACATCATGCTCGGGAATGCTGTAAGTAGCTTTAAAAATATGTCCATATCTATCGCCCATTCTGTTATGTAATTCTGAGAGTTCTGTTGTAATTATTAACATGTCTGATGTTAGTCTAATGTTATTGTCGGAACTATTTGCGTAACCAGAATCAAATAGTACGCTATTACGTGTGTAGA
Source organism: Tenebrosternarchus preto (assembly GCA_025802075.1). Lineage (NCBI taxonomy): Eukaryota > Metazoa > Chordata > Actinopteri > Gymnotiformes > Apteronotidae > Tenebrosternarchus > Tenebrosternarchus preto. Next base: position 7,499,911 of record JAOYMR010000016.1, on the reverse strand, counting down.
GGATATCACCATAGGGTAAACCCCCAATGTATCCGTAAGTCTGTAAGACACACGTCTTGCACTGTTTACATATTAATTCACTCGATAATCACTACTTTGTCATTTTCAGGCGTGCCCCCATCGCGCCTGTGTTACGTTTCATTTCGTCATGGTACCAGATTTGGCGTCATTATAAGCCTTTTTGTGCATGTCAGCAAGCTACCCGGTCCAGCGCTAGATTAGGGGTGCAGACATTTCCTAAGACATCAGTCGAATGTACTTTCTGATCGTTCCACGTAGACTTCACAAGTAAACTAATTCACTAATACAGAAAAAGATAATGATACCCATTTTCACGATGATGTATATATTTTTTTCTGTTCAGCACTCATCCCCATGCACTTGCATCACCGAGCCTTATTAATTTCTCAAAGATTCCATGTTACATATTACGCATACTCATAATCTATGTGTTTTAGCCTCTTGCGTCTTTTCACGCGTCCCTTTTCGCTTGTTTGCGTATGAATTCCTGTTTGCGGTTTGTATCTCTCCTTTTTTTCAGGCGGGGGCTCAACCCGCCCCACAGAGTCAAGTCCATTTCCATGACAACCTTTTCCCAACAGGAAGTAGAGTTTTTGCAAAACCATGGCAACGAGGTGAGTGGCACAGAGTGCAGTAAGGGAATGATGCTTCGTGAGTTATATGGGCGGTGCCCACTCATTAACCACGCCCCAATTCATTCGCCATTAGTGCATAAGCCATACCCAGTAAGAAAACTGACAATTAACGTTTGCAACGGACGTTTGTGGACCATTTTAAATGAATTACCTGGTCGCTTTTAAAACATACATTCTGTCCTCGTAAAGCCTTATTGCATATCTAAAGTAGTGTATATGTTACTTAATTGTGTATTTATTCATGTGTTCTCAGGAGTGAGAGCATGTACTTGTTTGCCTCCAAGTATGTTTGAAAAAATGGGGCCAACTTTCTACAACAATGGCACATAAAAAACAAATAGCTATATATTTAACACAAAATATACATTATTTTGTATTCTTTATTGAAGATATTGATTTAAACAATTATTTTTTTTAAATGATTGAAAATTCAACTGTAGGCTTCAACTGTCTAGTCATTAAAAACATGCAATATGATGTGATATGTTCCCATCAACAGAGATTTTAGAGGCTCTTAGAAGAAAAGCTCCTGAAGAGTGGGAGTGATTATAAAAGGATCATCTATCTAACGCCAGGCAGGCAGGCAGGCAGTTGGAAGAAATTTAGCACCACAGCTACTGTTCCTAGGAGTGGGTGTCAGTGCATGTGTGTTCTTTGAAATCATCAACCAAGAGGCCAAGACCTATATTGGTTACAGCTAAGGCATCCCTCTACAGGCATACCTTGTACGGTACTTGATAACATCTGTTTTCATGAGTCTGGCTTTTAATAATCAAAAACTCTGAACACCAATGTAAGCTTATTATGCAAGGAAACCAGGCCAATCCAAAAAGTATCGCCTCCTCTCTCTCAAGTTTGGTCAAGACCGCCATTAATGTTTCAAATTACCCCTGGAGAAATTTCAGTTCACAGATAATGGCATACCGTGTTTTATTTGGAGTGCCTGTTAATAAGACACTGCATACTGTAAAAAGCCCTCATCACAGCTTTGAAGCGTGATGGAAGGTATGTGCAAGTGTGGGCTGCTCACTGTCTCAAGGCCTGGATGGTTTGCAACCATTGAAAAACCAAAGAATTCCAGTCCGTATGACAAAATTCTACAGCAGAATGTCAGGGCATTCTGTCTTTGATTGCCTTGCAGTATGACAATAGTCCCAAACACAGCAGTAAATCAACAACAGAATGGCTCAAACAGAAGAAACTATGGATTTTAGAAGTCTGAGTCCTGACCTCAATCTTGCTGTAATGCTGTGGTGTGATCTGAAGCAACTCTTCATGTAAAGATTATTTGTAAACTGAAATGGATTTGGTTATAGGAATATGCCACATTATCTCACAGTTTCTGTGCAGCACTGATGTTTCTGTGCAGCACTGATCCGCAGTGTTTGGCTGAAGATATTGCCAATACCAGATGGAACACTACTTACAAAATATAAGGGTTCACTTTTTTTTTTTTTTTTTTACCTCAGTGACTTTGGCTGTTTAAACTATTTGTTTAATATGATATGGCACCCTAAAAAGTATATAGTGTTTGTTAAATAAAACTATGAAAAGTTCAGGTAATTCCAAAAGCTTGCAACTATATATGTGTGACATGGTACAGTGTTATCTAAGAAAGCTCTTCAGTCTATCCAGATATTTAAAGTGAGGTGCAGGCTATCAGGGTTATGCATACAAATAAAAAAAGCAACACACAGTGGAATTGTGAATTATTGTGCTGTTCCTGAGTCCAAAGTGCTTTGGCCCGTTCATTAATGGTCTCCAGCATCTCTGCTTCCCACTGCAAGAACATCCTAAGTGCAGCATGGAACAAACAACAAAAAAAACACCAATTAGGTTGCAAACAACAGCGTGTCCCTAATTGTGGATATAGAAAGAGCCTCTTTCCCCTTGGTGAGCAGGCAGGTCATGTGGGATGGGGAATGTGGCAGTTCCTTGCCTGGTGAATGTGTGAGAGTGTGTGTGAGTGACTGTGCTTAGGGGGGAGAGGGTGCTCAAGTGCATAAATATTGAATGGGAGTGCAAGTGAGCACATCTGAAGCATCTGTGAAGGGTTTCAGATTCTTTCATAGCCCACACACACACACACAAAAACTTGTATCACCACTAAAAGCCACTTATTCATTCCTGCAGTAGTTCCCTATTAATGATTTTTTGGTGGGAACTTTTTCTCGAGTCCTCATCACTAGTCTCTAGTCTTTTAGTCAGTTTTTCTCCTCCTGCACAAATGGTGTGCTGACTGTAGCAGATATGCACTTTAGATATGAAAAGGAATGAATAGCCATTGACCATTGTAACCGCTTGGCTGAAGAATGTGTGTGTGTACGTGTGTTTATGAGACTTGCAGAATTGCAAGGCATTGTCTTCTGTACTGTTGCATATTGTTGGCTGGATTTTATAATGTGTGTCACCCAGCATGCAGGTCATTGATTAAACACATGACTGATCACATGATTGATTACAGGAGTTGAACAGGAATCTGAAAACATATTGTTTTCGTTTGTGGGAACTGCAGGTTGGGAAAAGAATGTGGCTCTGTACGTTTGACCCAAAGACTGACGGCTGCTTTGACACAAGTGATTCACAGAAGTTTAAAGAATTTCTTCAGGATAAATATGAGAGAAAGAAATGGTGAGTTTATGTCCATATAAAGTATAAAGTATGTTGGGCCAATGTCCCCAAATGTTTAGTTAGATGTTAGTCATGCAACTTTCTGTTTGTCCATACCTCAATCAATCTAATAGTCATCTGTTTGTCTGTCTGTTGGTCCATCCATCTGTGATTACATCCATCCTCTCATAACACTTTACTGATCCTGAAGGAAATTGCATCAAACTATCAGAATTAATCTATCCAACTGTGCCTCCATCTGTCTTCCTGTTCATCCATCCATCCATCCATCTGTTGGTCATTCATCCATCCATTATCCATTCCCTCATTTCTTCAGTCTGGTGGTTCTTATGGAGCATCTTTTTTACCATCTAGGCATTTCTCGAAGAGCAAGGCCAGGAGGGATGTGGAGGCTCCGTGGAGCCCAGGGGTTCAGGCTGTTCCTGTTCCCCATGGCCCTGCTCAGGGTCAGCCTCCCCCTGGACATGCCCTAAACCCCACTGCCCGGCCATCACGCACCCTGGTGAGAGGGGTAGAAACAGTCAGACGGGGGGTAATGGGGAAGTAAAATAAAAATGCACAGCACATGCTGGAAAGAGAAAACACCTAAAACTGGACATGATTAAAAGAATGATTAAGAAAGCATAAGACTGTCTCCTTTATCTTTCAAACTTGATAAGTTGGGTGTATGTCTCTGTAAGTCCCAGTCTCAGTTATCAGCATGGGATAGACCTCCTGCTGTGTCTCCAGCTGATGTCCGTACAGAGGTGTTCACAGCCCGACCCACTCGATCACAGAGCTTCAGAGACCCCACTATTAAAGGTACAGTTTACTTGTCTCTCCTCTCTCTTGCTTTCTCTTGTCTTTGCCTGTATCAGTGACATAATCAAGCTCTTTGTGTTTTTACACCCTAAAAATATTTAATGAAACGTGATGATTCACTTTATATTGATTTTCAACAACCTCTCCACTACATTTAATCTTTTTCTCACTTGTCTCTTGTTGACACTCCTTTTCTCTATCACTCACAAACTCTCACATTGTCTTTCTTTCTCACTCTCTCTCCCACTCTCTCATTCTCTTTCACTTACACTCTCTGACACTCTTTTTCTGACTCACTCTCTTCGTCACTCTCTCTCACTCACACTCTGACATTCTTTCTGTCTGTCTCTCTCTATCTCAGATTCATTATTAGGTGGGATGGAGAGGCAGCGGCCAGGGACAATCTCACCAGGAATGGGACCCCAAAGCCGCCTCCCCTCTTTCCCAGCCCTCCCACGTCCTTCAGGTAAACAAACACACACACACACACACACACACACACACACACACACACACACACACACACACACACACACACACTCTCTCTCTCT
>JAOYMR010000016.1:7461543-7494902 GCA_025802075.1 Tenebrosternarchus preto | reverse complement strand
CACACACACACACACACACACACACACACACACACACACACACACACACACACACACACACACTCTCTCTCTCCCTCTCCTGCTCTTGCTCTCTCTCTCTCTCTCTATCTCTATCTCTCTCTCACCCCCCCCCACACACACACACACACTCTCTCTCCCTCTCCTGCTCTTGCTCTCTCTCTCTCTCTCTATCTCTCTCTCACCCCCCCCCCCCACACACACACAAAGTTCATGTGTTTTTCTATCCTTAAGCTGTCTTTTTTTGTCTTTATGTATTCCACTTCTTAGCAAGTAGCACTTTCAAAAACAGCTTCACACTAGGTAAGCCACGTAGTCTAATGGCTTGTGTGTGTGCATGTATTACCATCTCAATTATGTGCCCAACCACAAGTCTGCAGAGAAACTAATGTAATGTGTCTAGGAAAATCTAATTGGTAAAAAGCTATGTGTATGTATATGTATGTATGTATGTATGTATGTACGTGTGTGTGTGTGTGTGTGTGTGTGTGTGTGTGTGTGTGTGTATATAAAAAATAATTTTGTTGTTTATATGCCTTGAGCTCTGCATGTACCCAAACTCTCCTTCAGAAAGGTTTGGCTTGTCATTAGCAGTGGAAGTGTGTTGGGCACAGCTGGTCAGTACTTCCATCAGTGCTTCTTAAAGACGATCCATCGAGTGTTTTTGTTACATTTGTGTGGAAATGTACCATATTCATCTCAGCTGGCTGAGATGTTGGGTGCGTGAATCGATGTCTAAAAGGCAGCAGTGGCCACAGATACATCACTGCTGTGTGGGGCTCAGCGTGGCCTCCAGCCTGAGACTTCAAAGCTCTGCTTCCCAGTGACAGCAGGTGGAAAAGAGAGGTGTATTCTCATAGTGGGGGAAAAATACAGGAATGAAAGCTTTAGAGGAGAGGAGTCTTTTGGTAACACTAGGGTAGAGCTTTTTTGAAAATTTTTGAAATTTTCTAATGATTGATGACCTTGATTCTGCTGAATTCTTTCAGGCTTCACACACAGGTGATCATGATTTTTCAAACAAAAATCTTTATTTTCGTGAAATGGAATGTGGATCATAAATAGTGCTATATTAGGTAAGGAAGATGCCAGTGTAATGGATCAGTCAATGCAGTGCTGAGGTTCACTGATGTTCAACCTTGGGCTTAGTGATGGGCTTCTTCATTTGTATTGGCACAGGGACAATGCATAACCATGGATTGTATGGGTTCCCCAAGACTGGCCTTGTCCTTCAGGGGTCTGACTGACCCTCGTCTATCTGCTTTAGGTCGCATGATGTCCTCAGGAGGTGGAGGTCCGTTTAGGGCCTTTCCTAAATCCCTGAGTTTGGATTTTGGCGGGCGTGGCCCCGCCCACAATGTCCTAAGCCCTCCGGCTCCACCCCCTATATCTCAGGATAGGTATGCTGCCGTATCTCAGCTTGACAAGACCTTCTCCAACAGCACGCCTGCCACAGGTAAGTGTCAGCTGAGTGTATATTCCATCATTGTTTTGCTTATTTGTCAGCTGAGTAAAGCAACCGATGCTTTTTTTCCCTCCCAAGACTTGATATACATATTTGGAGTTTGATGTACATCTGTGGTTCAGTACAAGGGTGAAACTTCCTTGGACACGGTTTCTGTTTCAACGTGTATAAGAATAGCCTCAGTCTCTTAACTCAGAAGTGCATCTCAAATAAAAGAGTGAACACTTGCAGAAACCAGCAAATGAATGGGTTTCCCTAGAAAAATACTTGCTCATGGTAAATGTGGGTTAATTAAATGGATGAAATACTAAATTTGTTAGACTATTTTTTTTACACAGTGTGATTGAGATATATACCTCGTTAACAAATTGACAATTTTAGATGTAATTGTATTTGTAAATGTAATTTTATGGTATTGAGGCTGTGATTCTTGTTTTGCACCTAAAACTGTATAGTTAACTTGATTCCTTGGTCCTCCATGAGAGTCATCTTGAAGAACTTCACTTGAGATAATAAAATAATTGAATGACACTTAAAATGAAGATGGCATTCTTACAAGGGAAAATGACATTGGCAAGTCAATGACATTATATCAAAAACAACAATGAAAAGAGGACTTGGTGACCATACACTGGGTGTGTGTCTTTGTAGTCATTTCCACGGCTCCCTCTAGTGGCCCTCCACAATACAGCACCCTGTTTGGCAACAGGCTCTCTTCTAGTTCCACACCTGCAAGGTAAGATGTTACAGGTTGTACGAAATGATTGGACAACATTACCTGGACTAAATATCTCACTTAATCATGAAAGCATCGAGATGACAACAGTAATGCCTCATGAAGAACATAAACAAAATTAGGACTATACCAAGATCAGAGTTTCAGTTTGCTGGAATATTTTCATGGAAGCTCAGTTATACCGTTTCTTCTCTAGCTCCCCAGGTGTTCCAGAGATCACTTCTGCTCCTCAGACATTTGCAAGTGAGTGAATGTATTATATAAAAAGACATTTGGGGATGAATCACTTCTGTAAACAATAAAGAAGTAAAAAAATAGGACTCAAATCCAAAATGCATTTAATTACAGACACTACTGTCTGTATGTATGCTCATATCTCTCGCTCTTTCTCTCCATTCCTTCTTCCCTCCAGATTTCCCCAACCCATTTAGCTCTACAGCTAGTGTGTCCCAGCCTGCTCTGTCACCAAGTAACCCTTTCAGCAGCACAGCCACAAGTAAGTCGTATCCCAGGTGGTCCGGAATTAGATTGTTATCCGGTCCTTGTAATGGGTCTCTACATTCTGTGGATTACTGGTGCCTGATGCAGTGTTACACACACACACACACACACACACACACACACACGTTTAAGTGCATTTTACAACACAGGGCTGCTTCTTGTTTTCAGAATATGATAAATTATGTTTTTGAAACCAACTGGACTACACAATTTCCCATTGTATGTTTTTTTAAATTCTATTAAAAAGGTTTTTGTTATGACTACAACCAAGAAGCCAATGTAAAGCTACATGAATCCTGAATATTAAAGGCTAAATGTAACTCCAGGCACAAAACAGATATAAAACATGATATAATAATAATAATAATAGACTTTTAAAGATCGTTTGTTCCTTTTAAATCAAACAAACTACTTACTTCCAGAAATTTTCTTAAACAAAATACAAAAAATACAGTGCCAAGACAAACAGTGACGTCACCTGGTCAGAGCGAGTGGTTTCCTAAGACACAGTGCAGGCTGCACGCTCAGAAACACGACACCCAGTCTTAAATCCGGAAGGCATTAATCATGTGCATGAGATCCACCAGCCTTTGTATGGCACTCGTTTGTCTCAGACATCTCACTGTAAGGCTGCAGAACCTCAGACTGACCGGCCCCTCTATGATCTATAAGTCATGGGCTATGAAAGCCAAGCACTGAGCAGCATATTCATGCTGTGAAACATGATATACACACTGGCCCATCATCCTGGCTGTCAGCAGCATGACTCCCTGCATGGGTGAGATGGGAGAGCCCATGCTTGGCTGGTTGGGGGCTGGGTGGAGGCTGGGTAGGGTGGAGGGAGTGTTAAGGCAGCTCTGGCATGTTACCAACTCAGTACTTAGGATCTACTGAGTGATGAAATCCGGCAGCTGGGACATATGATGTCACAGTCATTTTAACAAATATTGTTCATCACTGTTTAAAATCTATTAGGAAAAAAATTCTGCATACCACTTAAATATGTTGAGATTGTGCTTTGCACATAATGGAGGCCCAGAGGGGCAGTACATGGCTGTTAGACCATTGAGTCATTGTAATAAGTATATTAGTACTGTCATGCTTCAAATATAGTTTGATTTTAGCAAACAGAGCTCGGTGAGGTACATAACACCCCAAATCAGTAGTCATCTGAAGAGTACAACACAGTGTGATGTGTTTTGTTCTAATTCCTTGTCATTTCCGTTGCTCCTGGTTGACAGGTGACTGCAGTACAGATGTATCACCCTCTTCATCGGCGGTCTTTCCTCACTCCGCCTCCTTCCCTGCTCCCACTACCCAGAATGCTTTTCCACATGAGCGAACCAATAAGCAGGAGGAAAATGGTAAGTGCAGATGTTCTCTTCCCAATAACCATCCACGAGTTTCAGTAAGCTTCACTATACCAGCTGCTATAGACGTGAAACAGCTTAAAGGGGTATTTGGTCTAATTGCAACTTAATCTCTATGGACTCTAGATGAACCGACTATTACCACAGAGAAAAAAAAACATTTTGATGCATTTCTGTTCATCTCAAAATAATGGAAAATACTATATCTGAAACACAAGGCATGCAGCATGGATTTAAATAGATGTTTAAAAACAGAGTTTAAATATATATAGTAAAGTACTATCATTATTTTTTCCTATTTTGTAAATTAGGATATTAGCCATGTAAGTGTAGTTTCCCATGGGTCTACCCAATAAAAGAATGTCTTAATGTAACGCAAGAGTAATTTTATTGTTTTTTATAGTCTTATATCTTTGTATTGGGAAAAAAAATGGCCAACACTTGACCCATACAGCTTTGATAAGATGTACCCACTTCATGATCTTATTCTAAGACCTGTAGTAATAATGGTTTTGACTCGAGGTTGTATAGTTTGGCGTTTTACGTTTATTTACAGTGCTGTTTACTTGGCGTGTCTGGTGCCATTGTTTTCCATCCTGTTCTAAGACATGTAAAGCTATTTGTGGAAATAGACAGTTTGTGACAGTTGTTCTGGTTAGAGATTTGATTATGAAGTGAGAAGGTGGTCTGATGGTTGGCACACTCTGCTTGTAGGTTTCACCTCTTACCCTACGACTGAGTCAACCACCAAAGTCCAGCGACCCATGTCTGTCAACCCATTTACTGTGAGTAGCAGCCACTCTTGCTGCTTAGTGATGCTCAGTCTCTCTTTTGCTAGTAGTTCATTTAAAATAGTCATCTTGCATACAATTTAGTGTACATACATAACTTAGTTTAGATAGTATAGCCTGGATATTGTAGTTGGATTTCTTAACCAAGTGCTTTTGTATTGTTTTTAGATTTCTTGATCAGGTAAAATAAAATTAGGCTAAATGTACTCTGTTTACATGATTTTGCTATTTGTGAGTGTATGGGGTGTGTGTGTGTGTGTGTGTGTGTGTGTGTGTGTACACACAAGTGTGTTCTTCTATATAAGTGTGTGTGTGAACATGAAGTTAACTCCTGTTCTATCCGTTTGTTTTCTCAGGGGACTGTTTACCCCACAAGAGGAGCATCACTGAACCCTTTCATCTGATACAAGCACCATTCGGCTAAGGAGGGAGGGAGGGAGTGAGTGAGCGAGAGAGAGAGAGAGAGAGACAGAGAAATATACATATGTAAGAGAGATAACCCTTAAGAACTAGTGCCATTTCAATGCCTCTAAAGAAGTCCCTTTTTCAGTTAGAGGGAAAATACACATGCCTACCCACTTTTCGTCTTGTAGGATAATGTGTGTGTATTAAAGAGTGTAGTAATTATGTCTGTTCTCCCACTGTGTGCGTGTGTGCGTGCGTGCGCGTGCCTGTGCGTGCGTGTGCGTGCGTGTGTGCGTGCAAACAACAAATAAAATCTTTGTGTATGTAAGTTGTGTATTTGTATGTGTGGGTGGGTGTGTTTATGCCATACCTTAGAAGGGTTTGATAACATCAACTCATGGTGCAACAGCAAGAAGATATATTCACACACACACACACACACACACAGCTGCTTTTACCTCCTGCTTCTGCTTCGTCTCAAAACCTTTTCTGATCTTTACCCTCCACTCACCTAAGCTACTTCAGAGTATTTCAGAAAAGACTCAAATATCAAGTTCTAGGCATTAAAGATGGCAGTGGTCAGCAGCAACTTGTGCTTCATATATTAAAACAAGCTGTACATTTGTCCTCAGCTCTGATTGGCCAGCCTTCAGTTCTCCCAATGCATGTTAATAGGAGTGTTAATGAATCAGTCTTTTTCATGTGTTTGTGTATGTACGTGGGGCATTTTGCATTTATTTAAACATGAGCCTTTTGGGTTTTTCCAGATCACATTTTTAAAGCATTTGTATGTGCATTGTCAGGCTGCATGCACGCCAGGACTGGGAAGCTGTTGAATGTATTGCAGTTTCAGTGATTTCTATAAGTCTAACTCATGTATTTGGACCAAATGTTGTCACGTTCCTGGACATCTTTCCTCTCCCTTTTTCTTTCATTTTTGTACTGATTCATTTAGAAGGTTTTTGTAATGAGAAAGTGTTCATATGTATAAAATGCTATTCATATTTGTTATAATCATTGTGCATCTAATTGTTTATTATATATTATGGAAATTAAGCATTTACCTTGAATTTGCTGCTTTTGGATTTCATGCAATATATATTTTTAAATAGCATTTACATTTATATTTTTACCTGTATAATATCATCATTGCATTACGAATGTATTTGCACTTCTTTATGGCTTTAAACTGGAAATTAAAAAGAAAGGTATTACTTTCACCTTCAGTATGACCTACTCTAATGATTATTTCAGGATGTCTGCAGTTTTCTCAAAATAGCTGAGAGAAATTATAGTTGTAGTGACTAGAAATAACCAGCAGATGTCGCAAATTATTTGAAGCAAATTAGAGACAAGTCTGAGCAGAGCTTTAAAAGGATATTTGTAACTCATTCAAAATGGGAGCAGTCCGTTAGGAAGAATCGTTTCTTGTGAGTTATTCTTAATACTTTCCTAATATGTTGTGTTAAAAAAAAAAAAAAAAACTTATAACGCACTGTGTATCTACTGATACAATATGTTTGGGGGGTTTTCCAGTTATTTTAAATTTAGTGAGGCTACCAGTGTCATTTCAGGAAAAAAAAAAAAAAGCTTCAAATAAATTAAAAATGGCTAGTAAAGTTTGCTTAAAATGGAATGTTTGGTTAGGACGCTTCAGCAGCGAATGAAATCTGATTCTGGTTCGCAGCCTCGTGCTCTCTGGAGCTACTCTCCCCCCTCTCGTGCTCTCACACACTCTTAACTACAGAGGGACGATAAGTGACAGGCCCCACAGTAGCACCGCGTGCTAGGATTTAGAGGCGGGGAGCAGTAGGACTGTATCGTATTGTAGCTACAGTAATGGGATTTAACAACTCAGGCTAATAAACAGTAAAAGGACTAGAGCGCAGTTACTTGCAGACGACGCCGCATGTGCAGGTCTACGGCTGGATACTTGCGCGGTTTAGCTCGCACAGGGAAAAGCACCATTTAGCTAATGACATTATTTTTGGAAAGGAGAAAAACTGCACGAACCTCTCTCCCCTTTCGTAAATGAGTTTTCTGAAGGGAGAGAGGGGGACAAGAGACATATCTGTGGTTACCTAGTTCGGCTAAACTTAACGATCAATCTGCCGAACCATGGAGAACCAGGCAGCCGAACCGCCAACCTACGAGGATGTTCGGAAAAGCGGCTATCTCCGCAAACAGAAATCCATGCACCGGCGATACTTCGTTCTGCGAACAGCCTCGGAGCGTGGCCCTGCCCGACTCGAATATTATGAAAGTGAGAAGAAATTTCGTGGAAAAGCGCCCGTTCCCAAGAAAGCACTGGCTTTGGAGACGTGCTTCAACATCAACAAACGAGCCGATTCAAAGAATAAACACATGATTGTCCTGTACACCCGGGCAGAGAGCTTCGCGGTTGCGGCGGAGAACGAGGCAGAGCAGGACGAATGGTTTCAAGCGATGGTAGACCTCCAGTGTAAAAGTAAGCCCGTAAAATGCACACAGACGCTTTGGCGGCGGCGAGCTCGCTGAGCGTACACGCATGTGTTGCGTACAGCGCAGTTGTTAAATTCACGTGGCAAGTTTTGACGGCCTCTTTAACTTTGTTTACAATTTACAGTATATGGCATTTCAGAGTAGTGCAACGGTTATGATTTTGCATTGGAGGGGTATAACGTACCGTATGCTACACTGTTTAATGGAACACTTCTGCACGGAATACCGTACGCCATAAAGCATGTGCTTTAAGTGCAGCCAGTCTGTTGTATAAGATCATTTTATTGACTGTCGATTTCGTAATTACACCATGTTTCTTTACATGTTTAATGTATGTTTTTGACTATATACTGTGACTTTTTAGTCCCTCATGTGTGCACTATTATGGGAAATTGTGCGGGCTTGGAGGGTTGGCTTTGGAGAAGGGAGGAAAACTATTTGCGACCCTTATGTTCAAGTTGTTTTGCGGGTCTTGCTTATCCACGTCGCCACGCGGAGTATATGGCTTATCGTATACGTTCAATGACGATCATTTCTTTAGACGGTTAACAATATCGTCAGCGCTTAAGAACGAAAAACAAGGCATTTTCGTATGTTTCGGAAGAGTCATATCTCAGCTGGACTCGTTTTCTTTGCTAGAGCCCTGCTCTTTTCTGGAACTAAACAAGGAACGAGTGCCAGAGAACACATTTCAGCTTTCATTTTTCTGCTGTTTGTACTGTGCTACCGCTCACACACACACACACACACACACACACACACACACACACACACACAAAAGCTTGGAAAATAATCAGTGAGTGCACAAATACAAAGTCATTTGTTTACGAAGTTAGTGTGTGGAGCCAAGATCCAATGGTCCAAATCATTTCAGTCTCACAAAAGCAAGCTCCACATAGCATGGCGACCTGCTATATGTCATTTCCAGCCACGTATGTGTCATCTATATTGCACTGTGTGAAATTACGCCGAATCTATCAAATATCATCCATTTGTAAGGGACTGGACCTTAAGATAGACTAGAGTAAATAGCAGCAAAAAGGTCAATGACCATGACTCTTGTAATCAACCCATCTGCCAGCCTGACTGTCCTTTGGCCTCTAGATATCACTAATAAACCATGTGACTCATATTCAGCAAATAAGAACCACAGGCCTGTGTGCTGTTACTTGTTATGTATGGTATAAAGGCTGCTCGGATGTTTTTTTAGGTGTACTTCACAAAACACATTTTGATTTCACATTTTGATCTTTGTCCTGAGCTGGTAATGATGACCAGGGCTTGTGATTTGACCAAAAATCAATCAATCCATCCATCCATCCATTCATTCATTCATTCATTCATCCATCCATCCATCCATCCATCCATCCATCCATTCATTCATTCATTCATCCATCCATCCATTCATCCATCCATCCATTCATTCATTGAAATGTCTGTTTATGCTTTACTTCTTTCATGTAGACCAAAGAAAAGTCCCCACACTGCTATATGGATTTAATTTATTGCAGTTGGTTTTAAGGAGTTTAAACCAGCAATGAGTTTTCATTTAGTAACCAACATTTCTGGGGTAAATGAACCCTTTGCTATGCACTGTAGTGTACATAGTAGTGCGGCACAGTACTGCTATGGTTGAAAGTATTCGCACACCATGAACCCAAAGAAGGAACATTGAATTATGGGTAGGGGGTGAGGTGATGCTCATAGACAAATATTTTCCCATTGACTAGATTTCTGGAGCTAAAATCTTCAGTTTTCCTCTGCCTATTACTTCTACGACCACAGTTTGAAGATGCAGACCACAGTTAGTCATTGGAGGGTTTCATATGTGGAAAAGTTAGGAAAAGTTAGGAAAAGAAGGGAATATTTCAACCATCATGTTTAAACAATGCTGAACAATCTAGTTCAGAAACCAAGTGCTGACAGACACACTCGTGCTGATACAGACTCAGCACACACACATGCACACACGCGCGCACACATACACACACACACACACACATACATGCACACACACATATACACGTGCACACACATGCACGCACACATACACGCATGCACACACGCACACACGTGCACACACACACACACGCATGTATTCAACTAAGCAGGACTCTAGGACGCTCACTTGTTCAGAAAGACCTGGTGGAGAACATACAGTGCAGTGCTCTGTATTTGTTCAGCTGTGAGGAGTTGCTGTGGCAGAGGAACAGGACTCCATACCACCTGACTGGTCCACACATAGGCACACACACATCACACAAACACACACGAACACTCACACAAACACACACACACACACAGCGCACACATGAGCTCTCATGGCAACTCAACTGGAATTTTAGTCTGTCAGGGTTCTCTGTACTTGCCAGTACTTGAAATCATAGTCATATATTTATATATGAACTGAAGAGAGTGCAGAGCTGCTATGAGTGTGAGAGTGACACTGGCTGAATCATGGACCTGTTGCTTCCTTTTCCTGTGTCTGCAAGTCAGGTGCATAAAATTGACTGTGGCAAATGATCGATAAGCGTCAAAGAGCTGAGTTTATTTACAATCACACTGCACCACTGTGTTGCTCAAGATGTGTGTGTGTGCATTTGTGTGCAGGAGATTCCAATTAGTGACTGTGCTTAAAGGTTAAACTCTTTTAAGTCTTGCTTATCTCCTTAATGTGATGGTAATTATTGCTCCTGTGAGGATCTTTCTCACTCTGCCACACACAGAGAAGGGAGGTCAGTGCTATTTTAACTTCTTTCAGCTGTAATGGCCTGGATCACAGAAGCTTGGGCCTGTTACATGACTAGTTCCTATAGTTTGACCCCAGTCAACAGTGGATTACAGCACATCTCGTCCTCAGCCACAACTAAAACATACCGTTTCCCCTGAATGACCTTGTGCTGCTGAGCGGTCCAATGACTGGAAGAGGCATGTGCTGTCTCACTAAACAGTGTGTGTCTGTCGTTGAGTCTACTGCTCCTGCATTGCTCTGTAATTACATAAGATGATATGATTGTGTTGTAACATAGTTACACAGGATTATGATCGTAGTTTTTGTCTGTCTGTCTATTAAATCCCTTGGTGGGTAGCCTATACTGAATTAGGTCTCCTTCATTAACACTCGTATCGACCAAACCCACGCAAATGTTCAAGTGTCTGCGTGCGCGCACACACTCACACGCAGACACATTAAAGCTGACCTCATTCTCTCATTCCATCCCCACCAGAAAATTCTCACTTTAATTGGCTGAATTACGAGTGGGACTTTTATTTTTTGACTGGCTGTGTATTAGCCACTGAGGAGAGTGAGGTCACTGGACCTCTTTGATCGTAACCCGTGAGATATTTCTTGCTTGCCAGCGCTGTCCAGGAAGACCGTTTTGAGGTAAAATGAAATGAATAGCTTCTGTTTTAAGGGGAGCAGCAGTCAGGCTTTCGTGAGGCACCACTTAGAGCGTGTGCGGTTCTGGGAAGTGATGTCCGTACTCAACCAGACATCGGGAAGCTTCGAGACTGAATGTGTTTGGCAGCGTGGGCTGCTGGAGAGCGCCCAGGCCGCGCTCAGGAGAACGTGCCACTCGGGTTCTTTGCTTGGCTCTTGAAATGTGCACATCGCCAAACAGTGTAGGGCCTCCAAATGATGCAGGACTGTTTACAGCACTGGATAATTGAGTTAAAGCCCAAAACACGGGCCAGAACATATGGAATGACATGCGCAAGATACGGGACACCCGGACACGCGCGAGTTCTTTTTCTCGTAAATGCATTCGAAATAAAAAAAACACGGCCCAGATTTTCAAACCGGTGACGTATCCACTGCGTCCGTGTGAGGTTGTGAGTTTTGGAAGCTCCTGGCCATGTTTCAGCACGCTAGCCTGCTGTCAGACATATGCACAGAGTCTGGATCTGGAAAACAGCACGTCACATGCTGCACGCTGCTGTTAATGGCACGGGGGTAGTTTGTTCTTGAGAGAGTTCCAAATTTCTCAAAGCTGCAGTATCTCTCACTATCAACCTATAAAGGGAGTGAGTGGAGCTTCATACTATAAAAGATCAGCCACAGGTCAGACCAGGATCGTACCCAAACACAAGCATGTACACAGCTTTACACACGGGTGTGTGGTGTGTGACTAGCAGGAATCAAAGGTTTCACCTCCTCACGCTCCAGTGCTTGAGCCCTAAATCAGTCCATGTATAACAATTCTACAGTGAGATGATCAAACATATGATGTGCTATCGATTAAAGTTCCTTTTTTCACAAATCACAAATAATTTTGTGACTCCTTCCTGAAATCAGAGATGCAGAGACGCATGTAGGCATATTCCCAGAGGGGAGGCGGAGTGGTTTTCTCCCAGAAGCACCTGATCATGGGAGGCTTTGAGAGATTTGGCTTCTGATTAGGTCCTGCACTCGCCCAACAGGTAGATCTGGCCTCTAGAGCTGGGCGTGATTGTGGCAGCACTGTAAAAGTTGGCAGGGGGGGGAGTCAAAAGAGAATCCCGTGCACGTTCCCTGCTAATGTGGCAGTAGTGTGTGTGTGTGTGTGTGTGTGTGTGTGTGTGTGTGTGTGTCAGAGTGAACTAGGTTTACTCTGCCAGGTCTCAGTGGTAAATAGCACGTCTTCTCCTCTGCTCTCCCACTCAGTTACTGCTGTCATGGTTCTGAGATCAAGCTTTGCTATGAACAGCAAAACGAGGGGACCACAAACAGTGTCCTCACACGACATGTGGAATGGAAAATTAAAGACAGGCCTAAGTTCATGATGATTTTGACCAGCATGCATCAGAGAGGGTAGGACAGTGCCAGCTTCTGTGTGTGAATGTATGTGCATGTTTGTGTGTGTGTGTGTGTGCATCTCTGTGTGCTCTGATAACAAAAAACACGTGTGAAAAGAAGCTCATTTAGAGGCTTTGTGTGTGTGGGTTTGTGTGTGTATGTGTATGTGTGTGTGTGTGTTTGTGTGTATCAATGTGTGTGTTAGTGTGTTTTGTGTGTGTATCTGTGTGTGTGTGTGTTAGTGTGTTTTGTGTGTGTATCTGTGTATGTGTGTGTCAGTGTGTTTTGTGTGTATCTGTATGTGTGTGTTAGTGTGTTTGTGTATGTGTGTGTGTTAGTGTATTTTGTGTGTGTGTGTGTGTGTTTTGTGTGTGTGTGTGTGTGTTAGTGTGTTTTGTGTGTATCTGTATGTGTGTTAGTGTGTTTGTGTATGTGTGTGTGTGTTAGTGTATTTTGTGTTTGTGTATGTGTGTGTGTGTGTGTGTGTGTGTGTTAGTGTATTTTGTGCATGTGTGTGTGTGTGTGTTTTGTGTGTGTATCTGTGTGTGTGTGTGTGAATTGGTCCGGCTGGGAGAAGGAGGCGGAGTGTGAGACAGACGGGGACACTTGGCAACTAAGGAGAGACTTTGAGATCCCAGGTTTTATTTTTCTGGATGAAACACACACTCCCTCTCTCTCTGTTTCTTTTTCTCTTTTTCTTTCTCTCTCATACACACACACACATTCACACACACACACACACACACACACACACACGCACAGCTGTTTTTCTTTCTTTACCACTGATTCATCTTTGTCCTTTAGAAGAAGCTGAAGCACTCATAACTGGACTTTGGCCCTCAGTACACCATTTTGTCCTCATTAAGAATCATTCCCTCACATAAACATCTCTTTCTTTTCAGCAATTAGTAAACAGTTCCACCCCTGATGGTTTTTCATCTCTACTGATCTTGACTTTTGTTTCAGTCAACTCAGAGTGGTCTGATTATTTTCAGATTCTTTGTGGCTTTTATTCAAGTCATTTCTTTTTGTCATTGTATTGATTTTTTTTATTGTTTGTTTGTTTGTTTGCTGTTTTTGTTATTGCACCATTGTCTCTATGCGCTCCAAACAGCTCTTATGTAACTGAGCCCTGCACCCTGATCACCCCCTTCCTCCCACTCTCCATCATCTCTGGCTTCCTGTAGTGGTGTACGATAACAAACACACACACACACACACACACACACACACACACACACACACACACGCACACAGCTTAAAAACTGAAATCCAGCGTGACGGCAGATATTAGGCCAAGCTCTGCTTCTCAGAATGGTTCTGGATACAGCTGAAGCAGGCTAGGCCAGCCTTGTCTGGTTTGTGAATCTGTCTAGGCAAGCTGAGTCTGTTTGAGGTGCTGAAGTGATGAACCCTCAAATCCGAGTGTGTGTGTGTGTGTGAGTGTGTGTGTGTGTGTGTGCATACACAGAACCCATATACAGTGCATATACAGATGTGTGTTTGTGCGTGTGCATGTGTGTTTGCGCGTGTGCATGTGTGTTTGTGTACGTGCTTAGAGAGGTAGAGCAGGCGGAGCACTAATCACTGATTTAATGTAAGCCAGTGGTGGTGATTATTACTGCCATGTAGACTCAAGGGTAAAACAAGGACAGAGTAGCTACACAGAAATATGCCTCAGTAAACCAGTGTTGTGTTGGCTTCACCCAGTGTGTGTGTGTGTGTGTGTGTTGCCATGTTTCCATTCACATGAAATAAATTTAAATGACAAGTTATTGCAAAAAAAACTTGCAATAACTTATGAAGTTATGAATCTGCATTTTACTTTAGCTCTGTTTGTAAATACACTATAGGAAGTAAGGACAGAATGTAGGAATTTGAAAGAACCTACGGCAAATTTTGATCTAGGGCAAATTCTGATCTAGGGCAAATTCTGATCTCATTTCCCTTTTCTTTCAGTTGTTGTCCATAGGCAAAATGCACTGGCTGGTGTCATGATGATGGTCACTCACTTCCAGCTCGCGTAGCTTTGCAGAGCGCAGTGGAGATTTACATAGAGCCTTTTGTCTGCAGCGTTGTAAAATGATTTGAGTGGCTTTCATTTCATTTCATTTAATTTTATACTTTAATTGGAGTTGCCATTACATTACGTGTTCACGACCTTCATTTCTATTGCAGTTTATCAGTTTTGGTACCTCAAGGAAGCATAAAAAGGGTTTTTAAGAAATGAGAAAATTATATAATGAATCTTTTTTTAATAATTCATATTTTTGCCTTGAAACACTTGAAATATGCAAATGTTTCTTTAGCATATATATATAGTGAGCACATCTACACTAAAGACATATCTATACTACACTGTTTAATATGATATTGTTTAGCAGATACATTTTGTCTTGCCTTACATAAACACGAATGCATATCATTACTGATGTTCAAGACCCATCCTTTTTGCTCACAGAGTTTGAATTAAACAACCAGTTGTGAGTGAACATACATATTAGCAAGACTTTACAGGAACGTCACGGTGATATTTAACTGAGGACTTCATCATAGTTCTTAAAAACATCCTGTAATATCAATCCCAAAATGATTTGCATTTTTGTACGGTTTTGTCATGCACAGTCACTTGCCGTTTTTGTTGGTTTTTTTTCAGTCATGTTTTTTTCTTTCTTTCAGATGAGCAGCTGAAACATGTATTACATGTTAAGATGGAGGTCAGCTGTGATTTTCCCGCAGGTTGTGATTAACTCTGGTTGCTCCTAGACGAGCTCTGTCATGGTGTTCTGTAAGGGAGGAACTTGTGGCACGCCGCGTTAGATCAAAGGCGCTGGAGGAGAGTAGCACCAGCCTGAAGTGCTGTGTGCTTATGCAGAATGGATTTGAAGTAAGCATTCATTAGGTAGAAAGGGCTCATGCTGTCACAGTGCTCCTTTAAAATACCATGGAGAAATAGTGTGTGTGTGTGTGTATGCGCACGCGCATATGCACGCATGTGTGTGTGTGTGTGTGTGTGTGTGAGGTCTGCTCTTTCAGGTTTGTGCTATAACCTGGACTTTATTTAACTTGGTCCATTTTTCACCACAGTCCTTCTCTCTGCCTGTTTCTCTGTGTCTGTCTCTGTCCTTTGACTCACACATCACACAATACTGACTTTCTCCTTCAATCTGTCCACAAGCTTGTAAAATCACATTTTTCTGTGTGTATGGACCAGCTCAGCTGGGGCGAGGGGGTCGACTCACACAGACTATTAAATATGTGTGTAGCTTTGTTTCATAACACATCTAGTGTTGAATATCAACTTCATCCAGAATCACACAAGCTACACCAACGTACATAAGTGCGGTTACTGTCAGTGTTGTGTATTAATGTACATTGGCTTTAGTGATGCTAGTAGTGTGATGAACTTACTAAAACACTTCCCCTAAATCTATTCTAAATTGAACAACTTAGATGTAAAAAGAAAAACCCCTTTTGCCTCTTTTTGGTTTTTGAAAATGGTTGTACGTTTATAAAATTAATGAATGTGAACTTGTGAAAATCACCAAATATCCTAACATCACATCCTTCAGTTGTGATACAGGTTTGCCATTTTGGGAGTGCACTAAGGTTGTGAAGGTGGCAGTAGAGTGGTGAGTCACTGCGACATGTGGGGTGCCCTTGTGGTCGTGCACCACAGTAAACGATCCTCCATATGGTTGTGATTGAGTCTCGCTCTCAGTCCTGCCTTACACACGCTCTGTGGCACAGAAACACAAACAACGGATTCGGGAATATCGTGTGTTTCTGGAATTTTTTTCAGAGACCAAATGCAAAAATACTTAGAAAACATTTGACCACACGCATATAAACACAAACATGCACGTGCGCACACACCCGCACACCTATTCCACACACGCATGCACACACTTTCACACACAAACAAAAATAACATGAGCTTACGCTTTGGTAGTCATTACCCATTCTCAGTTTCTCCCTGAGTGTTTCTCACTCTCTTATAGACTCGGGTCCCAGTGTGAAGTTAATAAAGACAAAGAAACGAGGGAGGAACACACAGACAATAATGGCCAGAACACAAAGGTTTTTATTATGTCAACAAGCACCACACAATAGACTCTCACAACCTGGCTCTGAGAGACACAGACAGGCCAGCTACGTCATGAAGTGCACTTATTGTACACAGTGAAACAGCTCACATGCAAACACACAAACATGCCTTAAGACATAAATACACATTATTTATATGATTATCTAAGATGGTGGCAGATCTTAAAAGAGCAAACACTCAGATGTAATGATATGCCTCTTCATGAACAGAACAGCTACACAACTGCATGAAAAACTCAGGTATCACTGTAAAAACTTTTTGCTTATGTCATGTTTTGTTTAAACCAGTTATTGTACACGTGTTTTGGGGCTGGTTGTCACTAAACCACCTTTAACAGAAGAAGAGACTTTACTGACTGTACCTCTTACACAGATAATGGTAGCACACTGGGCCTGGAAAGGATGTACATTAGTGAATATGTTTTCTCAGTGTTATAATAAAGAAAACTGGTCCCTGAGTACTTCATAAACAGGTTAGAAAGGATCTAGAAGTACTGAAAAATATTTACTGAACCCTTGTTGAAATCCAAACGTAGTTGACTGTAATCGGACTGTAAAGAGTGAGTATAGAGAACTATAATACCTTCTGTGTAGTACCAGCAATGCCTTTTCTTTGTCTCTGTTTTGCTGGAAAGTTCTGGTGAAGTGAATAAAGCAGCTTGATTAAACTATATGCTCCCCCCCCCCCTACACACACACACACACACACACACAAATTTTATATTCTTTTCCTGTTGATGTTCTCTGAAGGTCTAGCTTTTCCATGCAGGTGGGACTATTCTGTGGTGGGGGTGGAAGGGGAGCACTGAACTGGAACATGCAGGTGGCACCTTTTCGGACATGGAGGTTTATACCATGTGTTGAAGTCAGTGCTTGTGGTGTGCTTGCATAGAGAACAGCTCATTCAGGACTTTTCCATAGAGCTAGTTTATCAGGGACCAGGCTTGCATAACTGCAGGAGGTGTGCTCCTTTACCTCCACACTGCAGCGGAGGTTTCATGGCTTCCTGGTTTCACATGTTCAGGTTATTTCTGAGAGCCTCTAGTTTCTGTTGCACTTGCTGGCTATTTAGGACCATGAAAAATATGTGATATATATTTGCCTTTGACTAACAGTGTAACTTTCATGTTGTAGTCTGCAGGTGTGTTAGCTATGGCCTGTGTGTTTGCTGCCTGTGTGTTTGCTGCCACATTAATGATCTTTGGCCCTCTTGATGCCACTCCCTCTATTATTCCTGCAGTTTTGAAAACCAGAGGAAAAAAATCTGCAGACTCTAGTTCATGTCTGGTATTTCTGAAGCATATCTAATTTATGGAGAGTTATTTTTATCAAAGCATTTTTAAAACAATACCACAATGGAATTTATTTTGTGATACCTGTGAGGAATTTTATTTTTTTTTATTCTTTTTGTAAGTTTTGCATTTTTTTGTAAATAATGTCTTACTTATATATGTTTACGAGCAACTTTATTTCTGTTTTCTTCTGCAGGCAAAGCACTGTGTGATGGTAATGCTGGAGACTATGGAGTGCCCACCCCAGGGCCTGCATTTAAGGAGGTCTGGCAAGTTAAGGTTTGGCCCAAAGGCCTGGGCCAAGCCAAAAACCTAGTGGGCATCTACCGCCTTTGCCTAACAGACAAGACCGTCAACTTTGTCAAGCTCAACTCAGATGCAGCAGCTGTAGTATTGCAGCTAATGAACGTGAGGCGCTGTGGCCACTCAGAGAACTTCTTCTTTGTGGAGGTGGGGAGGTCGGCAGTGACTGGCCCTGGGGAGTTCTGGATGCAGGTGGAGGACTCGGTTGTGGCGCAGAACATGCATGAGACGCTACTTGAAGCCATGAAAGCACTTAGCGAAGAGTTTCGCCAGCGCAGTAAGTCACAGTCTGCTACAGCAGGGGGAGGCGGAGGTGCTACAGCGTCTAATCCAATCAGTGTCCCATCTCGCCACCACCATCCTAACCCTCCACCCAGCCAGGTGGGGTTTATGAGACGACCGCGCACAGAGCCACCGGGGGGCAACGGAGGAGGAGGTGGCAGTAGTAACAACGCCTCCCCTACACCTCGGCATGGCTTCCCCCGGGGCCGCACTGCCAGTGATGGAGGAAAAGTGGGGGAGGGAGTAAGTGCAGGGTCTGGAGGTATGGCATCCAGCTCGAGTCCCACCACAAACGGGTCCTGCTCCAGCACGCCCATCCTCAGGTCTACGTCTGTGCGTGCCCCAAACCCTGTTAAGGCCCAGCATGCTCTAATGAGGTCTGTCTCCACCCCAACTCCGTCACCTGGCCAGAATGTTTCTTCTAGCTCAAGTCAAGGGTCTGAGTATGGGGGCGTGTGTGCTGGGACACCTGGAGGCGGGAATGTGGGCACCTACAGTCAAATTCCTCTCTGCCAGCCTTCTGTTTCAGGTTCCCTCAGTGACTGTGGTTCGTCAGATGAATATGGCTCCAGTCCAGGAGAGCACTCACTGCTGTCTCAGGGGGGATCTGCTGGTAGTTCAGGTGGACAGTCTCTTGGGGATGAGACAGCCAATTATATCCTCATGGTCCAGAGAGGACCATCCAAATCTCTGCCATCGCAGAACTCTTTACCCCAGACCAGAAGGCTGCTGCGTCGTTCCTCTAGCCGTGAATGTGAAGCTGAACGTAGGCTCATGAGTAAAAGGGCCTCCTTGCCACCCATGGCTCTGGAAAGGCTCGCTTCTCACCGCAGAGGAAGAGATGCTGAGGCTGAGGAAGACGACTATGCCATCATGTCTCGAAGCACCAGCCGCGAATCTTTCAGCTCTCGTCAGGACTCTGAAATGACTCCTGCTGGAACTGGTTATCTAGATATAGCTGCCGAAGCCAAAGGAGAAACAGGAAGTGGTGTACTAGGTGGATCAGCTGTTACTGGTAGTGATAACGGAGCAGTTGACAATGGGTACATGTCTATGTTGCCCGGAGTAACTGCTTCTCCGGTCTCCGTCTCTCACTCGTTATCCATGTCAGTGTCAGACTCCGAGTCTAAACCAGCTGATGACTACATGGCCATGACTCCCAACAACAGTATCTCTCCACCTCAGCAGATCCGTCTCCCCACTGCTGGCACAGACGGCTACATGATGATGTCTCCCAACAGCAGCTGCTCTCCAGACCAGCGTGGGGTTCCAGCAGCCTGGGTTAGCAACAGCAGTGCAGACAGCAGAGCTGGCAGTGATTATATGAACATGTCACCTATCAGTGTTCGCTCTGCCAGCAGCACGCCACCTCCTCATGAGTCCCTCACATCATCCAACCAGCACCCTCAGCAACCTCCTCCTAAAATGGTATATTCGTACTACTCTCTACCCCGCTCTTATAAACACAACACTCCTACTCATTTCGAGGATGGTCCTGGGAGAGGAAAACGCCTGGGTGCTGGCAGTGGAAACAGCGATGGTCGAGGTCATGGCGGCAGCAGGGGTGGCACCTCTCACTGTCAAGAACTCAGAGTGGGGCGGCATCTGTCTCTTTCTTCCTCATCGTACTCGTCCAGTTCAGCCAGCAGTGAGAGTTTGGGAGAGGGTGAGGAGAAGCTCACCCAGGCGACCCGGGCAGTGGCAGGGGCTCGTGTGAAGGATGCTGGGAACCTGCAGCACAGGCGGGGAGGTTCTGGGGCAGGCAGACAGGGACAGAGCCAGAGGAACCGGCCTCTCAGCCTGTTTGTGGATGTCTCTAAGGCCAACACCTTGCCCAGAGTTCGTGAAACTCCACTCCCACCTGAGCCCAAAAGTCCAGGTGAGTATGTCAGCATTGAGTTCAAGAGTGAGAATAGCATCAAAGGAGCAGTGAATGGAATGAAAGGACAAGGTGGTTCTGTCCCTCCAAACTTCCACCGCCCTTTGCCCAGGCCATCATCTTGTGTTGCTGGATTCTTACCACTTTCTTGCAGCCCCTCTACCACTATCCTACCATCTCCTGCTTCAGAGTATGTTAACATGGAGCTGGGAGCCTCTCCATCCCCTTCATCTTCAGCCTTGTCCCTCACGCCACTTGGTTTCCCTTCTTTCCCTACTACTCCAATCCCTCCTGCGGCAGCGCCCAAAACCTGGGGTGAGATAAGATCAACCCCTCAGAACGAGGAAGAACCTGAAGCAGAAATAGGACATGGCGAACATGTGTCAGTCTCTCAGTCAGGGGACTCTCTAGTAGAATGTGCAGACTACACCGAAATGGCCTTCGGTCTGAACTCCAGCACCACTACCAGCTCCACCTCACCTAAAGCCACCCTGACCGACAGACCTGAAGCCATAAGTTCCACTCTGGGTCTTAATTTAGACTTTCCACTGTCCAAAGGCCTCAATCCAGATCACGGTGCAAAGGTCATCCGGGCAGACCCTCAAGGCCGCCGCCGCCACTGCTCTGAAACGTTCCTGGCTCCTTCCTCGCTGTCCTCGTGCCCCGTGAGCTCCGCTTCCTCCATGTCCGTGTTTAGTGAGCACACCCAAGTCATGGCGCGCCGACTTGGATTAGACGGTATGGTGTGGAGCAGCAGCACCACTCTAGAAACCTCATCTCAGTACACTAACTCTGGGTTAAATAGCCTACCTACAACTCAGGCTTCATCTGTGGAGCAAGGGCTCAACTACATAGACTTAGACTTGGCAACCAAGGAGAGCCCACACCCCCCTATAGATGTGCAGACTGCTGCCCAAACGCCCACAACGCGACACCTCTCATCTGTTTTTGGTGCTGGAGCTGCCGGAGGTGCTGGAGGAACAGGAGCTCCTAGCAGCAGCGCTTCAAACCTCAACACCTACGCTAGCATTGACTTCTACAAGTCAGAGGAGCTCCGCTCACACCAAGGCAGCGGCAACAAAGATGAAACAGGTAAGGGCTGATGCTAATTTAAACTTCGTCATTAAAAAAAAAAAAGTGATTCTCCCTGTTCACAGTTCAAGTTCTGAGAAATTCATCGGGCGTTGCTTAAATGACAGTCTTTGTGCCTCTGAACTTTTAACATGCGCTTGATCAAGAAGTGATTAACAAAAATAGGATAAACCTTCACGTGATCATGTAGTTCTTTTCAGGCACACAGTTCTTTGTTCAACTCCATTTGCTGCTTGTCTTTTGTTTTTCAGCAGCTAATAACAGCTTGTGGTAAAAGACTGAAAACGATCTATTGCCTAATAACACTATGTGAGGCAATGGTGCTCTTATACTCATTTTATTCATGACCACCTGGCGCTGCAGGGTACAGATGTCACCTGTCTACTCAGCATTGCCTTGCCAAAAATACCAATTAGAAAAGCCATGGAAAGTTCTCTGTTATCATCAGTCATTCTGCCTGCCTTTTTTGACTTGTGTGAGTCTCACAAATTCAGTTTTGGTGTTTGAGAGCTGAGAAATGTTTATTTGAGTCATGCAACAAAGCATGGCCTTCAGGAGAGCTACTCAAGCATTTAAAGGTTTTTAAATTACTGGATAAATGACAGAGACTTCCTGTTGTTCATGAGCCACGGGCTGTGTGTTTGAATTTGAATTCCTTTTGTTATTTGAAGCGTTCATTAGACTTTTTTATGAGTTTGTGGGATTCTATGTCAGCTTTTTGCATGTGTGGCATGAAGCGTAATGTTTCACCACTAACTTTAAATAAGCTTTTTAGTTTCTTATGTGAAGATTAACATCAGGGCTCAAGTTAGGGAACCCAGATCAGCACAAAAAGGCATTTTCTGCTCAGAGCGCAAGGTGAGAAGTCGAGCTGCCTGTTCTCTCAGCAGTAAGCAAGTGTGTGAGCTTTTCACATTAAGTCGACAGTGTGGCTCTGGCGTTGGGAGGGAATGTAGCGTACTGGCTGTGAATGTTGAAAGGGGGCCAACCCAGTGTTGGGGCACTGCAGGCACAAACCTCCAGCCCCCCTTTTCTACACGTAATAAATGATCCTTTTGTTCAAGGCTCCTCTCCCTGACTTGCAGTAGTGTATGTATGTTTGTGTGTATGTGTGTGCGTGTGGGGGTGGGACGGAGGTGGTGGTGGTAGTGTGTGTATGTATGTATGTATGCGTGTGTGTGTGTGTGTGTATGTATGCGTGTGTGTGTGTGTGTGTATGTGTGTGTGTGTGTGTGTGTATGTATGCGTGTGTGTGTGTGTGTGTCTGTAGCCGGCCTGCACTCTCTTTCAATCCTTTTTTTTCTCACAAAACGTCTCCCTGCATTCGAACGCTGCGGGAGAGGGACGGGTAAAAATAGATTTTTGGGTTAGAATGAAAAGTTGGAAGCGTTCCCTCCTCTATTTGAGAGATGAAAGAGACAGTGAGAGGTAGCAGTACAGAGAGAGAGAGAGAGAGAGAGAGAGAGAGAGAGAGAGAGAAGCAGAGATACGGGGGGGGGTAAGAAAGGTGGCAGCACATGAGAGTTAGAGTAGGATCAAGAGAGATAGACAGGGTGTGAGACAGGCAGATGGTAGAGGCGAAAGAGAGTTTGGGCCCAGATTGGTGCGTCGTGTTTGGCAGTAGTTGCGGAAATGGTCTGAGCTGTGTATATTTATTTCTTTTCCCGGCAGTGGGGATGGAGCGATTATCACAGCAATTGTGGGGATTTTCCCAGCCGGTTACTTTCAGGCAGGGTCTCCGTGGCGACATCTGAAATGAGAGAGGGAGAGGAGAGAGAGGACAGAGAGGTGGAGGGTGTGGTGGAGGGAGAAGAGAAGGAGTGAAAAGAAAAGGAGCAAAGGGAAGAAGGAATAAAGAATAAGAGCAGCAGAGAGGGAGTGGGAGAGGGAGGGAGGGTGTTCTAGGGAGGCCCTGCCAGTGGAGTAACTATGTCTGGGCGCAGGAGGTTGATGTGTGTAGGTGTTTGCTCTCTTTCACTCTTGATGTGTCAGTGTGTGGGCGTGTAATACAACTGTTACCAGTGTAGTCTCCATGTTTCTCTAATTCTCTCTGTCCTTCTCTCAAAATCGGTGTCACTCTGGATTGTTGCTCTCTCTCTCTCTCTCTCTCTCTCTCTCTCTCTCTCTCTCTCTCTCTCTGTCACTCTGTCTTTCTGATTCTTAAGCTGTTCTGTAAGTCAAACCATTCTGTCGATGTAAGAGTGCAAGTGCACCTTGGGTAATTTCCTTTTTCATTTTCTCTGTTTGCTGCTGACACTCCACAACAGTCGTTCCTACAGGTGTGTGACGTTGTACATATATCTGTACTGGATACCACGTTATTTCTCTTTAATTGTTAGGTGTTGTGTCATGCTCTCTCCTTTACACTGTGAAGGAACCAAGGACACAGTGTGAATGAGACACAATTCCTTTGCAGTGCATTGAGAAGAATTATAACTGATGAATATGAAAATTTGAGCTATTTAAAATAATTTTACTGCATTCATACAGTGCCAGTAAAATACAATGTCAGCTTAAATAGTGCATTGACTTTTTCACTCTTCTACCAGATATTCTAGGAAGGAACTCTTGTGCACTTCTTTCATATATATAAATGCTCACACACACAGACAGACAGACACACACACACACAGTTAGAGACTGTAAACCTCTGGCTGGTCTCCACCCTCCAGCAACAGTGCCACGTGTGTCTTTCGGTGTGCCCAGAGCCGCCGTGGTTAGATGGAGACACAGCTACTGGTACCAGGGGGGGTGAATGGCTCAACAGAGAGAGGGAGACACACACACAGATGTGTTGCCGACAGAGTACTGCAGACAGCAGACAGCCCAAACCAGCAAATGTGAAGCAAGGTGAAGGCTGTGCCATATTTGGGCTTTTGCCTTTGTACACACACACACACACACACACACACGCACGTACAAGCGCATATTATCTTACTGAAAGAATATCACGAACCACCTGAAGCACTTAAGTTTTTCAAGTGGAATGTTCTCGACTAGCCAAGTCAGCCACTGATCCTGAACATTAACTGAGCGATAGCCAGTGTCTGGGGTTTTCAGTGGCTCACAGTCATGCAGTTCACACAAGCACAGATCCACACGTCCTCAAATGAACGTTAACCCGGCACACTTGATCTTGCCAGTTGGAAACAACGTGAATGTTTAGATCAAAATGATGTCCAGTTAAACATGATGATTCTCTCTGGTTACTTATGGAATGTGACCCAGTTTAATGTAAGTGCACATGGATGCTCAGTGACTTGTCTCTCTGGTGATCGTGCTCCTCACTTGAGTTGTAACGGCTCTCTCTCTCTCTCTCTCTCTCTCTCTCTTTAGACTTCTTCTCCACTAGGCCACTGTTTTACAGTTTCTTCTTCACAAGAAACACACACACATACACACTCGCATAGCATGAGAATCTGACATTCTTTGTTGTGTAATGTATAGTTTATATAGTCTTGGATTTAATAATTTTCCCATCGCACACTGAACATCACTGTGGTTGAGGGGCTCTCAATGACCTGTGAGCTGATATTTCCAAAGCTACAGCATTTCTACTGGAAACAGTAGAGTAAACTGATCTGACTACCTGATCTATCTGTGATCTTAAAAATATGTGTTGGTTGTTTTGAGAAATTGCTCGTTTCACAGTGCTTTTCTGTAAAAATGTTTAAATATGACATAGTTCTAGTATGACTTCAGGTCCTGTGTACTAAAAAACAAGAGACCTTGTGAAAAGCCACTTTAATTGAATAATCTTTATAATTACTATAATGTAACCTTACAGTTACAGTAATGGTAACTTGAATACTTAATCATCCTATTCCAGATTTAGGGTAAGATTTATGTTTAGGACACTCCTGTTATTATAAGCCTTTTATTATATCTCTGTGCTGAAAAAATGCTTAAGTGAGTCATTTTATCCTAGAACCCTGCCAGTCCTGAAGAGTGAAACAGGGTTAACTAAAGAGGGGAACCGGGGTAACAGAAGAGTCAAGCAAAAGAAACAGGACATGGAGATAAAGAGAGAGAGAGAGAGAGATACCGGCAGAAAAAGAGAGAGAGGGTGGTGGGGGATTAAATTAGACTATTTAATGTGTTTTCCTGAGACACTAATGTATGCACGGTCCAGCATCCTGTGGCCTTGTGGGAGAGAAGGTTTGGGTCATTCAGTGCACCACCCTGCCTGGTGGGACATTGAGTTCATTCATCCTGAGTTACAAACGCGAGATCAGTTAGTGTGTTTAATTTTAATGATGGGTAATATGTAGAAGTAGATACAGGAATTTATTTAGCATAGAAAAAATGCCAAAACAAACAAACAAAAAAAACATCTTTAGCTTTTCCAAAAACAAACGCTTAATGTGGGGAGCTAGAAATGTGATTTCAGAAGTTATCAACCAAAAAGGATTCAAAGAAAGGAGGTTTACAGTGAAACTTGATAAGGGGTTTGTCTGTTTGGGTTCTAAAAGAATAAGTGTGCTGGAGAAAACACTTGCATTAGGCAGATTTGTGTGTTTAAATGAAATACACTTCAGACAAAATGCAGTGCTTCTCTACAAGTGAAGGTTAAAAGTGGGTTAAAATGTTCATGCTGCTGTTGGATATTCTTGTAGGTAAGACATACATAAGGACACAGAGATTGACGTTTATAGGTGTGTTACAGCTACAAATTTTCACGGTTTACTAAAAGTGTCATAGCAGCCCAGGTGTCATGGTGTTAACAGTTTAAAAACGCATGAGCCAATGGAGAAATCATATCAACAATGGCAGCTCATCCATCAAACAGGGTTTTGTTCAATTATACCAGTAAATTGCACAGGTAGGCAACAAATGCATCAAATAGCATATTTGTGTAAAACATTTGGTTTGCATGAAATTAAAACAACTTAGCTAGCAGCAACATAAAATAACTTAGCTAGCAACAAGATAAACCAGCTTAGCTATTAAGAAGATAAAACAACTTAGCTAGTAAGAAGATAAAACAACTTAGCTAGCAACAAGATTTCAGTGTTGTTCAAGGTAGCACTTGTTAAACTAGAAGAATTTTGGATGCAGGTTGTGGGGGAAAAGGCTTAGGTTTTGACAGTCTATTTTAAAAATACTACATTCAGTTATCAGGCATTTATCATGATGATGTTCTAACCTGAAACTGTGAGGAAAGGTGTACGTGCTGAGCAAAGAGGGAGAGAGAGAGAGAGAGAGAGAGAAAGAAAAACAAATCAAACAAATCAGCTTCGTTAGCTTTAATTTGACAGCATTACAACCCCGTAGTGCCTTGCGCCCATGAAAACTGCGCAGGATACAGGGAACTCACTACCTGCTCTGTTTTCTCCCTCTTACTCCTCTTGGAAGAACATTCTGCTCAGAAGAACACGCAGCGCTCTTTCATTCAGAGGCTTTCGTGTGACTGCAGTAATGTGGGAGGCCAGACTGTGTTGCGTGGACGTAACTACATGCGAGACGGAATGAAGTTAAACACAAGTTAAACAAATTATCCGTTATTTCTGTTCGTTTACTAAACTTCACACCTCAGATTGAATTGGCTTAACCCTTGTGTGAGGGTGCTCTGCATGTGTGCGCCTGTATGTGTCTCTGTCTGAAGGCTTGGAGTATTATTTTAAAATATATTCTCTTACAGATTACTGATTACCTATAACTTTTAAAAAGAATCTGCAGTCGGATTAAATTTATTGCTATTTTAAAGTAATGCAATTTGTTTACTGTTTTAATTTTACAAAGTGCATCAACCCTTATCTGAGAGTCAGAACGCTGGTCACCTCCATTGCCAGCCAGTATAGCCAGTGGCAAGTTCCCACATGCTCCTGTATTTCTTCGGTCCAGGAGATGTGTGAAAGTCGTGCACATACTCACGCCCTTCCCCAGCAGTCCAGAGCAGCTGAGAAGACCCTGTCCTGTAGAATTCCAAGTGCTCCTGTCGGACTGATGCGATCCACAGGTAGAAACTGTGAGGACAAAGTTCTTCATACCAAACCTGTGTACCAAAAATATGATGGCTGAAAACATTTAATGAGAACATGCACTCATCTATCTTAAAATCTTGCCAAAGATAGCAGTCCTGTTATAAACAGCCTGGCGTGCTGAGTTCTTCGCTCCCACTGAATTAGAACCAGTGTAAGCAGTTTATCATCTGATAAAGATTGCGGGACATAACATGCCGAAAACTTTACTTAACATGTATAAAGTCATATGAAACAAATCCTGTGTTGACATTGTTGATGCTATGGCAGAGCAACAAAAAATGGGGAACATTCACTCGTTTTGAACCATCAACAAAAGAGGAAGAGAAAAGTCACATGTGATCCTTGTTGTTATGTAACTGTGTTAGCAAAAACCATTTTTTAAAGGTGCACCAGTGTTCTAATTACTGCTTTACCCTGTAAATGTAATGAAGTACAGTTACTTTTTTATATCCTGAATGCATAGTTACTACATGTGAAGCAGTGTTACAAACCGTGTGTGTGTGTGTGTTTGTGTGTGTTGGTGAGTCTTACTGTGTGGTACAAATGAAGGCGCTTTGCTTTGTTTTTCATAATTAGAGATTTGAAAAGCTTGACTGCATGTTAATGCCTCTGTCCTTACCAGTGTAATATATTAAGATAGTATTCGTTTACTGTCTATAGTGTCAGATTTACACTGAAATAGTTGCATAGTAATATCAGGTGAGTATATGTTTCTCAGCACATGAGCACCTGAATACTGTTCTTTCTGTATCACCGGAAACTCACATAACTGGCACAAACCCTCTTTCTCTACATGTCTCTATGTTCCAAGCTGTTAAAACGTGATTTTTAAAATGCCTTAAGTGTTTTGCGGTTTCCTTCAAAGCCTTTTCAGCACTGTATAAATGTCAAGTAGTGAGAGTTCATCTGTTTAAAGAGGGCAGTGATTTACAACCTGCAACCCTACTACCCACAATCCTGTTCAGCTCAGCCCCTCCCCCAGCTTGGCTTATTGCTCTTGCTCTTGCAGTTCTGTCATCTGCTGGCTCTGTCATTGTACTTGTCCATTTGCCTGATGGGCTTACTCAGCACCACTGAGCGTGGCATGGCAGGTTTGAGCATCAGCATATACTGGTCCAGTACAGCTGGTGGAAGGGCTGTGTTTATGATTATTGTGGCCCATTTAATAAATATTTAATAAATATTTATTACTCTGATTACATTTCTTGAGCATGTGAGGGGGTGCATATGTGTTTGTGTGCTGGTCTGTGTGTGTGTGGGCATGGGTGTGTGTGTGTGTGTGTACATGCATGCATGGCTCTGAGTGTGTGTGTGTGTGTGTGTGTGTGTGTACATGCATGCATGGGAGCGTGTCTGTGTGTGTTTGCGTGTGTGTCCATGTGTCTGAGCAAGACATGACCACCAGAGTAAAGATGAGAACAGACCTGCAGTGCTCACTGTGACGGACGACTGTAGCAAAATACTGGAAATATTCAAGAAAATATTGAGAGAAAGAAAGAAAAGCACAAATGAGTACGCAGAGTATGACAGAGGAAGAGAGACTGTGAGAGTGAGAGAGAAAGGGAGGGGGATAGTGAGAACTTTGGCTTCTCCTTGCTTGTGCGTCAGTGGATGCAGGAAACGCACGGTTGCCGTAGCAATGCTTATAAGTACGTCTTTCTCCTTTCACACGGTGTGTTTCTCTTTCTCCGGTGTCCCTCCCTCACCCTGGGCCTGGTGCTTGTTCCCTCAGTAACTCACTGGTGTCATTCTGTTCTCTTGCTTCCGGTTGAGTTTGTCTCATGAGGGAACCTTTTTTCTCCTCTTTTGTCCTCGTTTCTCTTCCTTTAACGTCCTCGCTCATCCGCTCGTTTTCCGTCAATCGTCCCTGCGCTCACACGCGCCGGGCCGGGTCCGCTGGGAGACGATCGGGACTAGCGCTGTGGCTGGCTGTAGTTCTGGGCGTGGTTCCGACCGCTCTGAGAGTGTGGCTTTTGGTCTGTGGACTGAATGCTAGCCTAAGTGCCATGCTTATCAGAGAGATTTCCTCCAATGAGAGAGAGGGCACACGCATGTGTGTGCATGCGTGTGTGCATGTGTGTGTGTGTGTGTGTGTGTGTTTCTGTGGATGCAGCAGTAAGAGCAGACCTGACAACGCTCCTTCTAGTCAAGGTGAGGTAAAGGTAGGATAGAAATATGGACAGATTGTGAGTGTGAGGCTAGGAGTGGGCATGAAGACGCGCGCGCGCGTGTGTGTGTGTGTGTGTGTGTGTGTGTGTGTGTGTGTGTGTGTGTGTGTGTGTGTGTGTGTAAATCGTGACCGTTTGTAGTGGTTACTCATGTTCTGTAACATCAGAACACATGAAATACTAAATATCATCATTTCTCTTTCTCTTCCTTTTCTGTCTCTCTCTCCCTTTCTCTCTTATTTTCTCTCTCACTGCTACTTTTGCTCTGTGTTTCTCTTCCTGTCTCGTGCGTTTTCATTGTGTTCATATGTATTTTTTACTATTGAGGAACAGACTCATAAATGTCTTTTCCACACATTCTGCTTCATCTTTGTTTGTAACCATGAGATGTGAGAACAGCTGCATTCGGTCTCTATTTTTGGTCTTATTTTTACCCAGTTTTCCCTTTTGCAACTCCTGATATTGCTTAAGTTCTTAAGTTCTCTATTTCTATTTCTGTGGAATTACTCAATTCTCATCAGCCCTCCACAGTTTCCCATCCCCCAATCTTCCCAAAACATGGACACACACACACACACACACACACACACACACACACACTCCACCAGCCCCACACACAACTCCCCAAAGCCTCCAAGCTAGGACCCTCTCTTGAGATCTTTTATCCAAAGATCAGATCTCCCTGCACTCACACACAGGCACACACACACACACAGGCACACATACACACACTCACACACAGGCACACACACACACACACACACACACACACACACACACACACACATACAGACACACATACAAACACACACAGGCACACACATATACTCATTTTGTGCACACTATACAAACACATGCTTATATGTAATACTGGAAGACACATCAAGTAAGATATACATGATTGTAGACAAAGTCCTGCATCAAAGCAAAGCCCTCTTTCACATCCTGTCAGTCCACAGGAAACTTCTTTGTTCATACGGGAAATGTAATGCACTCACCTCTTTTTTACATGAAAATCTAATTACTCAATTTAGTTTAAAAACTAAAGTTGAACTGCTCTGTTGCAGACTAAAACTGTTCGAAACCTGAGGTTGGTGCTGGCTGTGTCTAGAGTCAGCTGAGCTAAAGCTGTTTAGTGCCTTTGTGACCTTATCAGAAGTGCAGTTCCCTTTTATGGATCTAAAAATACCATCTAGTAATATCCAGTATACAGAAACTGTAGACTGCATTTCCATCTGATGGGAGATGTTTAGCATGTGGTCACAGTCCAAGTGTCATATCAACTCTGCTCCAAGAGAGATCCAGAGGATATTGCAATGCTGAGGAACATTCAACAGGCAGGATTCAGGTTTGAGTCTCAGTTGTGCCACGTGTCGGGGAGCTCAGTGTGGCAGATCAGCATTCAGAGTCCCTGTAATTATGATGCCTGGTTAAAGAGCTTATAGCATCCAGAGAGCAATGCTGATTATATTCAACTGAGGAGGCGTTTCTCACACAGCCAGGTGTGCACATGTGCACATACATATATATATATGTGAAGGTGTGTGTTTGCTTGTATACATACAAATGAGGGAGAGAGACAGAGCAGAGAGGGAGAGAAAGAGAGAGAGAGACGGGGAAGGGGAGAGAGAGAGAGAGAGAGAGAGAAGTAACTGAGTACACAGAAGCTGCTGAAAATTGAGAGGGAGTGCAATGTCTATTAAAACTGCAGGGCTGACATCACATAGAATAAACTCTCTGAACCTCATCGGTCTGTTTTTATTGCGCATGGCCGTGTATTGAGTGTGTGTGGGGGTGTGTGT
Source organism: Tenebrosternarchus preto (assembly GCA_025802075.1). Classification (NCBI taxonomy): domain Eukaryota; kingdom Metazoa; phylum Chordata; class Actinopteri; order Gymnotiformes; family Apteronotidae; genus Tenebrosternarchus; species Tenebrosternarchus preto. Next base: position 7,463,449 of record JAOYMR010000016.1, on the reverse strand, counting down.
GTGCATGTATGTTGGACATAAGTAGCTAGAGACAGAGAGTGAGAAAGAGACAAATGGAGACTGTGTACATATAATGTGATGATCTAGCTGTGGAACAGGAGTGCTTGGTGTGTGTGTGTGTGTGTGCGTGTGAGTGTGAGTGTGAGAGAGAGATTGTTTGTGTGTCTGTGTGTACTGTGTGCGTAATGTGTGTATAGTATGTATGTTCTGTGAATCACTGTATATGTTCTATGAATCCCTCTGGGCGGTACTGGTTAAATCTTGTCAGTCTGATAAAAGAACACCCTGATCCAGAGGCTGAGTTGCGTAACATGTACTTCCATTCAATCAACCAGAACAGCCTTTACCCACCATTAGCTTCTGTTCATAGAAGCCTCCTAACTCCACTCGTTGACTTTATGACTACATGTCTGTGGGTTTTTACTGTTTCTAACAGAGGACCAATAAGAAGCCTTTGCACTGGAAAATTAAATGATTTTTTTCTTAACGTGCACCACAGTGCACGGTAGACTTGCTGGAATGGGCCACGAGGTCAGATGCATCTGGTCTCATCGCAAAGACCCTGACAGCCTTCACCATCTAAAGAGCTGGAAGGAGAAAGTGAGAGATGAAGAGGGAGCTCAGGGGCTGGAGAGCCTCACAATATCCTGCAATTATAAAGAGACCGTTAGCAAACGCGGCAGCAGAAAAAACTGCATGGCTGGTTTGGTGGTAGAGCCTAAGGAAGGTTAGACTGCCCAGGTCCCAGGGATCCTGGCTCTGTACTCTCTCTAGATGAGGCCTGTATTTGCCTCTGATGGAGGATCAGCTCTCTCCCCCGGCTCTAATAATGTATCGGTTCAGCCTGCTCACCTAAGCACAGCAACAGACCCACTTCACAAACACCACTTACCCACCGCGAGCTGAATCAGGAGGGATAGAGCGGGTGAAGCCCCTGAGCTTGAGGGCAGAGGGCTCTGACCCACGGTCGAGCCGTGATGTTTTTCTCTTACTGAAACGTCCACGGTGTCTCATTCTCATCGGTGCCGTTCTCATCGGTTTAGTGCTGTGTGTTTTTAGTGTTGTTTGTGTGCACATGCACTTTTGATGTGTGGCACTGGTGTCTTTTTTTCTGAGTCACAGTGTCGCCCTGCCGCTAGGTTAAAAACAGCCAGCTGATACTCTGACATGTTTTATGACATGTCTTAACCAGATCTTCTACAGTTACCTCCCTCCCTTACTCTCTCGCGCACATCAACTCACCTCTATCCCACTCTTTAAGTTGACCTCTTGTTTTCTTGTGTGTTGAGCTTTCTTTAGGACACACACACACACACACACTACACACTACCTCACACACCCATAAGAAACAGAATGACAAATGATTACATTGCAGTTTCTGATGGAGGGAGGAGAGAATGGGACCAAAAAAGCAATTGAAAGCAACAGAATGAGAGGATTTTCTTGTCTTATTCCTCATTCATTTAGTACACCAGCAAAAAAAAGGCTGTTTTCTGCTGTGTATGAACAAATATTTGCAGCACTGTGTTGGTTGTACTGAGTGTGTGTGTGTGTGTGTTTGTGTGTGAGTGTATATGAGTGTATGCGTGTGTGTATCTGTGTGTGTGTGTGTGTGTTTGACCAAACGCACTAATGCCTGGTGTTGTCACAGAAGCTCTTTGCTGTCAGTCCAAGAACTAAAGTTATAGACCAGCAACTGCACTTGTAATGGAGGAGGCTTACTGGACCCTATACAGGTTAAATGTGAGCTGGCATTTCATTATAGGCGTGTGTGTGTGTGTGTGTGTGTGTGTGTGTGTGTGTGTGTGTGAGTGTGAGTGTGTGTGTGTGTGTGTGTGAGTGTGTGTAAGTGTGAGTGTTTGTGTGTGTGTGTGTGTGTGTGTGTGTGTCCTGTCAGATTTGCAGT
>JAOYMR010000016.1:7424137-7456637 GCA_025802075.1 Tenebrosternarchus preto | reverse complement strand
TTTTGTTTTATAGGTGACATCTAATAATAATCCGTTCATGTTGGCCATGCGTCATTAGAAGTGGAATGTTAACTACATTTTCATTCAGTCAGTGTGGATTTTATTTGTGCTGAAGTATCATGTTTTTTGAGCCACTGCTGACGCACACAAGCTCAGACACACACACACACACATAGGGCAAGTACGCTGTTCTACCCTGCCATCGGCTACATGTGCTTAAATGTCATATTCTTACTATCTCTCTTGTGCACAGGCTTTCAAAAGCACACAAGCACATACTCAGTGGAACCCACAGCCTCACTTACAAGGTTACTGCATGTCATCTTGGCCATTGGCTTTATCTTTATTGACACTTAACCCTCTTTAACTCGTATTAAAGAAGCCATGAGAAAATGGCACAGTGTAGTCTCACAGTCACACAGACAGATAAAACTTCATTGGACGCTCCGTATCGATTTCCATAATAGAGTAGTGATCGTGTTACAGCTAAATGATTGTGTTACGTGAGGTCAGTGTAGCTCCTGATTTTGTCACACAATCTTACTTTTCCTGATGGCAGATTCACTTCAGATGCTCATCTAAGGGCTCACAAAAACGCAACTGGTACATTTTTCACTAACAGTCATATAGATGGAAGCAGGATGAAGAGTTTAATTGCTTGTGACATACAAACCTCTTTTATTCACATCGAATAAAGGACAAAAAAAACATTTTGTAACAGGCCTAATATTTGCTTAAAATGTTCTTTTTTTCTGAAACTCTGAATTTCAGTAAAATATCTTTGTCCCATCTTTTTTTCAGAATGTTGATCTCTTGGCCCGGTACCCTGGGAAACGAAGTCCAGGAGCTCTCCTGCCATTGCAACTACCAGAACAGAAACTGGGAGAAGGGCAGCATGGCGTGTACACGCACAACATCCGTGAACAGAAACTGGGAGAAGGGCAGCATGGCGTGTAACACGCACAACATCCGTGACGCCACTCAAGCACTTTCGAAAGAGACTGATAAAAAAAAATCATCTCTGTTTTTAGTTTGATTCTTTGCAGCAACCAATAGGAATAAGTGCCAAAAGAGTAGAGAGCAAGAACTCTCCCTGCTGCCTAGATTGTTTTTCTAATGAACAAGCTCTGTAGCCAATCACAGGACAGTATGCAGAACATCTGCCAGCCTGGAGCCAATGAGATCCGAGATTTGGGCGCTTGAACAGTTTGGAGTCAGATGCTCACAAAAGGATTCAAACAATGGCTGAACTTGAAGATCACAGTTCTCAAATATATTATACATAATTTGCTAAAAGTGCCTATCATTTTTGATCGTAGCTATTTAGAAAAAAAACACCTTGATTTTGACTGAAAAACTGGCTTAAGCTTTCAAAGAAAGGCTATTATTGTTTATTGTTGGAATTGATGTACATAGAACCGAAATGAGACATTTTCAATGATGATGTAATAATGATCTTAAAATAGCCTGTGATGTGATGTTTAGTTAATTAGCAAAGCAGCTTTACTGTAGGCCTCAATACTCCAGCCTGCTCCACTACTGACAGTCTTTCTGCTTCTCCTGTTATTTGTCTTATTCCTGTTTGTAGTTTACTCTTCTCACACCATGGCTTTGCCTTCTTTTTCTCTTTCATCCTGGCACCTGCACCTTTTATCTTATTTTCCTCATTTTCCTGTTTCTCGATCTTCTTTTCTTGTGATTTAAATGTTTAAAGCTATGCAGTAGTACTTCAGTGCCTGTCTATCTCTCTCCCCCTATCTCTCTCTCTGTCTCTCTCTCTCTCTCTCTCTCTCCTTTGTCCTCTGCCCATACTAGCATAAAAGGTAGCGTATAACAAAATGGGCTATTTTTACATGTACTCCTGAGGTGGGAGGTTTCTCTGTGATGGTACCTGCTGTTACTTACCTCATATGGCACGCAAGCATGCTAGCTGTCCCAGTACACAGTGGACTGTACCAGTTATGCTTCAGATGGACATATGAAGGATGCTGCAAATCTTGAGAGTGCCGTGGCTGTTGCCTTTCACGCTGATCTGAGACCAGTTTTGTTTTTGTTTTCAGGTTTTCTGATAACAATCAAAGTAAGGATTGGTGTAGAGGTAGATGTCTCCACATTTGTGTAAAAGGGCAATATCTACCTGGGCTATGACCCCACCCCCCCACACAAATTCTGTGTTGTTTTGATCCACTCAAAAGCAAAGAGTGACAAAGTTAGACTCTGAATGTCTCCTGATTTTGATTCTGTTTTCCACATTTATGTTAACTTGTATTCTTCTGTCATTATTCTCAACTTTTTTGCTGTTGAACAATGGTTAGTGTGTGTGTGTGTGTGTGTGTGTGTGTGTGTACTTCTCCCTCTGTACTGTCCCAGTGCTGGCCTATCCCATGTTTGCCTAGAAACAGTGCATAACAAATAACCTTTATTGCATCCAGATTGGGCTCCCTGCGTCAGCGCAGTAAGACCCACTGCTCTGTAATCCAGAGGTAGAGCAGGCAACCCCAGCGGCTCTGGGAGGCCTCTGAGCCATTACACAGGCATAGATCACAGCCACAGCGCACATGCTCTCCAGAACATACCTCATGCCTCAAACTGCTGCAGTGCATGTCCAGGGCAATCGCGCCAACAGAATGGTCGTGGTTGAGAATGGATTTCAGGAAGACAGCTGTATAGCTGGACACACAGCACATGGCATGTCGGCCGAGGCACCCACAGAACCTACACCAGCCTACGTCATTATCTGCCATTACCCCATGCACCGCCCAGCCATTGAGATATTTAAGAGGGAAATAGAACCAAACTGTGAATGTAATTTTACCACTCGCGTCTTTGAGAGAATCCAGATATGGGCAGCAAACACCATCTCCTTCAAGAGTGTGTGTGTTCTCGAGGGGATCCAGAGTATAACAGATAATGCTTTTGATATTGATAATGATGTAAAATTCTATATGTATTTTTTGAGGGGGCGGGATCATTCCCACAGTTTTTGCTGCTGTTCTTACTACGGTATTTTATGTTAGGGGAGTAGAACTTACCAACAGGTTTTCTTCTTATGCGCTAAACTTTTGATTCTGTAATTCGTCACATTGCTGGAAAAAAAAAATGGCAGTGTGATGTTAATGTTTGTATTGTTCTGTTCAAGAAATAAAACAAAATATTGGAAACCTTTGGAGTGGTGATTTACGGTGGGTCACAGACAGCCATTTTGAAATCAGAGCCATACAAGGAATTGAAGGCTTGCTCCACTCCTTGCACTGTGACACAGAGCCATCCAGAGTCAAAAACAGCATCAAACTCAAAAACACAACCAGAAAACCAGAACACATAACAATCTCAGAGCAACTAATTAATAAACATATCAAAAATGTAGTTGATGTATGTCAAAAAAAGTTTATATAAATATAAACCCCTTATCTGATGAGCGTCTAATGTAAAAGGATTTTTTTTTACAATGCAAGCTTACCCAGCATGCATCGTAAAACAATAAATTAGTACTGATTTTATGTTACACATCAGTTCATGTTGGCAGTGACACTTTTAGTAATATAAAATGTTCAGTATTAGGTTTTACTGAATGTAACAGTACTAATGGATTTTCAAGCAATTTGAAAATGAACCCAAGAAATAGTACCCAGTCTAATGTACAACAAGAGCCTAAGAGTTAAAGGATGTGCTGATTGGTGATTACAATTCTATAAAGTAAGATGAGAACCTTTAATCTATTTTTCTAACCTTTAATCTGTTATCGCCCACTGACTCCCTCCCTCCCGTCTCTTTATGGAAGTCATGACATGTCTTTATACAGCCACCAAAACACACAAAACATTCATTATGCTGTGTGTATGTGTGTGTGTGGTGTCTGGTGGCAGATGGCGTGCTGACCACAGATAAATCTATGGCTGTAACAGTATCGCAGGTGAGCAGCATTACTGAATGACCAGGAATGATTCACACCTGGACTGTTTTTTTTTGTTTTTTTTTTTAAGGTGTGGTGATCTAGTCAGGGCCTCTATGAGAGAGAAAGTGCATTATAGACAACACTAAGAGAATAAATCATATTTGCAAACAAGAAAGCAAATATTAGATATAGCAAAGTTTTATACTTCAGACATATTCACAAAACAGCTCCCTGTAACACTGCACCCAGCACACAGCAGTAGTGCACAAAGACTCAAACTTGTTATACACCTAGTGTATACTTAATCCACATACCTGCGGGGACAGATACATGGATCTGAAGGTATTCTATCACTGACCTGTTTTTATATACAGGTGTCCCTGGCTTTTGTACCAGTTTCTTGTCTCTAAGGTGCCATATGGGGCCCGAGGCTCCTGGATAGACCTGTGTAGATGCTTTTTGATGTTAGACACTTAGTCTACATTACACAAGCTCTAGGTTGAAACTATTCTTGCAAGCTGATGTAGGAACCGTTCCTCTTATGCAGTGTTATCTAAGCTCACAGGAGAGAACAGAACCAGCTTCAGATCCAATCACCATGAAAGAAACTGAAATGAACCTTATTTTATATATATATATATATATATATATATATATATATGAGAATTTTAGGCTAATGTTTACAGAGTATTGTATTTGAAACTATGTTTATGGTCCTGACTGTCTATGCATAGGAGAACAGTGCTGCCAATTAGGCAACGTAGTTGCAAGACTCAGGTATTAGATGGTTCTATTGTGTGTGTGCGCCTTAGTGTGTGTGATAAAGAAAACCCACGCTCAAAGTATTAAAATAAAAATGTTTTAATGTTTTAAACAGATCATGTTTTACTAGTGCCTTTATTTTTCTATTTTTAGTCAATACTGTTCTTCATTTAACTGGGTATATAAATATCATGAAAAATTCCAAACAAATTTGACCCTTGGCCACAAAACTGATTACACAAGAGTTTCAACTCAAAAACAGTAAAGCTGTTTTATTTCTCTCTTGGGAGCTAAGTGCCTCTTTGGAAAATGAACCAAAACAAAACAACTTTTTTCTCATTCATTCTAGGGCTAACACAATGTGGTATATGCATTGCTTGTTATGTGTATAAATATAGATTTTTATTCAGGTGTATTAAAAAAAAGTGTCAGTGAAATTGGAAAACCAGTGCAGGTACCATGATTAAGCATGTTGCATACATATGCTTTCCATAATCATCATTTTCAAAAATCTGCAAAGCATGGTGGAACAGCAGCCATCGTTTGTGGCCACACAACGGCACAATCTTAGTACTGGATGTACTGCAGGAAATCTTCCTGCTTTATTACTTCCCTTTTGGCTCAGCCAAAGAGGTCATTGTGTGTGTGTGTGTGTGTGTCTGAGAGAGAGAGAGAGAATAGGACAAGTCTACATTTACAACCAATCTAATTCATGTTTTGTTTTCATAACTACCTTGGCTGTTTGCTATTCATATGCCTTTGACTATACAACCAGAATTTGTATCATGTTAAATTGCATCAATGTTTATTGCTGGTTGTCCAGGTGTTACTGTGACCCAACTATGGTTCAGCACATGCTGGCTGAGGAGGAACAAGGGAGCTAGCCATGTCTTAACATATTTTAATACTCTGCCATTATACTCTTATTGCCTTGTTGCTTCATTTATCTAAACAGGAGTGTTTTGGGTTTTCCTCTTTTCCTTTCTCTCTACTCCCTATCTTTCATCATGGGAAATGTGCCTTTGTGTCACACGGAGCTGTAACTTAGATTTAGAGTGAGTACAGAGAAAGAGTTAACAGCTTTCAGCACTGTAGTCCTGTGCGGAATGGGTTTTTGTGATGATTTGAGACCGGTTTTGCAGTTTGTCTGGGAACGGTTCAGATAAGGATTTGTGTGGAAAAAGCTGATTCTAAACCAGCCTCAAATCCACAGCTAGTGGGTGGTGGGAGGGGAAGAGGTGGTCTGCCACTCTGGGCCTCTAGATTTTATTTTTCCTAAAAAGCTGCCTGAGAACTCATGGACACATGGTACAGAATTCCCCCACAGCCTGTGTGTGTGCGAGAGAGAGAGAGAAAGAGAGCGAGTGAGCAAGCAGGAGGATGCAAAAGAGGGAGGGATAGAGGGAGGGGTGAGAAAACGACAGCATGGACGTGTTCTTACACAAACTGAAGAAAAATATGCAGAAGGCACATTTCAGTGTTCCAGTGCACCTTTGCATATTCCCAACAAAATTATACACTTCAGACTTTTCCTTAATGTCAGTTCAAATAGCCCTTTGATTCTGCCCTCAGGCTTTTCAGTGAAAGGACAAAAACTTCTTAAGAAAATGGAATGTTCCACTTTATGGGTGGGGTGGGGGGGGGGGGGGGGCAGTAATCCAATGTACAATGTATGCAGTCATGATTGACAGGAACCCCCCCGCCCCCCCTCCCCCTTCACGCACACACATTTTCCTTTAGCCTCGGTCTCATGCTGAGGAAATGTGGCAGTTGAGGATGAGTTGTAGAACAGGGAATTCTTGGTGAGGTTTTGCTAATGGGAAAAAAGGTGAGGGGTCATATTTATGAACAGTCCTGAGGCAGCTTTAGTTCAGGTCCGCCACAGATACAATCTTTTAACTGTCATTATTCACTGAAATTAACGCGTGTCGTTTAGATATCTGAAAAATGTTCCGTCTGTTTTCTGGAGAGGTTAATGTCCTTGTGAAATGTTTGGGATATAAAAGTAATTTGTATGCAGTAGTATAGAACTGAAAATGTCATTTGTATGTAATCCATTCTTAATGGGCTATCAGAAATGTCGGTTACTAACCACCGATTGTGAGAAAGCAGCAAGATCTTCTGGGCTAGACATAAAGAACCTAGAAGTGTAAATGAGTTCCCACTTCCATTCATTTAAGCTTGTGCAAATACATCATGTAGGATTTTTTAGGTTACTTTTTTGTACAATAGCCCTGTAGTACTGATGAAAAACAAAGTGAACCCAAAGAACTCCGAGAGTAGTGTTTTACACAACACACGTGCACCCCCTGGTGGCCATCTGACAATGAATTCAGCCCATCCATTTGTTGGAAAGACTTCCATTCCCCACAGGCTTTCTGGTATTGTAAAATTAAACAAATTTTGGTCATCAGATTTTGTCAATATCTCTGTTGCAGTAAGGATAAAATAAACAATAACACTACCGTAGTTTCAGGGAAAAAGAAAACCAAATTTAATTTTATATTGTTTAGGGTATGAAAAAAATACCCAGTTAAATCAATCGGAAAATTTACCCTCCTGATGAATTAAAATACTGTAAAATAAAGACCAAACTAAATATTAGAGGCTTTTAGTTTAAAAAATTGCTAATGCTTTTCATACCTGGAAAGTTCAATTCATACTGCAGACAAAGAAATAAAGTGTTCAGTGTTTTATTAAAGACTGACTCCAGTACAGTTGTAAGACACATCAATATATGATGTAAAGAGAAAAATGTCATGGTAACATCTGTTCCACTTCAATTTAACCTAGAACAGTAATCAAGAAGTGATGCTGCTGGGCACCACTGAACTCCAGTGCATTTCATACACAGGAGCTTCTGTTAGTGTTCGCCTTAATATATCCATCAGATCACTTAATTCTAACTTTGACCATATTCCTACACTAACGCAAGCAATTGAGGAAGTGATCAACTGCCTTTTGTATAGCCCGACTAATAAATATGTCAAAGAAAGAAAGAAAAAACTAAAAAAAAAAAAATCACATTTGTCTAAAACAAGTATAGATCAATGTATTGGTCAGATATTGTTGGTAACAAAACAGCATATTCAGCACAAGTTTGACCAAGTATTTTGTAATGCAAATTGTCTTCAGTTAATGAAGAATAATTTACAGAATAAAGCTTAGATGGTTCACAGTTCACAGCAGTTTGTCTGTCATCATCTCCTATATGATGAGTAGCTTCAGTATTACTTGGTTGGTTGGACAATGTCTTCTCTAGCTGTAGGAGTTGCAGTTTGCACTCAAGTTGGAGAGCTACATCAAACCAACCAGGTCCTTTGGTCGAGTACGTTAGCCACTGTGAAGAGTGAAGATGGCACTACCTAAAACATCTGAAGATTGAATTGCTTTGAAGTTGGTTTGGTTCGGTTGTCTTGGTGAAGACTTGAGACTATTTAGGCTACCTACTTCTTCATTGGGCTTGCTGTTAACGGATACATTTGTGCCACTGAAATTCAGGGGAAAGTTAACATAGCTGCGGTCCACTTCAACTTTTGATGGCGTTTGACTATGCATCTCCGTGTTCCGATTTAACTTCAGTTCGTTTTCATATATTGCGTTATCCTTTGAAGGGTCCATCAATTCATTAACTGAAATTTTAGTTTTAGATTTGTTGATGCGGACAATAGGAGATCTGTATGTAGACTGTCCGTTCCCCGAGCCTGACTTCATGTCTTGGGGATGGACTTTAATACGCTTACCAACCACAACGCTGCTAGTAGGTCTTGAATTCTGTGAAGTATTGTCTTGACTGCCATGGATTGTGTCAACCAATTCATTATTCTGTATTTGATTTCTTTCTGTTGATTTTATCGGACCTTTATTTTCCAATGATATGAACTGTACCTCCTTTGGAACGGTCTGCACAGTAGCCATTTCTGTTTGAAAATGTCCAGTCCCATCTTGAGACATGCCAGCCTTAAGACTGGCTAAATCAAACTCTGAATAGGTTACGCTATGTTTTTCATTGCCCTTTTGCTGCTTGAAAATGTGAGAAAATGTCCGATTGTGCGTTGTGGATTCACCGTAGATATTGCTACCAGAGAAGTAGGCACCATCAATATTGAGTGGGTTTTCAAAAGCAGGACTGAGGGAGGAGGAAGTTTGGGTGAGTTTACCATGGTGTGCTGCTTCATCACTTGCAGTAAAATTGTACTTTGACGAATTCTGATTTTGAATGAATTCCGACTGGCTGTAATTACGAGACTGGTCCAGTTTCTCCTCAGCATCTAGGTTTGGTATGGAAGTTGGTTTGGTCCACATCAAAGTAGACCCATTAAAAGTGTGTTTATTGTCGACATTAATCGGGACATCTGAGGCAACACTAGGGTCTTGTCTAAATGGCTTCTCAGAATCAATGCCAACAGTTTGGGAAATCTGGGTAGAATTTATGGCCAAGTAATTGTTAATAATGCTTTGGTCATGCTCATTGCTTATAACTGGATTATTTTTGGAAGGGACTTTGGTGACCTCTGGTGAAACAAACTCACTTGCTATCCACCCATTAGATGTTTCTGACTGTCCTTGGCCAGGCTGCAATCCACTGAAATCCATGTTCACCTTTGTGTTTGGTCTTCCATATTCCGTTGCCTGTAGATCATATGATGCTTGTATAGGAGTTGGATAGAAATTTATACTGCTTTGACCAAGGTCTTCAGAATTATTCACGCTGGAACTGTCAGGGATACTTGGATTGTTTTGAGTGTGGCTATTGTAATCATGGATCCGTTTACCATAGGCGTCTTCATCAAATGACATATTTGCTGGCCAAATTCCACTATTAACAGATGGTGGTTCTCCACTTGGTTGCCCTTCCCGGGATTGTTCAACATTCTCAAGATAAACAAATTTCGATGTTTGATGGCGATAGCCGTCAGGTGTCTGGGAGCTCTGAGAAGTAAGATCTGGCACCACCTGGAGAATTGGGACTTTGCTTGGTGGATCAACGCGTGTAGATCCTACTGCTCCATTACCAATTTGTATCCCATTAGCCATTGTGTTCAGAGGGAGTGGTTCGAAGCCCCATACAGCATGGGCATTTTTTGAGTTTGCAAAATCTGGTTGATTTTGGCTTCTGTGTTCGCCGTGATTTCTTGCTCCACTTTGGCTTGCAGCAGATAAGCCATCATGGATCAAGTCCTCTTCAGCTTTCAGTGATGTTTGACTATACATCTCGGTGCTCTGATTCAACTTCATATTGTTTTCATACACGTTATCCTTTGAGAAGTTCATCGTTTCATTAACTGAAGTTTTAGTTTTAGATTTATTGATGCGGATAATAGGAGATCTATATGTAGCCATCTGTCCATTCTCTGAACCCGACTTCAACACGCTGTCTTGTGGATAGACTTTAATATGCTGAGCAAGTATGACATTGGTAGGTCTTGAATTCTGTGAAGCATTGTCTTGACTGCCATACTGGATTGTGTCAGCCAATTCATTATTCTGTATTTGATTTCTCTTTGTCGTCTTTACCTGACCGTTATTTTCCAACAATACAAGCTGCACCTCCTTTGGAACAGTCTGCACAGTAGCCATTTCTGTTTGAAAGGGTTCAGTACCATCTTGAGACATGCTGGCTTTGAGATTGGCCAAATCAAGCTCTGAAGAGGGAATGCCATCTTGATTTTTGTTGCCCTTTTGCAGCCCGAAAATGTGAGAAAATGTCAAACCACGTGTTGCGGATTCACCATTAGAGTAGAAATTGTTACCAGAGAGGCTGGCACCATCAATTATGAGTTGGTTTTCAGAAGCAGGACTGAGGGAGGGGGAAGTCTGGGTTAGTTTACCATGATGTGCTGCTTCATCACTTGTAATAAAATTGTACTTTAATGAATTTTGATGATTTTGAATAAATTCAGACTGGCTGTAATTACGAGACTGGTCCAGAGTCTGCTCAGCATCTAGGTTTGGTATGGAAGTTGGTTTGGTCCACATCAAAGTAGACCCATTAAAAAGATATTCATTACTGACATTAACTGAGACATCTGAAGCAACTCTAAGGTCCTGTATAAATGGCTTTTCAGAATCAATGCCAACAGTTTGGGAAATCTGGGTAGAATTTATGGCCAAGTAATTGTTAATAATGCTTTGGTCATGTTCACTGATGCTTTTAACTGGACTATTTGTGGAAAGAGCTTTGGTGATCTCAGATGAAACAAATTCATTTGCTATCCACCCATTAGCCGTTTCTGGCTGTCCTTGGCCAGGTTGCAATCCACTGAAATCCATGTTCAACTTTGTGTTTGGTTTTCCATATTCCAACGCTGGTAGATCATGTGACGTTTGTGAAGGAGCTGGATATAAATTTGTACCAAGATCTTCAGAATTATTCACGCTGGCACCATCAGGGATACTTGTATTGTTTTGAGTGTGGCTATTGTAATCATGGATCCATTTACCATAGGGATCTTCTTCCAATGACATGCTTGCTGGCCAGATTTCACTAGTAGCAGATAGTGGTTCTGTACTTGTTTGCCCTTTCCATGTTTCATCTGAATTCTTGAGATAAACAAATTTTGAAGTTTGATGGCTATTGCTGTCAGATGTCAAGGAGCTCTGAGAAACAAAATCTGGGACCACCTGGAGATGTGGATCTTTACTTAGGGGATCACCATGTGTAGATCCTACTGCTCCGTTACTATTTTTTATCCCATTAGCTATTATGTTCATAGGGGGAGATTTGAAGCCCCATACAGTATGGGCATTTTTTGACTTTGCTAAATCTGGTTGATTTTGGCTTCTGGGGGTGCTGTGATTTCTTGATCCACTTTGGCTTGCAGCAGAAAACCCATAATGGCTGGAGAAAGAATCGTCTTTGCTAGATGTAGGATATGGCATTATGGATAGCCATTGTACTGTCCTTTGTGCACCAGCTTGGGGATCCCCATTTGCTTGGGGACCCGGTTTCCTTAAATTCTGCTGTTCTAAGTAACGTGAAAGACTGAGAGACCCTGGACGACTGCCAAAGAACTTTTCTTTACGAGGGTCACTGTTTGAAGCGTCCAGGTAGTTCAGAGATGGTTGGAAAGCTGGTGAGATATAAATTCTCTTACCCTTTGTGTCCATGCTTGGTTTATTCTGGCTTGATTCAATTCCTTTGTTTGTAGCAGTGAAAGGATTGTACTGAGTTGTCCATAGCATGTCTTTAAATTGATCCTGTCCACTGGCTCCCTTTGTGTAGGTACTCGTTTTGGCAGACTCATATCTGTGAAGACCCTTGGGTAGATAGTTACTCCTAACCTTTATAAAAATTGCAGGCTTATTCATTTGGTGCTCCCTTTGTAGAGCTGTATTCATTTTAATTGATTTTTGTCCCCCCCAGGGAAGCCAAGATGAGACTGATTGGTCTTCTCCCAAGGCCTGTCCGTTTGACTGGATATGTGCATATGATTTTAAAGGCTTTTGAATGAATGATGTTTGTTCCCTGTGAACAGGAAGCTGAAGAAAGGACTTCAAATTAGTCATTGGATTTAACTTATTTGAGGGAATGTCTTTAGAGGCTTTCAGACCTTGCCAGATGTACTTTCTAATGGACGTTCCCTCACTTAATTGTGTGACACTTTTCGATAAGTCTACTCTCTTTCCACCATGTTGAGGGCCATCAGCATGGCTAGAAGGCAGTGGAATACTGCTACCAACATATCCTTCATACTTATCCTGGTTTAAAGAACTTGTTTCCATAAGGTTACTACTGTTATAGTTGCCACCGACATGTACAAAGTTACTCTCATTAGTTCTTATCAAGTGCATCATACTAGATTCTGAGTGAGAGTCAACAGAATTTAATTCCACTCCATTTGGAGATGTACTGAAGACAGGGGAAGTAATTTCTCCACTGAAGGGCTTTTCATTCCAAACAGAAACGGTGTTGTCTTTTGTAGACAAAGTTTTTGCAGCTGCATTCTGAGAGTTGTTAATGTCACTGAAAACAGGCACAAAGTGTTTTTGGCTGGTTGGATGAACAGTGCAGGTATTGTCCAAGTTGTTTAGGTCCCCTGATGGATTATTCACTTCCTTGATGCATATTATGGTTGTGGCTGAGATAGAGGGGTAAATTTGTTATTTATACATAAACACTACAGACTCATAAGATCACCATAGATCTCTCTAGACCATGCAAATACACATGCTGAGATAACCTTGTAATCTTCAGGAAACATTGAGCAAGACGAAACTGGTCATTTACACAGGAGGTTTTTCTTGGTAGACTGCATGAAATTGGCATCTACACACAAGATAAATGTTAATCTTACTCTGTACCCAAGAAGATTGTTTTGAGAACAGATCTGGAAAAACTTACCTACAGATGGTGGTTCAACAAAACCTCTTCCTACAAGGAAGGTCAGATAAACCAAAGCCAGCCTGTCATATAAAGAAAATCAGTCATAACGCTTAAGATCATTATTACTTTATACCTAAAACATATATCTACATGGTGCTTTTGTTTAAACTATTTAGACAAAAAAAAAAGACTTGCCTAAAATAACACCCAAAAGACATCACAATGGCACAAACGCAAACCAAACCAGATCAAGCAAACATTAAACTGACTGGCAAAAGGGACTGAAACTGAAGGGAGCTGCTTTTATGAGCTCGTTAAATGCTATGCCCTTAATACATCCAAGTTCCAAGTAAGTTCATTACACTAATCTACTTGGATGTTTTGCTAATTGTCTCCAGTCCCTGCTTATTAGGTCTTTATGGTTTAATCCAACACTGCTTCATCTAATTCTGCTGCTAAATAGTGATTAGTGCCAATCTTTACCTAACTCCCCCTAGGTGTAAATCATCTATATGCGGAGTGATCGATCAGGGCTCTAACTACAGTCTGCAGAGTGGCAACTCTCCATGAACAAAAAACTCTTTAATGTCATTTTGTCCTCTTTACATAGTTACCATTTACTGCAATCTAAAGTAAGTGTACAATAGAGTCCTAAACTTCAAATAATTGTACTTAAAAAAAACTGTGTTTTTAGATAAGTGTAAATGGCTTCAAATAGCTTTCAACTCCTTTTTCAGTTTCTGCAAGTGTGTGCACGTGTGTACACACATCTTATTGGTAAGGAAACCTTCCTCCATTTTAAGTCTTTTAGTGGTACTGAAACCATACATCAAATGCCTCTTTAGTATTAATTGTGCTTAGCCTAATATGCAGTAACAAACATGTCTTGTACTTTTATTTTTAATGCTGTTCAAACAATGTTACAACATTTGGAACAAAGTTGTACATTCTCTTGAAAATAAATGTAAAATAAATAGTGTAAGAGCACAAACATTACTAATC
Organism: Tenebrosternarchus preto; assembly: GCA_025802075.1. Taxonomy (NCBI): domain Eukaryota; kingdom Metazoa; phylum Chordata; class Actinopteri; order Gymnotiformes; family Apteronotidae; genus Tenebrosternarchus; species Tenebrosternarchus preto. The sequence continues at coordinate 7,442,652 of JAOYMR010000016.1, read as the reverse complement.
TTCAGTCACAGCAGCGATTTTTTTTTTTCATTTTTTTTTTCTTTTGAAGCTTGAATTCCGTCATGGTGCTGCTTTTCTAAATGCATTTTCCACATTACGAAAATGGGGGAGGGGGCGCGCGCGTTTTAATAATTCATTTAACTGTTTAATACGTTGACGGACACTTTTCTTTAAGCAAGTCTTGGTCCATTAGGAAGCTTTCCTCCTGCCATGTGCTGGTGTATCTTGGATGCCTTTGCGACGTGTAAAACATCATGTAACCATGAAAACAGGATTTGTTGGCGTGGCAAGGGGGGCCTCTCCAAACTTCAACTTGACTCACGATTTCAGGGTTTCTTTCGTTAATGCTACATCATGTAACAAGACATCAGTGCCAAATCCCGCATTTCAGTGCGAGTAATGCAACCTGGGGAAAAAAGTGAATTTTAATTAACCTTATTGGATTACTCCATTTCTTTAACAATAGGTTGGGCTACAAACATGAATATTATGTTTAAAACTTATTAAATGTCCAGATTATTCAGAGGGGGGGGGAACACTACTCACTTTGCCGATTTTGTCCTGTAACTTTGGTGTAGAGACGCTTCATGGACCTCCACAAACGTCCTCTCCTGGACCTCGGTAAACTGTCGCCTTCATGTCGACTAGATGTCTCAGTTTTTTGCTCCTCTTCATCTTCGTCGTCACACGATTTTTCCTCAAGAGCTCCTGCTATCAAAAGTCGTTCCAGAATCTCTTCATCTACCGGGAAGTTATCTCTCAGTCTCGCCTCTGTCAGATTTGTGGGTTGTCGGCAAAACGCACAAACTATTCGTGACTCCGTTTCAGAGTCCTCCGTGGGGTACGCGGCGGACTTCGCCAGCGTCACTAGGCAGTTTTCGCAAAAACTGTGTTTACACCTCAGCTGCCGGGGGCAACGCCAGCCGGCGTTATAAAGTCGGTAACATATTCCACACTCCAGGTCTGACAACATGCTGTACAGTTAATGAGTAATCTTACTACAGATCAAAAAGTCCAAATGAATATGAAAGCCGGTCACATCCTGCGCTTGTTTATAGGACGCCTAAAGCGGACGTGTTGCGTAGAAGGTAGTCCCTCCCAACGAAACTTCAAAGTTTATAGTCAACACTCGACGACGCACGTTCACTGGTGATGACTCATGTTCAGGAGTTCAGAGCTACATGTGAAGATTCAACAGATTGGATTTGAAATGGGACGGCACCTATTATTGGAATATGACGTAGGCTATGCTGTGATCTAAATGTACATTTTTTTTATATATATATCCCCCGGGGTTTTAATACATCACGATGTCTAACAAAATCTTTTCACATAGTCTAAACTTAAATAACTAACTAAAAGCCGACCCGTTTTAACCTACTGTAAATAAATCCACCAATAAACGAACAAAGGCTGTGACTCGCTGAAACGTATAAATGTCTGTTAATGTATGGCACTGAAATTATATTGGGTCCATTCGTTTTTAGTGCATGGATACGAAGCTAACGACGTTTGTGAGGCAGTTCATGGCTGTCCCGCCTGGGCGTTGAAATATGTTGAAGGTACGCACGGTCACCTATTTATGTAGATGGCCTACGTATGTGAATTTAAGTTGGCTTTTTTGCTGATTTATGATTTCGAAGTGTAATATTTTTACATGTTCGCTGCTAACATAGTAAGACCAGACATGGGAAGAAGTAAATGAATTGTTACTATTTTAAAAATGAATGGTGATCAGTGCTCTTAAATTTGCTATGGGGTAGTTGGGTCAATTCTTTTATTTAAGTCTTTCCAAGTGACGGATCCACTATGAATGCACTTTGATGGTAAATGTAATTATAAGTATGAACCAAACGGAATGTGATCAGCTGTAGCTCTGTCAATACATGTCAGTATTTACGGTAAACGCGTATAAAGTGTTGTGTTTAAAATCAGCGTTTCAAAACAATGACTGGTTTAAAATCAATGTCTCCGTACTTTGCGGAGTTCCCCTTTTGTAACTCCTACGCTTATGGGTGTGCCTAACGCACACTTCTGGATCTAACCGGCTAGGCTTAGGCCGGTCTCTTATCTGAAAAATATGACTTCATTCAAGAACTGTAACTACTTGGCGTGTGATATGAAAATGTATCTTAACTACCATTTACCTTTGAGCTCAGACTATATTTTATATCAAATGTAAAAATAAAAAGCATAATTTGCATTGTTTTCCCTGTATCAATAAAACATAACATTTTGTATATGTTAAACTTTGTTGAATGGTTTTGTTTAGCTTCCACAATTCTTTTTAAAAGGTAAGAAAAGAATATAAACATTATCCAGTTTACTTTTGAGTCAAACTTTGATGTTGTTGGGACTTGTGTACTGGAGTTCTTGTTTTGACTTGGTAAAATTCAGGGGAAGAAGAACGGTCATGCTTGGCCAGTCTCCCAAACTCAAAACAATTCAAAAAGCAGAAGGAACTGTCCAGAAAAAGGCTTCCCTGAAACTGACTCAAAAACATTGTTATCACTTGGGCAGATAACCTATGATTCTTTGCTAACTGTTGTGTTCTCATAATGGCCAACCTACTGGAAGGAAATCATAAAATTATTGCTGGCAGTTATTTTAATAATTAAGAAATTGTTTTGTTGTTTTCATGTAATACTATATGTTGGTGCATCACGTAAATGGAACATTTTAAAATGGTTGTTGTATGACTATAAACACCTATCTGTGAAATGAAGAGAAACTGTGTTTTATAGGAAGAGAGAATGGCGATGGAGGGGCGCTATGATATTAAAGCATCTCGCACTGTTCCCTCTCCTAGAAACCAAACCATCTCTAGGTAATACATGTCAGGGAAACCAGCTCAAACCCCTCAGTACAAGACAAGACATGGGATCAAGGCAAAGACAGACGGAGAGAATGAGAGAGAATAAAAATATTATTCAAAATGGGTGTGCTCATAAAACTATATTTGACAAAGGTGACATTGAAAAGCTGTGCATGTTCTTATAAACGCGTGTAAAGATGGATCCTTAAGTGCAGCATACAGAGGACTTTCCTCCAGCACCAGTAGCAGGTACGTGGCAGTTATTCTTCTCTCAATAAAATTAGAATGAATTGTTTAAAATACCTCCATACAGACCTACCATGACTCTTACAAAAATTACTATCTGGCAAGTTGATTCTGTAGCCATAAGCATTTGAGTGCTAGCTCCATGAGCAATTATTGTTGTGTACGTTCGGATAGTACAGCCAGTTTTGTTATTTTTATGGGATGATGGAGGTGTCATGCCCATTCAGGACGTACACATAATGAGGTGTTTTCAGCAACATCTGTAGGTATACAGTCTAAATACGCACAAGAAACAGATCTATAACATTAAGACTCGCACTATACAAACAGCCCTGATATGCCAAGCATCCTCTGAGCCCTGTACTGTAGGGAGTTGCATCCTAGGTAGCTCCCCTTGTGAGTGATGGTTGCACCAACTGTGCCAGTGTGAATAGAGGTCTGGGATTAAAAAAAGAAACAGATGACAGAAGTGCAACTACTAACAGTACTCCAAAGAATATAAACTATAGAAGGACCTTTTATTTACTGGTTATCTTATAACCAGTGAAATTAGTCATTCTGATCTTCATGTAGTTTTTTGCAGTATGACATGCATTAATAAAATTTCTAGATGGGTTATTGTAGTGCTGGTTCTATGATGCACACAAACACTGCTCTAGTAGTCTGTCATAGAACAACTTTCCTTACAGAGTGAAGGGGAAAGTACTTTCAACAGCCGGAAATAGTTTGTGGTTGGAGTTAAGAAACTGACCTGGCATTATTTCAGACAGCAGAGGACATTACCAACATTAATAAACTTGTGAGAACATGCTGACTTTCCGCATTCTTACTGCACGTCCATTGAAAAGATTCCCGCTATATGTTATTAGCTTCCTTGCTGCCAGTAACAAGATTCTGTGCTGATAATGGTAGCTCACACACCAATAACCTGAAAACATTTTCCACTATTATGTATGTTCATCATTGTGATTAATTAAACAAACATAACATACACAGATGCTGCTCTGTTAACATCCTCTTTTTTCACTCTATAGTTGTCGTCTTTTTCCCCCTCCATCTAATCATCTGAGCTGTCACATCTGCAGTCCAACTCCATGTCAGGGGCCCCAACCTTAGGGACCACATCAACCCAGGACACAGTCTCCACCAGTGGGGACTCTCCTGAGGTGGAGTGCCCCGTGTGCTACCAGGAGTACGACCAGGGCCTCAGGCTCCCACGCATGCTAGAATGCCTGCATGTCTTTTGCACAGAATGCCTTCATAACATCCAGATCTCCCCTCTCCACCCACCTGATCTGGATAGCCCTCCATCCATCTCCTGTCCTTTGTGCCGCCATTCCACCCCTCTAGAAGGTGGTGATGCACACTCCCTCCCTTGCAACTCCCGCATCCTTGCCAAGCTCCCGCCCGTAACGTTTCAGCTTCCTGTGTCAGTATCCACCAGGCTGGCTACCGTGACCCAGAGGGTGATCCTGTCTCTGGAGTCTCGGGATGCCCGATTCATCATCTTGCCCACCGTCAGTCTTCGGGTGGAGCAGATGAGTGAGAACTCCATCTCACCCGAGCCCATACAGGGGAGGGCTGGAGCACTGCAGAGACACAGAAAGAGTCTGATGTGTGTGCAGATGTTGGTCGTGATATTCTGGATGTTTTTTGTCTTGGCTTGTGTGTTGGGTGTGGTTTTCGGTCCAAACTTCTTTCACTAAGACTGAAAAGGAAACTGTATGGTTATAGGACCCACCTTGTCTAACATGTCATATGCATGTATATTAATTTTATGTTCCTATATGATTCTGCTATTGGGAAAATTATGTACCTTCATCTAGCATATGTTTTCATAAAAATTCTCTGAATTTTAAAGTTAGGCAAAATTAATTTTATTCAGATTTAAACATAAGACTATTAGATTTACGTGGTTGGTTGGTTGTGTGTGTTTGTTTGTTTACATCATTACTTACTGTGACTCTATACTCTGGTACCACTAACTACTTTCTGTATTTGCAGCATTGTTTTTGCAGCCACATGATATAAACCATATAATCGATTTCTCAAGATTGCTCATAACTATTTATTTCTGGCTCAACTAGTAAATTGTTCATCTTATAGTTTTTTTATTACAGAACATCATATCCCAGCAGTACACATTCTGAAAAAAGTATATTAGCGAATAATTTAAAATGGGGGAAAAATATGAATATTCTGAGTTTCATGATGCGAACATCAAACAACAAAGGTGTCTCTTCATATCCTTGCTGGGTTTTGGGCCAAAACTGGGAATCTTCCAGGTAGAAATTTGACGTTAAATTTGACCTTCAATTTTAAATTCCACGTTACCTTAGTGATAAATAAATTGCCTACACATTTAAATAAAAAATGTGAAAACAATTTGAGGCATTTTTTATGAATGCTAAAAAAATGCAAGAGCAGGTCACTTATAGTCCGACTAAGCCAGAATCATTTCTGTTCTGTGCCTTCTAGTCATGATTAATTAAGCCTAATAATTAATTTAAAAAAAATTTAAAAAACAATATAGCATAGGGATTGTAAAAATACATCAGCTGTTTATAAATGTATGCTTATTTTATACATACAAACACACACACTTTAGATCAGATCACTTTAACATATGAAACCTGGTAATTCTCTGATGAGTTTAATGAGGCTTAAAAAACTAAACTCGAACACATACAAACAAGTACGAAAAAAGAAAGCACATATAAAATGCATACCAGGTATCTAGAAAAAACAACAAAACATACAATCTCATTCTACATATTCAGCAATTTAAATGCTCATGTGTTGTAAGAGAAAAACAAAGCAACCGCATCATGAAGAAATTCTGTAAAAATTCAGATTGTTTATCACTCGGTACACATTTGTGAATGTAAAATCTGAACTTAAGGATGGCATCTTCAATAAAGAAATCAATATTAAGGTCATCTGAATGATATAATACTTGTCATCATACTGAAATACTGGTAAGTTGGAGTAAAAGATGTAAAGCCATTATTCCATATTGGTCTGAAACACAAGAAAAAAAAAAAGTTCAGAGGTTTCATACTGTAAATGACAAAAAGTACAAGGAAAAACTAAGAAGATCTTTAACAAGATAAACAGAATCTTGAAGTGACTTTTCTTTACTTTGGGAGGGACCAGGAATTTGAGTTATAAAAGCTTTGAGTTATAACTCACACTGAGTCAATCATTGTTACAATAAATCGATTTGAACCCCACAAATAAAGTTTCAGGTATAACCCTCCTTATCTATGAGTTGTTATAGTAACTTATTAACCGTGGATCATCAGTCTGCAGATTATAAAGCTATGAAGACGTATTCAAATGTTGCACAATTGCCTTTATTTCTTTTACTATTGCAAAACTATTATTTTTGTCAAAGCAATGCAGGAGAAACAGCTTTGCATATTCTGGAGGAGAAAAAAATATATTTAAAGATAATTTTCCTGCAACGAAAAGCTTGTCAATGCAACGGGGATTTATTTGGATAGTTTTATTGGAAGATTAGATTTAACAAGCCCTTCACACTTATTGAATAAACTATTTGGGATGTGGAACCACATAGGGAGGATAGGGAATGCTCTTTCGTAGGAAGCATTTAAGCCTAGGGTTTAGGTAAATCTGATATAAAAATAGACATAAAATAGATACGTCCCTCTGAAGCCACAGGCCAAAGTGCCTTTTCATTGAATCAAGCTGGCCATCAAAACTGAAAGCCTGTTTATCTAAACATTTACTAATAGTAATTCCAAGTCATTTCTCCACCCTCTTAACTAAAATAGATGTGATCTTGTAAAAGGTACAATCATGATTAAATCATGTATAAATTCACATTTACTCAAATTAACTTTAAGACCAGACGCTTTATAGAGAACTCACCATTTTAAGACAAAGGAATCTCATGTCCACTCTTAAACAATGCTGTGTCATCCAAAAAGTGGCTTATTGTCATTTGTTTTCCTAATATTAATTTACCTTGTATGTCTGATGTCTTAACATAAAGGACCAGAAGTCCAATACCTGATAAAAATAAAAGAGGTGAGAGGTGTCTGTTCATGTAAACATGTGCTAGCATATTACAGTATATGGACAATAATGTTGTAGGTCTTCAACTGTAACAGTAATGGATCTGATGTTTAGGAATAAGTACTATATGTTTTAGGGAAGCAGGGCTCATCTCTTTATCGATACTCTCTTTAAAAATGCAGAAAGGTGGGTTTGGGTGGGACAACAAAAGGGATAAGGGGGTAAAAAAGGAAAAAAGAGGGTGAAAGTGTTCTTGTATTTTTCAATGTTTTGTATGTTTTTTCTAATGTTCTTCCTCAATACATTTTTTTAAAATAAATAAATAAAAATTTAGAAAAGCATACCCTATAGTTTTACCAAAGAGGATAAAAGTCCAAAAGTCCAAAAAAATCTAGACCAGGGGATTTATCAACATGCATACGCAATTAGGTATATTTAATCAGGGAAGACATCAAGTTTTGCTGAACTCTGAGCTTCAAGGACTAAAGTCTGGAAATCCAGGTCTATACTAACAGTCTACTGTTTACTCCAGGTTTATACTTTGCAAAACATTATAGTAACCATGGAATTCCATGGCTGGTATGTTGTAACGTTTCCTAAATTATGCTCCCAGAACAAATGGGCATGAACATCAATTTTACCATCGGAGGCGTCCTAAGAACAGCTTAGAAGTGAAAAAACCCATAAACAAATACAGTGCTATTAAGTAAAATTTATGTTGCAAGGAGTCCCTCTAGTGGTTATTCAAAGATTTATCACACGAGTCTCTGTTTATTTATTTGAATTGACAACGACACTTGATATAACTATAAAATAATCGCCTTTCTGTCTCAGTCCAGGAAAGACGTTGCAGCTTAGAGATTAAATTACTGAGTAGTTTGACGAGCCGACGAGGTAAATAAATAAAACATATACAAACAGAGAAAACCGTAAGATGTCCAGTGTAGTATCCGAGACAGAAAGCAAAGAACACGGCACTTATTTAAATATTTGTTTTCCAACAGGATTGATAGAGTAATGTTACATCTGAAACTTAAAAAAACGCCACTAAGTGAGGGCTTATGAACAAATTGAATCGCGTGCTATTGAGTGACACCGATAATTGATACTGAAGAAATAAATTTATAGCTAAATATTGAAGTACTTATGTTGATAACTTGCCTACTTGCTGGTACACTGGCTGAAACTACTTCCATAAGAGAATAGTTTCATTTAAATAATTAATGATCTGCAAGAAAATGAGAATTACAGCGGCCATTTTATATAGAAATTGCTTACAGATCATTTCATATGGAGATAACTTTCCCTTACCAAGAACCTTATAGCCATTTTAGTAGTTCAATACCTTAAGGACAGAGTCGGGTGCTTAAAGCATTTGCCAGATTCTTTAAACACTGAAGTCCAGCTAAAATTTCGCTCTGAGTGTAAATCCAGAAAGGAAAATTCCTCAAATGACCGTCCAAGGATTTGTGCATGTTTTTCTTAATCACATATAGGAACACAACAATACGTGTAAAAAAAAACTAGACTTTAAACCTGAATATTTTTTTATTTAAACAATAACTATTTTAATATACAATTATATAAAAAAAGATGGGGCTTAAGAATCAATTTTAACGAGGCATTATAGGTAATGGGGCGCACTTAAATGCAACGAAAAAAGAAGGCTCATGTGGCATCATCTCCTGCAATAGGATTAATTTTTAACCCCCTCTTCACGTGGACCATTCCAAGATGGGAAGTGAGACTGGGGTGCGTAGGGAGAGCGTGCATGGGGTGCCTGTTTTACGTCACACGCCGCGTTGGCCTTCACTGGAGAAAAGTTTTGAAATCCCCCTGTGTTGTTGTTGGAGAAAAGTTGTTGCAGGGGTAAGCTGGCCCGAGCTGGCCGTGTAAATGTAGGCGGGTTTTTTTTTATTATTGTTAACCCATTCGATAAAGTTAACCAAGAAACGCCTATGTGTGGAGTATTGCAAGAAACGAACGAGGTAGCTATCATTGTAGGATCTTTTTTTACTCGTTAAAATATTTGCCAAAGAACACTTGCTTGGTAGCCTGCGTCTCGACCCCCTCTTGTTAGCTAGCTAGCTAACGTTAGCCAGTTAGCTATCTCTTCCATACGTTTGTGGAACAAGAGAAAAAGTGGTTGGAGAAATGGCGGAAACTAAAATAATTTATCACATTGACGAAGAGGAAACTCCGTATTTGGTGAAGATTCCCATACCGGCTGAGAAAATCACTTTACTGGATTTCAAGCAAGTCTTGAACAAGCCAAACTACAAGTTCTTCTTTAAGTCTATGGACCAGGACTTCGGGTGAGTGGGGGCTCGTGATACAGCAAGGCTGGGTTGCAAGTCCAAATGATGTGGACGATCGTGAGAAACGTAGCTAGCTAACTACAAAACCACCACAAAATACAGCGATAACGCACTTTGGTTTTCTTATTGGCATGGATATTTGCGTGATTTGTTAGGGGACAGATTAATGTTGTGTGGTTTCGTCTGACAGTTTAACGGATCAACTGAGTCTTGCTAAGGTTTATAGAGCATTGTTTCAAGGTAGCAACGTATCAGGATATTTCTGAGACCACTTTATATATACATATATATACATACATACATACATATATATATATATATATATATATATGTAACTATAATTTTAGCACGGCGGTTGAGCTTTAAATATAATTCAGTTAACTTGCAGATAGAATAGAATTGCGTTAAATGCATAAATGTTGCCTGCAGTTTTCGTAGTTAAATGTCAGGCGCACCAAAGTATGCAACTGATCAGATGTGATGTCTGTCGCGATAAGAGGATGGAACAGCCGAATCTACAATATGAATCAGGAATACACTTTGGTGAATGGACAATTTCAGCTAATCGCATTGATTCTGCACAAAGTTTTTTTTTTTTTTCCCCCCGAATACCTCTAGCTAGTCTGTCCACTCATCTCAATTCCTCTCATCTCTTGTCAGTTTGTGAATACTCCTTTCCTTTCTCTTTTGGATGCATGCCATGGATTCCTCAGCGTCGCTGCCTTGCCTGTCTTTTATTCCGGGCCTAGTCCATTATCTTACCCGCGGAACACTCGATCTGAATGCGGGCTAAAGTCTTGTAGAAAAAGACCAGCCAGTGTAACTTCATCTAGACTCCACTTAAGTATTTATGGTAAAGGTAATTAAAAATTAGAATGTCGTATACTTTGCCTGTATTTCTGTTTTAACGTTGACAAACTGTTCTCTGCTGAGAGTAATGCACCTTGACTAACGAATATTTATTAAACATGTACATTTAATGACTCCGACTACTGTCCCAACTCAAATAAAGGTACTTTATAAATTAGAAATTATTCGTGCATTTAAACTTCTACACAAAGGCATGTTAGTTGATGCTTACAGGTTACTGGATATAGTGGACTTGGTGTGTGCATGTGTGTTATTGTTAAAGTGCAGAAATGCATAGGCTGGTTGTAAGGTGATATGGTGGTGGAGGGGCGCGGGAAGTAAGTTCTCTCTGATGCTGCTGTTTTGATTTGCTGTGGTGGAGCCAGCTGTCAGCCTGTCTGTGTGTGGTAACAGCGAATGGTTGTGGGAGGGGGGGTGTGTGTGTGGAAGGGTTGGAGAGAGGCCATTTGCTGGGTGTCTGGGCAGAATCAACATGAGAGAAGGGCAGAGAGAATGTTTTACAGAGTGTGTGTGCGTGTGTGCATTGAGGTTGGTTACTGAGGATTGACACTTGCATCTTGATTTGTTCTAAAAGTAATACCCTCAACACTGCAGACTTGGACTTGAGCAGAATTCAGACACGGTGAAAATGAATATGTTCTCTATCTGATTTCTTCCATCCATTCACTTCACTCTTATTTAGTGAGATCTTTTTCATACGCTGCTTGTTTCCAAGTCTCACTATGCTGTAACCACCTCCTGTATGTTAACCTAGATTTACATTGTCCTCCGATCACTGATGTCTTTGACTGCAAGTTCTGCTCTGGAGACTGTGGTCAGAGGACCATTTGTATTAGTTGTGTATCTGTATATTGTAGACTGAGAGAAAATCACACGCGGGTTCATTTGCGTTCAGTTTCCCTCAAAGCGTTTGTCTATTTGCACATGGTATCAGGGGCCGTTTCTCAGTTCCCAGTGATGGTCATTAGCGTATTTGTGTCTGCGATTAGCCTGTTTCAGTCTTTAGGTATTGCAGTGTCGGAGGTCCAATTTTATAGTGCTGTGCGAAAAATGTTGGGTTGTCACGTTTGTTGGTGTAGGATCATTAGTAACTCAATTAGGCTGTAGTGCACAGAGAGGAATGTGGTGTAAGACGGGGTCTGCATCCACCTCGAGTACATTAACTCCCTAAGAATAAACTTTTCGATTTAAAGACGCACTTCTGTTTTTCAGTTTGCCATTTTAAGTTGATGGTTGCTAAGTACCATCACACTTTTATTGTTTCCTATTTGTACATGGTGAACTGTTGCTGGAGTATGAAAGTTTTTTTTTTTTTTTTTGGTGGCTGCCATGTTGATCACAGGCTAATTTCAGCAGGCATGCTTGAGTCACAGACCTCATCTAATGCACAGCGTTTTTTACTCAAGTGTCAACAGTAGGCTGTGTCATCTGAGATGCTCGGAAATACCTGAAGAAAGCATTTGAATGGTCTTCTGTATTTAACTGCTGAGAAAAATGCTTGGGTTCCTAGAGGCCTGCTGCCTTGGAAGCAAATCTGCTGTGTGGCATTCCAAAATATTAGTGCATTGCAGTTGGTTACATTCACTACTAACAGTGAATGGTACATCGTTTGAAATTCCTCTGCATCTCTAGTTTATCTGCATTTAATCAATGGGTATGTAGCCACTCGTATAAAAGACTCTTGTACAAAGGACCAGGATGTGGCATAATGGATAGTAGGAATCATTGTGATTACCCACTGTGATTGTACCCACTGTGATTGTACCCACTGAGTTGTAGCATTAGCGTTCAGTGTAAATGACACAAAAATACAAAAGCATCTAAAATGGGAGAAAATGTACAAATGTATTCAGCAAGAATTTGGATCTATCACTTTACACACCACTGAAGGCTAAAGACAAGACATTGTTACTAGCCATGACAAACTGATTTAGCCAGTTCTCCAGATACGTTTTGGTAGATTTGGAAGTTAAGACTTGGAATGGAGAAACACTGAAGATCAGAATGACAAGAATGTCTCATATAAAATGTCTAAAAATATATGTCTAAAGAAGCAATAAGTCATTTTGCAGATAATTCTTGATGTTTATGAAATGGGCATTATATTGACACCTAGTAGCCTGGAGGTTTTAGATGATGTGTACCAAATCTATTTTCAGCATAGATGCATTCATAAGAGCATAAACTGCTCACTTTCATATATATATTGCTTGATACTTTTTAGTGATAAAATGTCTTTTAATGGTAACATTGGAAATGTCATTTTACTTGCACAAATGTATTGCGTTGCTGAATGGCAGTGTTAGCTAGCTAGCTACAAAGTACCGTAGGTAAATGGTTTTCCAAATAAAACTTGTAATAAAATGCAACTATTTGTATAACCCCATCCACACACAACCATACTATCAAATTGAGACCTCACCAAAAATTTCCACTTTGAAGTATGCCTAATCTTTAAATATTTTTTTAGTTATGTCTTCAGGTACATTTAAGTGTCAGGAAACCCAATTCCTGGCCACATATCAATGTCCCTGAGTCACTGGTTCTTTGGTAATCTGATGGCTCACTGTCATGTTCTTTAACTCAAGCACATAATCACTTCATTCCTGGTTTGGTCATTTCCCTTAATAAATGCAGCCGCCTTGTAGAATGTTTTGTCTCAGTCCAACCTGGATGGCATATTCAGACTGGAAAATTACATCAATGTAGCCTATACTCTCTTAGTCTTGAGAAAGGATAAGATGCACTATATGGACAAAAGTATTGGGGCACCTAAACGTAACACAGGAACTTTTGACATCCCACTCTCAATCCAGAGCAGTAATATGGAGTTGGTACTGCTCTTTGCAGCTGCAGCTTCTTCCGCTCTTCAGCGAAGGCTTTCTCCAAGATTTTGGACTGTGTCTGGGAATTTTTGTCCATTCATCCAAAAGAGCATTTGTAAGGTCTGACACTCATGTTGGACAAGAGGGCCTGGCTTGCAGTCTCTGTTCAGTGTTCTAGGTGTTGGATGGGGTTGAGGTCATGCCTCTGTGTGGACCACTCAAATTCTTCCACGCCAAACTCACCCAACCATACCTTTACGGATCTGGCTTCATGCACTGGGGAACAGTTATAAGGACCTTCCACAAAGTGTTTCCACATAGTTGAAGTCATGCGATTGTCCAAAATGTCTCTGTATGCCAAAGCATTAAGATTTTCATTCACTCGAACCAAGAGGCCTGAAAACAAACGCCATAACATTTATCCCTCATCTACCAAAGTCAGTCAGGTAATGTTCTCCTGGTGTGCCCCAAATCCAGGCTCGTCTATCAGACAGCCAGATAGAGAAGCAATGATTAATCACTCCACAGAACACGTTTCCACTGCTCCAGAGTCCAGTGGCGGTGTGCTTTACACCACTCCATCCCACATTTGGCTTTGTGTTTGGTGATGTAAGGCTTGCATGCAGCTGCCTAGCTTGGTACACAGTGTCTGTGCCGATATTAATGCCAGAATAACAAAGGAGGGAAGAAATGTCTCGACCTGATGATGACGGTATCCTATTAGACATCACACTTGTATAGTGAGTTCTTTAGAATGACTGACTAATTTTTTCACAAATGTTTGTAAAGGCAGACTGCACAATTACATGCTTGATTTTATACACCTGTGGTAATGGAACTGAATGAAACACCTGAATTCATTTAATTGTGCCTCTGTCCATGTTGAATACTTATAACAGTAAAAATTCTTATAACTTGAATGTAGTGTTTACTGATACGTGAAATGTCACTCACGTTAAGATGTAATTGATCTTTTATCAGACATAGCTGATAAATGTTTGTGTGCTTGCTAATAGATCATTTTGTTTGCAAGTTCTGAAGAAAAAAATAGACACCCCCCCCCTCCCACACACACACACACACACACACACACACACACACACACACTGGGAAAAGCGGAACATGCAGACATAAAAATAACTATTTCTCATCGGTAGCATTGCTGCCAGCATCACACATTACAGTCCAGCAAGTTAGAATCTTAGCATGCCTTTATGGGCCAGTCTGCAAGCCAGCTGTTTGTGTTTGTGTGGTGGTGGTGCATTTCAGTCTGTTCCTAGTTAACTGCCGTGTGTCCAGTTGGTGCCTGGAGGCTGAGACTATCTGGTACCTGATTTAATAACCTATCTTTCCAGAGTGGTGAAGGAGGAGATTTCAGATGATGGTGCCAAGCTGCCCTGCTTCAACGGACGTGTCGTGTCCTGGGTATGAGCATCTTTAATTCTTTATTTTTTCTACCTTTCTTTTTCTCCTTGCTTTCAAATTCATTTGTGAGCATAATGGGGCGAAAACAACAGTAGAAACCTAAGATTTTGCAGGAACGTTTTGTCTGAGTAGTTCTTGGCAAACTTCTGTCATACAGTTAGGTGATAGGACAGACCTGCCATTTGACATGCACTTGTTTTGTATCTTATTCTATCCTTAAAGAACTTTTAAGTGGGCATGTCACCCTTTCACACGAAGCCTGAAATCCAGCCTTAACTAAAAGCTTCCAGTGAGACACAAGTTCTTAAGTCAAAAGGACTGGACGAAACTTGTCCCACTGGGATGGAAACACTACACCAGCACTGAGCTTGGTAAACCTCTCTGGAGGAAGAGTGCACAATAGTGAAGCATCCATTATAGCTAGGGAGACGAGAGAGAGAGAGACAGGTGTACTGCATGTGACTCTCTCGTGTGCCTGGTCTTTTAAAGGTTCTCACTCCAACTCTCCAAGATGATTCACTGAAAACCTTTGAACAAACTCTTCTGTGTATAGTGGGGGTTAGTAAGATTAGCATATAGGTAAATGGTGATGTTTAATTACATTGTTAAAATAGTAGTAAGTGTAACTGGTGAAGGTGAGTGGTTTTAATTGGGGTTAACTGCCTCAGGCAGAAGTGAATAGGATGCATGCTAGTAGGTTTGTTTTGCCTTTAAATGCAAGTTAAGTAATTTGAAGACACTGGATATTTGTCACCTGGGGCACTGTCTGCTGTTTTTTCTCTCTTCCATAAAAGTGTAGATTTGGGTTACAGTTGGTTAGACCAGTGTGATTTTTCCACAGTCCTCAGGCTGTTTGATTTTTTTTTTTTCCCTTGAAGTTTAAATAGTATATAATCCTTTCAACCATTGGGCCCTTTTGGCTAATTTTTTTTTAATCTGTCGAGGTGAATGGGGGGGGGGATATGAAATCATATCATATATTTTAAAAACCATACAAATCCCTTTAAAATCAAACCATGTACTAACTTTGGAGAGTAAGGAGATAAGGGCCTGTGAATAGAACGTGGTTGTTATGTTCTTGTGACTCATGTTACAGCTGCACTAGAACTGCTGGTTTAGTGTCCTCAGCCAGTCAGGTTTCAGTCTCTTTCAGCCTAGTTAGATGCTGCAAAATTCACGACGGCTGTAATCAAAGCAAGGTTTTACATTGCAACTTTTGTAAGCGCTTATGTAGTTTGTTTGTTTGTTTTTGTTTAGTTTTTACATAATTCTTCCTCTGTTGTAGCTGGTGTCCTCAGATGTTCCTGCAGCAGAACCTGCTCCTCCTCCTCCTCCAGTGGAGGTCCGACCTCAGCCCTCACCTCCGCCTCCCCCGCTGCCTCCCCCTCCGGTGGAGAGGACCGGGGGCATTGGTGACTCCAGACCCCCCTCATTCCAGTATGCTCTTTTTCATAATTTCCTGGAGCATTTTCTGTTCGTATTACTTGAACCTAGTTCTTGAAACATTGTTGTGAATGCTGCCCGTGAATGAGTCAGTGAGGCAGCAGTGTTTTATACACATCTGTTCAAGCCATCCGCCACTCTGCTCAAGGTTTGGGCCACTAGTGGTATGTCTTTGATAGAAACTGAAATCGGATGTTTCTGTGTAAAACTGGAGCACATACCTGTCCAGTAGATTTTGTGGAACACAGCCTCAGCTGGCGGTGTGTCCTGCTCAAGTTCACAACAGCAGCTGTAGTAGCAGCAGCACACTGTCTTAAATCACTAGCCTTCTGCATAGAAACCAGAAGCTTGAGTTGTTTGGATCTACCGCAGCATCCGTTGTATATGCTCAGCAGGGCCGTGTTTTTCCGATGAGAAATTCAGGACCAGCTTTCCTCATTATTCAGATGATGTGCTGTTCAGGATCACAAATCCACTGGAATTAAACTAAAGGACCTTCTTCTTTTTCATTAATTAAACTAAACTTCTTCATGGCTGTGCACGTGTCTCTGTGGTGCTCTAGTCCCAATGCTGCCGGCAGCGTGGAGACGCTGGATGAGCAGACGGAGACCGAGTCTGTGGTGTCCTTCAGGAGAGAGAGGCCTCGTCACAGAGAAAGCATTGAGGCCCACGGTAATATTAAGCTACAATGCTTAGATATACAGGGATGCAAACTACATTTCATACAGTATAACTTCTGATGCTGTATTCCTTTGATCAACATATTGGAAGGTGAGTAACCCCCCGCCACCCTCTGTGTCTCTCTCTGTCGGTCTCTCTCTGTCGGTCTCTCTCTGTCGGTCTCTCTCTGTCGGTCTCTGTCTCTAGGGTCTCGTATGAATGGTCAGTCCCGTATGGACAGGCACTTGGCTGGTTATGAGAGTGCCACCACCGTAATGAGCAGTGAGTTGGACACCACCAGCTTCTGTGACTCTGATGACGATGACACCATGAGCAGGTTAGAGTCAGACTATGTAACATTCAGCCCACTCAGGCAGGTGAAAATACTTATACACATCCATTCACTGAAACATGCCTTCTGTAAAACTGAAAGAAATCTTAAAAAAAAAAAAAACATGCTTCAAACATAAACATGCATTAAGTTCTGACTTGGTTAATCTGATGCTGAGATTAATGTTTTGTGCAGGTTCAGTAGTTCTACCGAACAGAGCACTGCTTCAAGACTGCTGAAGCGCCATCGAAGGCGCAGGAAACAGCGCCCCCCAAGGCTTGAAAGGGTACTGCACACATTTCTCAAGAAGGATTGCTTGGTGTTTAACATTTTTTCTTATCAGTTTATCTTCATTTATTTGTTACTCTCTTGCAGGCGTCATCTTTCAGTAGTGTGACAGACTCAACTATGTCACTAAACATTATAACGGTCACACTCAACATGGGTGAGTTAGTTTCAGTCTAGCAGCACAGAATTTCCTCCAACAAAGATGTGGTTCAGTGCCATTTTCTTTGAGATTGACTGTCATGTGTTTCCTCTGTCCATCCAACAGAAAAGTATAATTTCCTGGGCATCAGTATTGTGGGCCAGAGCAATGAACGTGGGGATGGAGGCATCTACATTGGCTCCATCATGAAGGGAGGAGCAGTGGCAGCAGATGGACGCATTGAACCCGGGGACATGCTGCTGCAGGTGTGCATGTTTGGTTCCTTGTCTGGTGAGGGAGATATGGAAGGAGGGGCATTAAGTATTGGCAGAACAGGTATGGGTGTGACCCACCACTAACTAAGTCCTCATCTGCTCATTGCATTACCAGACCGTAGCGTTATGTTACAACGCGTGGCTTGAATTTCAGTTCTGCACACAAAGGAAGGGGTAGGTTTAGATGAGTGATGTTGATTCTTCAAATGTAGCCCACTTATATCTCCAGGAACAGGATTTACGGCCCTTTGAATTGCAGTCATAGCCGAACAATGGATCTAGAATCAGATTACTGCTGCACTTTTTTTTCTGGATTGCATAGCTAATTCGATGTGTTAAGTGATCACGTTTTCTGTGTGGTGAAATGTTTAATAGTTGGTACCTTTTAAAAGTAAAGTGGAGTACATTTGTCCTTTATCTGCAGGTGAATGATATCAATTTTGAGAATATGAGCAATGATGATGCCGTGAGAGTGCTGCGGGACATAGTGCACAAACCAGGGTGAGTCGGGCTGTCTGGGTGTGCGGTGAGGGAGCCAAAGGAAATATGGATGGTTTGTGGAACATCGGTTACGATGTATACATGTGTTTCAGACCCATCACCCTCACCGTGGCCAAATGCTGGGATCCCTCACCTCAAGGTTACTTCACACTTCCACGCAGTGAGTGGCTTCAAGCTCTGGAGGAGCCTTGATATTTACACTGCACCACACTCCCACCAAATCATGAATGGGGTTGTATCCAGTTTGTTTACACTGCACCCCACTCCCACCAAATCATGAATGGGGTTGTATCCAGTTTGTTTACACTGCACCACACTCCCACCAAATCATGAATGGG
>JAOYMR010000016.1:7399818-7412961 GCA_025802075.1 Tenebrosternarchus preto | reverse complement strand
TACACGCTACCATGGGTAACACAGTTGAGCACCACTAGGTGTACACGCTACCATGGGTAACACTGTTGAGCACCACTTGGTGTACACGCTACCATGGGTAACACAGTTGAGCACCACTTGGTGTACACGCTACCATGGGTAACGCAGTTGAGCACCACTTGGCGTACACGCTACCATGGGTAACACAGTTGAGCACCACTAGGTGTACACGCTACCATGGGTAACACAGTTGAGCACCACTAGGTGTACACGCTACCATGGGTAACACTGTTGAGCACCACTAGGTGTACACGCTACCATGGGTAACACAGTTGCTCATCTCAATGGCTGGACATGCTGCTTGTTACCAAGTTTTCAGTTGGTGCACTTAAGTGTTAAGTTCTTTAACGGCAGTCTCACAAATCCTATTTCGCGTGCAGAGCCTCCTGATTTAAAAGCTGGGCAAGAGGTTGATGTTCTGCAACATTCTGTGATGTGGTAAAATGTTATTTATAGATTATGTGAAACACACTGTTCATTTCCTTCTATATTTATCTGAACAGTTACTTTCTGTGAGTTTATGTCTAGCCATCTTCCTAACTATTTTTAAACCTTTTAAAGTTTTCAGTGTAAACTCGTCTGCAGACCAGTTCCTCACTCCATGTTATTGCTTTATCTTCTAATTGATCTGCTCCATCCTTTTGTTTGTTTCTTTCTTTTTTTTCCTCCAGTGGCCCCCCAGAGAAAAAGATGGGGATCAAGGCCTCTAACACAGCAGAGGTGTGTTTTGACGATGTGCGCGTGCCAGCTGAGTGTGTCCTGGGGGAGGTCGGAGGAGGGTTTAAAGTGGCCATGAACATCCTCAACAACGGCCGCTTTGGCATGGCTGCGGCCCTCGCCGGGACGATGAAGGCGGTCCTCGCTAAAGCGGTGTGTGCTTGTTTTCGCGTGTAGGCGAACTCTTGTGCTTCTGCATGTGCGTGAGGTTTGCACCATGCCGACATTTCTTGGAAGCTCATTCGAACACGTTCGATTTAGTGTTAATTCCTGTTTGCTTTCGTTTCCTCATCTCACCAGTTCATCTTAGCATGCTAGCATTGCTTTTCTTTTTGGCCATTTGTCATTGTTTTGCTTCTCTCAGCCCCCCACATCACCCTCACTTCCTCTGTGGGCTAGCAGGGAAATTCCCCTGTGCATATTTATACTGTGCTGCTTTAGATCTCAGTGAAGAGGATTTTGCACCTTGTCTATGCGAGGGGGAGGGGGTGTCTGGGCCGTCTGGGCCACAGTGTTTTGTGCACCTTAGAATAATTTAGCAACGTGATGGTAATTTAAATGATGCATCAGTAATGAAAATTTGACGACGGCTAATGTTTTCTTGGAAATTACCTTAAGATAGTAACTACCTTCTATGACAACTTAATAAAACTGCTTTCACAAAAGATTCCAGGAATCCCTAGAGTCCCCTAGAAACCTGCGTTACAGATTTCAGTCCCGTTATGCAGCAAATCGGCTTGTCCTGTTCCTCACAGTCCGTTCACCCGACCCCGTAGGGTTACATTCATCGTTCGCCATTGTGAATAAGTCACTGAAGCCCACAGTCTTCAGTCTCCTGATGCTCAAGTGTTTAATGGTTACTTGATGAGTTTATAGTTGCTTGAGGCAGGTATGCTAGTATCATGAGAAACATGACTGTCAGCTTTGAATTGTCTGTGACCTGAACACCCAATCCCCCCCCCTCAGGTAGATCATGCTGCCAGTAGAACCCAGTTCGGCAACAAGATTCATAGCTATGGGACCATACAGGAGAAGATTGCCAGAATGACAATGCTGCAATACGTTGCAGAGGTGAGCCTGAATATTTCTTCTGCCGTCTCCAGTTCTTGTATCTCACATGCTGCATTCATGTTTGTGAGCGAAACTTGAGGTTAAGAGTATTTTTGGCACCTTGGATCACTGTAAATGGAAACAGTCCTGTAGAGCAAGTGACCATTACAAAATCTTGTAATGTGTAGCCCATTTTTGAACACTTCACTGTTAATCTATTCACTGTATAATATAGAATATCGAAACTTTGTAATAAGATCCTGTGATGACTCTTCTGTTTCTATAAAAAAAAAAGGTCTTGTGCCAGCCTTGATAAATGTTCTCGAAGCGAAATGGCGCACAGGAGGAAGTGTGGGAGGGTTAACATTCTCAGCGGTTGTTGTCACGAGTGCAAACATGCCACTTTTTTTTTTCTCTCTTTAACCTCGTTTTTCAAGAAGCCTGTTCTGCTCACCGTTTCCTCAAGAAGTGTATATATTTTTTTCCACTGTAAAGTCTGTGATTTTTTTTTTTTCTTTCCTCCCATATTCCCTACACTTTTCCACGTTCAGTCCATGGCCTACATGGTCAGTGGGAATATGGACAGTGGAGCAACAGATTTCCAGATTGAGGCGGCCATCAGTAAAATCTTTGCTTCTGTAAGTCTTTAACTGGCATTGTAAAATCTGGAAATACATACAGTAAATGTCCTTGTAAACCAGTAGTTGTGAACAAGCTCCCCTCTGTCTCATTAAAACAGTATGTTCATTGTGTCTAATCATTACTAAATAACTTTCCAGTGCAATTAGATTTAGACCAAGTTTAATACTTTTTTCAAAAGTGTGATATGATCACACGTGTGAGACATTTTAGGTTTGGTTTTTAAAGAATAAAATCTCTTCCTTTTTCAGGAAGCAGCATGGACAGTAACAGATGAGTGCATCCAGATTATGGGTGGAATGGGATTTATGAAGGTTGGTTTGATTTATTACTTTAGCCAGTTACAACAAATATAACATTTCTTGATTTTTCAGTATTGCTTACTGCTATAAAACAAGTGACCTCAGTTTTACTTCACCAACACAAGTGATCTTGGATCTACACGTTGACTTAAATCAGTACTTATTCCATTCTTGTTTTAGTTGTTATAGTACCTAATAATTCCCTGAAAGGAATTCCTTTTTTTACACCCCCAAACTTGGAGTTTTTGAACATTTTTCCACATTATTTTGACTGACTTTTTTTTCATTATTTTGGTGTGAAAGTTATCAATTATGCAATCAGGCATGATAAGGTGTTCAGTAACCAGTGTGAGTCATTGACTGTCCAATCAGTGGAACTCTGAGCCTTTAAATCAGACTGAATCTGGCAGCACACAGCATATGTGAAGAAGCACATTATGCCACAGAGAGGTTCCTGAAGACCTCAGTAAAAAGATTAAGGTTAATTCAGAAAACCTTTGCATTTTTGTTGTTGTTTAAGATGAACTTGAGCTATATTTCACTTAGAAACTCTGTTTAAGCAAACATTTAACTACCAGTAGAAAGATTACAACTTCACCTACAGAACCTCCTACATTAGACACTCCAGTGGAACAGAGAAAAGTCTTGTGGGTGATGGAAAACAGTGTAGGTGTCGTGTAATTTAAGCCCTCAGAATTAGCGTTCGGTTTAAGAATTCTGGTCCCATCAGCACTAACCACTGAAGGCATTGTTGTACTAAAGCCAAACTTGGTTAGCAAAATGTGGTTCCCCTTGTGAATATGATGGGGCTTTTGTTTGTTTTTTATTTGGTGTTTTTTTCCGCTTCTTCTTCTTGTTCTTCCTTGTTCAAGAAGATTCATCCTTGCTTAAAACATGTTTAGTCATTTTTTTTGAACAATTTGTGAGTTTGAAAGAGATGTAAACTAAACAAACACCTGCCTTAACCTTGCAAATTGTAGAAGTGTGTAGGGCTGAGGCAGAACTGAGCAGCCGTCTGAATGAATCAGCAAGTTTCTTTACAGAAAGGGATATTATTTGTTCCTCTTCATATTTGTTTTCATGTGAGACTGCCTCACTAGTATCAGAGCTAGCCAACACCAGGAAATTCCCCCGACCCTCATGGGTAGAAGTTGGCCAGTTCTTTCCAAGTCCAAGATGTGTTTTGCATTCTCCCTGATGTAGTACTTAATGATGTGTTGCTGAACTGTTGTCTGTTGTAGCATAGACCAGAAGAAACCATAACAGTACATACATGTAGACTCTATGGAGGAATGAACATAACTTTGATAATCAACAGCTGATTGCTGGGTTAGTCTGTGTGTATTGATTGCCCTACTGTTGCTAAATGGTCAATGAAAACCCTCTTGTTTTCAACAAGAAATAAAACTACAGAGTGCAGATAAACTCACCATTGTATTATTAATGCAAATGCTGTACTTATTGTACCATGTTTCTTCAGAAGCTGCATCACTCTGTCCTAGAGGCAGCTTGTCCAGCTGTGCATTTTAAATCTGCTGGTTTACCATGAATCATGTCTTTCAAAAGCCTGATGTTCTCACACCAACTGTCTGACCATGTCAAATTCTTGTTGCTAATTTTCACTGTGTACAGTGGTGGTGGCAAGAACTTGATCGGTGTATTGGAAAAGCTTTTTTTTAAGCCCACCATAAAACGAACCTCTATGAAATGTTTTTGATCTGGCCCGAGTTCACATCGTCATAGTAAGTGTCCTGAGCTTTCATTTGCGTTGTTCTGGTGCAGGAGGCCGGTGTTGAGAGGGTGATGAGAGACCTACGAATCTTCCGTATCTTCGAGGGTACCAACGATATCCTCCGTCTATTTGTGGCGCTCAATGGTTTCCAGGTAATCGGGGAGCAGAGGTGCCGATGGGAAAAGGCATGAGCTGGTGTATGTTTTGTGTGCCTCCGAAACCATATTAAGGCTCAACAAGTGCAGGAGTTGACGTTTGCCACTTTTCAGCAGTAGCTGGTTTTGTGATGCGTCTATTTTGCAGACTTTAAAAACACTTATCCAATTCTATATGAAAACTCGGCTCCCTACTGACAGTTGGCATGAAATTTTTTATTTTTATAAATTAAAGAATGCTGGCAACCAACTGAAGAGTCTACAGAAAGCACTGAAGAATCCGTTGGGCAATGCTGGCCTGCTAGCTGGAGAGATCTCTAAACGGGCCAAGAGGTCAGTAAGATATTTGCTATCAGCCTGTTATGGATAAAATATAAGTTAATAAGAAAATCATTGTGTTTCAACCTACCCCTCCCTCCTGCAGGAAGGCAGGCATGGGTTCAGGCCTCACACTCCAGGGAACTGTCCACTCAGAACTAGCCCATAGTGGCGAGCTGGTGAGGAAATGCTGACATCTGCTTCACACTTTACGCTCACTACTTCATTAGAATCACCTTCTCGATACACACCTAGGGTCTGTAGCGTCTCACTTGTTGCCACGGACAATTTGTACATCCTCCAGCCCTCAAGCTGTGGTCAGTAATCATTGAGGAACTTAATATGGATGCAGGGAGGTGGGTCAGTTGCATTCAACCCTGTAGTAATTTATAAAAGCCTCAGCAACACTAATTGATGAACTTTTACCAGCTCAATACTCACAACCATATCAGTGTTGATGCTGTATTGTTGTCAATACGGTCCCTATTTTTTGAAGACTTTTCTAGAGTTGTTACTGGTCATCTCATTGAGCTTCTCTATTGTAACTGCAGTTTTATAGGAAAGCTGCTTCTTGGCATTCATTTGTACAGCACTTTTTATACTGCATGTATGTGTTGGAGTTGTTTTAATGATCTAATAATGGCTTTACTTGGAAGTTAACCTACTGAATGCCTAGTTGTTTTGTATTTACCACATTCTTCCCTCAGACTGTTAAAGCTATTGAACAGTTTGGATTGGTCATTGAGGAGCAGCTGCTAAAGCATGGCAAGAAGATCATTGGTGAGTATTGGGCATGGGATGGTTTGAAAATCTTCTGTCATGAATGTTGAAAATAATTTGTTTTATTGCAGTTTTATTAAAATACACTGCAGTATTGTTAAAGCACACATTTCAAATGCTAATACATGTTTAAAATTTTCAATATTTTATATATATATAATATAATATACATGCACACACTTGGAAATGTTTTCAGCTTTTTCAAACACCTTTACAGACAAGGTTCTAACCAAGACATCTGTCTTCAGGTTTAGAGAGATGTGTACTGGATTAGGTCATGCTAAACTGTCTATAAAAGGTTGAATAAAATTGTCCTCTCTAATTAGTTTCAGATGGGTTGTTATAATGGTTCTCAGAGCCATAATAGCTTATAAAGCTTACCAATGTCTGTTATCCATATTCTTCATAGGAAGCCAAGCACGTTTATCTTTCACAATCTCACAACTGCCGTTTTATTTGATGAATGTAGAGTGTACTCAGTTTGTTAAGCAGATACGTGTTGCAGTTTGTTGGTGGCGTGCAAGATTTCCGTTCTGGCATATAAAATGAAAAAGTCCGCTTTCATTATCAAATCGGTGATCTTGCATATTTAATAATAAACTTTTTTTTTTTTTGCATAGCACTTTCTTAAATACAGTTTTCAAAGTGATTCATGGAAAATATAACATAGAGGAGTAATAAAGCTTATTACATCCTGAGATCCATCATGTCAAACTTTAAAAAATACAGTGAAAAATTAAGACATTAAAATTTATTGAAAAATTAAGACAAAACTGCAGTAATTGAGTTTATTAAAAAATGAATAGTTTATATTGTCTTATTTAAAGTTTAGTGTAAAAACACATTTACACCCATTAAGGAAGTGTTTGGCCTTGATAGGACCCTGGATAAGTTATAGCATCAGTGTGCTCAAGACCGTTTCCAATGATGATAAATTCTGTTTTGTCATCATTGAGTTGCAGGAAATTATGATGCAAGACTTCATATAATTTATATCCAGAACTTGATAGATTTTAGACAATAAAAAAAAATGCCAGTGGAACCACAGGGATCATTGGCTGGGGACATATATAATTGTATGTGGTCTAGACAAAACTGCTTTCCTGCAGTTTAACCTAATTAGTGTAGCTGAATTTTTTTTGGCCTGGTAGAGGTTCTATGGTCTTTATACTAAGTATACTTTACATCTTAATGCAAAGATGTCTGCCAAACAAGTTATGGGAGGTAGTGAAGTTTACACATGATTGACACACAGCCCTTTGTAACAGCTCTTAGTAGTTTAAAGGCTGGCAAACACAGAAAACTTAAGTTAAAACAAAATATTTGTCCCAGAATTGTGCATCAGTTACGTTTAACACCATGGTATCTACCCCAAGGCACATAAAGAAGCCTAAAATATGACCACATTTATGTATAAGGCCCATTACATGTTGTGTGAGGTCAAACAAGTCAGAGCATAGCAATCACATGTAGGAGGATCAGAGGTCTTGTCGAGACATCGGCCTTCAGACAGTGATATAACAGTATTATGGCACAGGTGAAGTAGGTTGGCTTGGAGTTCAGATACTTTTTCAGCTATGGCATTCAATAGTGTTGTAGGCAAGTGAAGCAATGAAGATATTTTGATATTTTACGATAATTTTCCGTTTTACATGTTCAAGCTTCATTTTCCTGATTTGTTTTTTTTGTTTGTTTTTGCTTGTTTGATTTTAACAGATGAGCAGTTTGTTCTGAAGAGAGTTGCGGACATAGCCATGGACTTGTATGCTATGGTGGTTGTACTGTCTAGGTAATACTGACTCAGACATTCCTTCTTTCTCACACATCGTCATGGTGAGGCACGTACAGTGCGAATTTAAAGGCTGAACAAGACTGTGTGCTTCTCCTCCAGGGCCTCCAGGGCACTTAGTCAGGGCCTCTCTACTGCTCAGCATGAGAAGATGCTGTGTGAAACATGGTGCATTGAGGTGAGTGGTTCCTCATGGCTCCCTCCCTCTCTTGCTTCCTGTAATGGAGCTGGATAATCTTTTTTCTACTTTTAAAAAAAAAAACAAAACATTTATCCTAGTATCAGCAGAAAAATAAAAGATAACAAAATGATTGTAGTTATCAACTAACTAGTCACTGCTTACTTAAGACTATTTAATGTATGAGTGCAATATGACCATTACTAAATTCTGAGTGACTTTGCTAACTATTGAACCTTTGTCTTCTTTAGGCCCATGATAGAATTATGCAGGACCTAAAGTTCCTGAGGTCTGGTACATCCACGCAGATCTTCAAGAACCTGCATGCCATTTCCTCTGCTGTGGTAGAAAATGGAGGTGTGGTGACCAACAATCCCCTGGGCTTTTAAAGACTCACCAATTCCGTCACTTGTGCTGCAACCAATATTCTAACATTTATTTCAGTCATGACACTTTTCCTGTAGTTTGCTTCCCAAAAGTCCTTCTATGTAGCAGAAGGCCTACTGTAATGCCAGTTTATCATACACCATGTGTCCTAGTAAATGATAGTTTTAGTTTTGTGAATGTACAAAGAAGTAAAAAAAAAAAAAAAAGACAGAAATCTACAGAGTAACCCACACTTCACCCAACGTCTATCCTGTTTCTAGTTATGATTTTAATGTTTCATTGTGATGGGTACCTAACCCGAATGCCATTGTGTTATTTGTATATCTTTTTCACTCTGATGATGCAGAGGCATCATCAAACTCATCGTATGTGACCTAACTTGGCTGCAAAGAAACATTCATCTTGCCTTGGAAAATTGAACAAGCCATTTATAAGTTCATCAGTTTCACTTCCAGCATAGTTCTGGATTTCAACTGTTTTATCCATCAAAACTTTCACTCGGTTGGTTTTGAACCTACGAATATAAACAGGAAATGGTTGCAAATGCTTTGGTTTTCAAGAAACGACAGGAAATGTCAAATGTCCTTAATAGACACGTGTAAATGTTCATACCTGGATGTGTGCTTCACCATTACACATCTTAGGGTACTAACAATTCCACTACTAGTTATACAGCTGCAAGAATACATGCACAAAAGGGAAATTTTGTTCTTGGTGTTGAAGATTTTATCTTTAGCTTACAGAAGCAGTCATGTTCCTGTTTTTTCTTTGTTTTCTTGAAAGACTGAAGTAAAATGAGTTCAATGTAAGTTTTAACAGTGCTCCTCTCTACAGTGTACAATTCATTTACCTTAATAAATGCAGGGAACATGCATTAATGGTTCTGAGACACATGTTTTAAACTGACATCTGTAGCCAGTATGTGAAAAACTGAATGCAACAGAGGAAGATGGTTGTCGTGTATATATAAATAAATAACATTTCTTGTTGATTTTAACATCTGCTTACCTATATTGTAATATAGTGATCTAAGACCTCTATCTGCATGGTGTTTTTATCTACTAGATTTATTAGTACGTTACTATTAAAAGTAAATGAGCTGGTAATCAATAAATGGCAAAGCAAAAAAATCTACAGAGCGTTTTGTTTAGGATACTATTACTGCTTATTAAATATCATGTCCGAATACCAACGTTACACACATTTCAGTGTTCTAGCGTGACAAATGTCTAGCATGTTTCGACACATCAAAAACTCAAGCCTCATCGTGCCTCAGGAGCTCGAGCTTTGCTTTCGTTATGACGCCCGTTATTTTTGCACGTTATTTTGTCATATTGGCTCTTCCACATCAGTTTATGGTCAAACCAGTGATGAGCTTTTAGTGCTGTTGGCCATTTTTGCCAGGGCTAAGGTGCACTGAGCCAATCGGCTTCCGTTTGCTCATTTCCAGTGGTGTTAAAGCAAGTTCTGATGTCTTGGTAGAACTGGATGAGTTGAATGGCACTCATGTAGACATTTTAAGTGATCATACACCAGTAGCATATCTACACCTGCAGCTTTGATCTTGTACAAGTAAGAGTATAAATTCAGACAGCTATAAATACTTGAATGTTCTGTAAGGAACTTTGATTAGCATTTTATTGTATAAGAGTCCCAAATACAAATGGTAATTCTTATGAATGTGGATAAAACAGTTTGGAGGGGTTACCAAAAGCATCTGTGGTGATGGTTCAAGACTTCATAGGGAGTCATTAAGCTGCCAATTAGCTGACAGGAAGATTTATTAGTATTCAAGAAAATCCCTCCCATGGTCTTTTGTCTATTTCATAGCAGAGTTCAGTTTAGTTATTAAAATAAATGCGTCCTGTGTAAATCCAGTCTTGTGTTTTAGACATGTTACAGAAATCCACTTTTCCAATAAGAAATCCAATAAGTGCGTTGTGTCTGATGGTCAAACGGTTGTCTGTGATATCATCTCTCTTGATAAAAGTGTCTCAGATGTCATTCTCCTCTCCCTAAAAGAAATGCAAAGATATTTTATGGTGTTAGTTTTATGCCATAATAGTGTTGTATTGTGCTGATATTGAAATATGCACAGAAAAAGTACAACGTATGGCTCATGTTTGGAAATTAAATTGGGTAAATCAGGTACCAAGTCTGTTAAAAAAGCTGTGTTGCAACCCTGACAGAATCAAAATTGTAACTCAGCATGTAATATGTAACTCAATATGTAACTCAGAACAGCTATCTGTAGCCTTTGCTTTATAGCAAAGTGAAACTTAAATCTGTGTTTTTCTTCTAATCAGATAAATCTCACTCTTTGAAGCCCAACAAAGTACAAAGTGTGTTTTGTGAATACCATACAGAAGTCCAGTCAGTGATCAGTTTATTTAACTAAAATTTCTGCCCTTTCAGTGTGAAATGGGTTTGTCTAATGTTGGGTAAAATGATGGAGACCTTTGTTCTCATCAGTCTTTTTGATGAGTTAATTTTGAACATATCAAAACAGGTATCGGTTTAGGCTACACTGACATTACATATAAAATTCAAATGTGATAGGCTTTACTAAGCACTGACTGATACTGCATTGTTTTACAGTGGAGTTTTACTGTGTAATTGTTCACCATCTACAGAGTCACCTGTTTGTTTTTTGGCTACAGGATGTTTAAATCCAAGGTAAATTTGAAAACCTAAAAGATTCACCTTTTTGTCCTTTGGTCCTTTCTGTCCCTAAATGTACCCAAACTACGAGATTTGATCTGAGCGAATCAACACACACTTTAACATTATTCTCATGAGTAAGATTCTTGACCAGTGGGTTAGATTCTGAGAATGTTCCATAATTTCGCATGAATGAACTTGATTGTAGATCAAAACAAATATGGCAGATGACAGTCAGGTATTGTGTTGTATTAATGGTTTTTTTTTGCATGGAAAAAGACATATGAGAGGCGTGAAGCCTTGGTATAAATGATGGGTTCACATTTCACCCATTTACAAACCCACAAGTATAAAATCAGTCCAGTGCTGGTGTACCAGTTTGGTTGGTTTGGTCTGTAACATAACACTAGTTTAGTTGTATACATTTAAGGGAAATAGGAAATAGTTGAGAACATTTTGTCCAGTAATTACGTTTTCTGCTTAAGAAAACTAAATGGAATCTAAATGCATTATATAAATGCTGCTTGGATTCTTGTGTATACTCTTTCTGATACCTGCAAATCCTGACATCATCAACAACAGGCTGTTGCCCAGTTCACGTGATATCGCTGGCCTACGTCATCACCTTAGACTCGTCTCGGGTTTATGTGCATAACAAAATGTTCCAAATTTAATACGCGGCTCAGTCGGAATAATGTATCTGGTCCTGTATTCATAAAGATTGTCACGGGAATTATAGAATCACCTTCTTCCCAAGTTAATGGTGAAATAGAACAAACTTAAAATTAGGGCTTTCAGTTATTTTTTTTTTATGAAATAGCTTTAACCATTGACAACTTTTATTACAGTTCTTCTTTACACATAAATCACTATGGTTAATTTGTGACACGTACCGTTGCTGTGGGCGATGGTGGGCATGAGTGGCATTAACAGTCCACTCCAGCACACGCTTTAGTCGACAGACCAAGCAGGGGAAACGGTGACATACATGCTCTAGAAGCTCCTCTTTGCGCAGTCCGTACACTACTGGTGCAATGCACTGCGCCAGGCTAAAGAACACAAATGTTATCACTGCAAACCGTTCCTTTGTTTCAATCACGATCAGGGTCTTGTTTTTAAGAACGGATAAG
Organism: Tenebrosternarchus preto; assembly: GCA_025802075.1. NCBI lineage: Eukaryota > Metazoa > Chordata > Actinopteri > Gymnotiformes > Apteronotidae > Tenebrosternarchus > Tenebrosternarchus preto. The sequence continues at coordinate 7,401,084 of JAOYMR010000016.1, read as the reverse complement.
ACAAAGTTTACAAAGTTCGGAATGATATACACAGCAAGCTGCGCGCCATGTAAAGCAATCGTTTTACAACCGGCGCGGTTCTGTCGATTCAGCACACCCAGTCGCCGCCCTTCGCATAAAATCCGCATGTAACTATAAAGAATAACTATCGTACAAATCGAGATCAGTAAGATTTTATGTACTTCCCCTCCCTTTAACTTTTCTCGCCTACAGCTCCCGCTGTCATCGGTCGCATTATCCACTTTAGGGAAAAGGGTGAGAGGAGCGATGGACGCAAGACCCCATGTTAGAATTCCAAGACACCACGGCCACTGTTTGAAACAAATACCGCTGTACTTGAGTGGGAAACAAATGGCAAAGTATCGGTCCAATGCCATCGCCGTTATAGTGAATAGGATGTTGGATGCACTGGTGGTCAGGATAGTTATTAATGCCACGCAGGTAGATGCGACCATGGTAATATCCAGATCAATTTGTAGGTAGAAGATGAAACATACTGCAAAGTATATCAACGCAGAAATCAGCAAGTGAAACACAAGCACAAAACGCGCGTGATTCCGCAGACGGTCTTCGGCCACGATGGTCCAGTTGATGACTAGGTTGAAGAAAAACAAAATAACGAAAGCCGTTGCAGAAGCCCAAACTCGAATGTGGGTGTATAATTCCTCTCCGGTGTTGTTTGACATCATCACATTGATCTGGCTTAACCCTGCCAGCGGTCCAAAAACGCTTAACAAAACGCTAAAGTTATATTATACCACAAATGGCGAACACCGCGCGCCACATCAGTCCAAACTCAGTTTGGTTCTCCATTCAGGCACAGCTGTGTTTAAACCTCCAGTTTTATTTGCGTCCTTTAAAGACTGCGAATCCGAGTTTCCCCCTGTGCTCATTTCGTTCGACTCGAGAAAGCAGACCTCTATATGCTGTCCTGTCCCTTTCCGTTCTCGACTGTGCGCGCGCGAAAGAGACGTGCTTGATGCGTAATTCTGCGTTTCTTCTTTATCGTTGCGCGTTAGTTTAACTTGTTACTTGCACAAGCAAAATACTATTAAGCCTTAGTCAGTTACCGTTTTATTGACATACACTATCAGCAACAAGAGACATACCACAATGGTGTACTAACATAACCTTCAGTATGCTTTTATACAAAATCATGTACTTTTTCTGGCAACGTCGCGTATGATGGGTAATGTTACGTCAGAAAGTTAAGACAGAGCGCCATCTTGTGTGAAAGTCGTAAAATACCAATTACTTTATATATAT
>JAOYMR010000016.1:7378497-7399718 GCA_025802075.1 Tenebrosternarchus preto | reverse complement strand
TCTCTCACTCTCTCTCTCTCTCTCTCTCTCTCTCTCTCTCTCTCTCTCTCTCTCTCTCTCTCTCTCTCTCTCTCTCATGGTCAGAGAAACAGGAAGAACTAACAAGCTTTGTCGTTCGCTTTCAACTCCTGAACAAGCGAGAACAAGGGCTACTGGTCACTTGGTGTTCGAAGCTAGGTGGGTGCTAGGGCATCTGCTGAGCGCTTTGTATTGTGATGGAGTTTTACGAGGAGGCGGCGGACTACCTCGCATCCTGTGGGCTACCAGGTAGGTTTATAAACATATATAGTTTATATCTATATCTATCTATCTATCTATCTATCTAGATAGATAGAAAGAAAAAAGATAGTAGAGATATTTAAGAATAATTGAAATAATTGATGCCATGTTATGTATGTCTGTATCACTGTATTACAGTGGTTGAGGAGGAGGTCATAGATTCAGACATGATGCAGGACGTGTTTGGTGATGACTGGGATTCTAACAACACGTTACGCACTGAAGACCCTGGACTTCCAGACACACCGGTGAATGAACATAACTGTGAACTCTGAAAAAGCTCTTTGCACTGGGCCATGTATAGGATCTGTATAGGAATTCACCACCCAGTGTTGGTTACTCAGTACCACTGTACTGTTTCTTTTATTTATTTTTCCTAAATACACAACAAATTCTATCTAAATATTTATATATATATATATAAAACAACAAAACACAAACAACATACCTCAATGAGATACCTGATGCTTCATGAGTTATAATCAGGGAAATTGGAAACCTTAACAGGAAACAGTTGAGAACTACATGTACTTGACCAAGCAGTTGCTGGGGCCAAGTCATTTTGGGTTGCTAATGTTAGTGTATGCATTCTGTGATGTGCTGCTGGATCGGCAGACATAAATGTCTAGAATAAAATACGTTTGTTTTGCACCAGACATGCAAAAGTCCAGAGGAGATGCTGGAGAAGAGGCTACTCGTGCTCAGAGAGGTTTTATTGAGTGAAGAGACATACCTATTGGAGCTGGAAACACTGCTCATGGTAGTACACACACACATCTGCCTGCAAACACACAGGCTTGAGTGCTTCTGATTTTGTGTAATTTCCTGATCATTCTTGGCTTTTCTTGGTTTTGAGAAATGTCAGAATAAGAAAATATCAGCATATGTCAATGATAAGTCTTATTAGGCAAAAACAAGCAGGGTTGGTGTGACTAATCTCTGAGTATTTATTTTATTTGAAGCATGTCATGATTAAGTTCATTCCTCCTACTTTTCTCACAGTGTTATTAATAGTGGAGGGAACTATTCTTCCCCTCTCTTTCGCCTGGCTGTCAAACTTCTCTTTTCCTAAGTTAAAAGCGAAGTAATGCTTCCTTTTCAGTTCATTACTGTTGGCTTAATATAGGCTAAAGATTACAGTGGGTAATTGGTGCCAAAACTGGCTTCAGTGAAGTCTTTTTTAGTGCTTATGTATAGTAATACACCACGTCTCATTTTGTCTTTCAAATCAAATGGCATTTGGTTCTATTTCTGTTTCCATCTTTCTCAGCCTGGTTACACTGAGTTTCCTCTTTATATATGCATGATTACTGACTCCCAGTTCACCACTTCAGTGAAGCTTCTGTTTCTCTTATGCTGTTATGCTTTTCACAGAAAAAAATGGCCTTCTTTCTCTCTGCTTACTTTCCATCTCTCCCCCTTTTCGGTTGTCTTCCCCCAGCCTATGAAGGCACTCAGAGCCTCAGCTGGTACATCCCAGCCCGTGTTGTCTCTAGAGGAGGTCCAGACAGTGTTTTACCAGCTGCCAGAGCTCCGAGATCTCCATAGAGAGTTCCATAGTGGCCTCAGAGCCAAACTACAGTTGTTTCTGGACCTGGAGCAGGGCCTCCCTGCACAGCTGTGCCACAGCTACTTCCAGTTCTCTGTGGGAGAACTCTTCCTCAAGTTTGTAAGACTGTGTGTTTTTTTTCTATATATCCTATGTGTGTGTGCTATGCATCCATTCTGAAATTAACCTGACTTCATATGTAACTAGCAGACATGGGAAACATTACAGTCATTTCATTCAACACCCTTCAAATGAAACTAGCAGACAAGCTGCACATGTAATTCAGAGACCCCTCACGTCTCTGTGCTTTCTCTTTCTGGTCCTGGTTGAGCAGTAATGTGGCCATGTTGGTTGTTGTGACCATGCTGTGTTGTTGGTATGCGATGCACAGGTGAGCCAGCTGGGTTTGTACCGGGGGTTCATTGATAACTACGAAAGTGCGGTGCAGACTGTGAGGAAGTGCATGCAGACCGAGCCTCGCTTCCGCACACTCGCCGAGGTGTGTACGCCGCCCCCGTGCTTAAACCACACCCCATGCTGTGCTTAAGCCCCGCCCCCAGGCGGTCGATCCATATGCCTGCAGGAGAATGCTCGAGCTCACAATCCTGTTCACTTCCCTGTTATTCCAGAGTATGATGTCTGCCAAAGGGCCGGACAGCTGCAGAAATAAGTACACGTTGGAAGGTAATACAAGACTGCTGCGCACGGCTGTGATTCTGCACTGAACAGGAGCAGCCATTCATCTCTTCATTGGTCATTTTCATGTGTCTCATGTCACAGCTCTCCTCTACAAGCCTCTGGACAGAGTGACTAAGACTACATTGGTGCTTCATGTAAGATAAGCAATTCAACAGTTATTTCATGTACTGATTCAGTAATAACCTTTGACTCTTTTTTTGTAGTGTAGCTTTTGTTCTTTAGTCTCCTGGACTTGCTTTGTCCCCTGTGTGTCTCCTTCTCCCTTCAGGATCTTCTGAATTACACACCATCTGAGCACCATGACAGCACACTGATACAGGAAGCGCTCCGTGTCTCCAGCAGTTTCCTGTCTGGCGTCAATGAGGGGTCTCAGTGCAAGACAGCCGTCACTCTCAGCAAAGGAGAGGTTTGCATGTGCACATGCACATAACTTCAAAATGAATTTGTAAGCTTTGATGCAGTATTATGCTCTGTAGTATTGATATCTCAGGCCTACGTATTGCTAGGCACACTGAAATCCTGCTGAAGTTTCAAGACGATTCAGTTCATATTATGCATAGCGAATACCAAACCATCAGCTGTAAAGTGTGATCAGACAGTCAAATCCACACTTACACAGCCACCCTCAGCTTGAAGAGCATTTTGAAGCCACATGTATTTGAAACGGCACCAATACAAAGTGAGACATCACTCAGACACACACACACAAACACACAGAGTTGATTATGCTTGGCCGTGTGTTTTGTATGCTGCGTGGTTCACAGAGACGGCGGCTGGTACGTGATGGGTTCGTGGTGGAAGTATATGAAGGTGGGCGGAGCCTTAGACACCTGTTTCTGTATACAGACTTACTGCTGTGTGTCAAACTGAAAGGAGGTGCTATGGGGTGAGCGACATCTAAATTATTCTGCATTTGTGTATTTATAAACTTCTTCTTGTTAAAACTGAACTGTGAAATATGTATACACACACTCAGAGCATACATACACATTACCATTTAGTACAAATGCCTATGACAAGATTTGATTTAATTTTACATTTTAAATTGTGGAATTTAGGAATTTAATAACAGTTTATTTAACATTTAAGTAAATGAAAATGCAATTAATAAAAAAGAGAGCAAAAGATTAACATAAACAAGGGAAAGGGAAGTTATCCTGGTGTGAAAAATGTTCAACTCTCAGTTCTCTCCACTTATGCCATTGTGTTTAGTTCTGCTTGAGTGGCACAGCAGGCTTGGACAGAGAGTGTGCATTAGAATACTGACACTTCCATAGTCCCTAGATAGCAGATAGATAGGTCTGATAGGTCTGATAGCAGATAGATAGGTCTGATAGGTCTGACAGCAGATAGATAGGTCTGATAGGTCTGACAGCAGATAGATAGGTCTGATAGCAGATTTATGCAGTGTTTTAGCATGTTTCTTTTTCCATGTTTAATTTTTTCATTTCAACATAATTGGAAGTTTAATATAACAATAAAATAAATGTTTCGCAAAAATTAATTTGATGTTCCTTTTATTTTATTATTTACAGAACAGAATAATTTGACTGTGTGTGTGTGTGTGTGTGTGTCAGGAGGCAGTCGTACTACAGGTTCTGTTGGTACATGCCACTAGTGGGGCTAAAGATGCACTGGGTGCCTGAACAGGAGCCTCCTGCTGACCTTCAGCTCAAGATCAGCAGTGCGAGGGAGAAGATGTTCCATCTGAGGAGCACACTACGCAAGCGCATGGTACAGTGTGTGGGGAGGTATAAGTGCCTGTGCATATGTGTGCACTGGGTGAAGTTTTCTGTGGAGGAAGGTCTGTAGATGCACCCTCTCTGTTGGTCTGAATATGGTAAAAATATTCTTAATGCATTCTTTCAAATGTGTGTGGACTTGTGTGTGTTACAGGATGATGGTAAAGGATCTGTTTCTCGTGCCACTGATCGATGCAGAAAGAAGCTTGAAGCTTGTGAGATTTGGCTTCTCACACACAAACCTTCATTCATCTTAGAACTACAAAGTACCAGTGGCAAGGTAAGATCTCTCTCACACACACAAATCCACTCCAAAACACACACGAAAACACCCAAATGCAAACAAAAAACACTCACTACTAGGTTCTCATAAAACCTACACTGCCTGCTGGTCAGAACTGAATGCAGATATGCTGCTGCTGTTCTTTCTGGCTCTGCAGGCTCACACCATTCACTTCTCTTCTCTCCACGAGCTCAATGATTGGAGGAAGGCCATAAACAAATTGAAAAGGGACGGTGAGCAGGGCTGTATGAAACATCTCAGAGTTTCTGCTTTTGTGTGGTTTTACTTTTCTTCTCATGCACTGTGTGTGTGCTGTTTCAGACATTGAAACCATACCTCTAGACCTGCTCTCTCTTTCTGGCTCTTGTATGAAACTGAGAATGACTCAACAGCCTCCCCTTTGTTGCCTTCACCCAGGTCAGTCTTATGCTCTTACACTCTCGCACCTTTTGCTCTTACACACACACACCTTTTGCGTCTCTGCATGTACTTTTTGACGTTTCACTTCTTTGTGTCAATCTATAATTGTATGTGTACTTGTATTTTCACAGACATTGAGGCGACCAGCATGTGTGGGACCTTGTGTGTGGTGGTACATTCAGCCTGTGGTCTGCAGCAGCCAGCAAGTATGTCCACATCTCAACAGAGTCCATTTTTTAATGTCAGTAACGTTTTGTTTGTTTGAGCTAATTTTTACTAATGTATTCATTCGTTTATGATTTTCTTCTTGTTTATGTCAATTATGCAATCCACTATTGCCCTGTGCCATGTTCCCTTGGTCACTCTCCCTCTCTCATCCACTATTACCTGTATGCCATGTTCCCTTGGTCACTCTCCCTCTCTCATCCACTATTGCCCTGTGCCATGTTCCCTTGGTCACTCTCCCTCTCTCATCCACTGTTACCTGTGTGCCATGTTCCCTTGGTCACATATCCCCTATTCTCTCTTCTCACATTGTTTGCAGGTATCTATTTATGTATTGAGGTTGATGGCTTTGACATGTTTGATCGGAAAGCCCAAACTTGTCTCTCCTCTTATAGCCTTACCCCACAGTGGGAACAGGTGAAAAACACACACACACACAGCAACATGAGCACTTTTTGAAATATTTGACCTGATCTAGTCATCTTTGATTGTCTTGTTTAATTTACACTTTACTTAGATTGTAAAACAAATAAACAAACAAGCTAGACCAAGAACATTGTAGCAGGAGAGTGAATAGCTGTTTTTTACTGAGACTTAAGATAATCACAAATAAACTGCTGACCCTGAAATGTGTGTGTGTTTGAGCTGTAGGAATTGGCACTGCAGGTAGATGGATCACGGCAGCTCTACGTGCTGTGTCTCTCTGAGCTTCAGGAGGACATCATGGGCCAAGCCTCACTACAGGTGAGGTCTTGGATTTCTTTTGGAGCTGAGCTATGATCAATTTATTTAACAAAATCACAGTAAGATGTTAAAATGACTTAAAATGACTAGTTGCATGATCCAATAACTTTGATTATATTTTAGATGTTTGTTATTGAAGTGAGTGGACTGGGCCGTAGGTGAAACCTTGTTGGGATGGCAGAGCATATATTCCAGTGAATAATTTGACACAGTTAACATTGAAGACTAGTCCTGATAACTTGCCTACTTTTACTTGTTTCATATGGGGTGTGTGAGACAGTTAGACCCTGTTGATATGCTGAAGAAGTGGAAGAAAATGACCTTAAACCTGGGCCTAATAGAGGTCACACTGTCTATCAAATACACACCCCACCCCATGAAGGCACCTAGCTCCACCCCTCTGCAGCAGAAACCTGTATTCTCTGTGCTCATTGAAGATGTAGCAAGGTGAGTAATTCAGTGTCTTTTTCAAAAGGTGCAATAAAACAAGTGATATGGAGATATGATGTTATTTCACCATGAAGAGTAATTTAGTATTGGTGATGATAAATAGAATATCTTGGTTTTATTCAGAAACAAAAAAATACCAAACAACATCCAAGCACTCTGTTTTGCAAAGAGCAAAGTATGTTTGAACATTACCATGGAACTCAGTCACAATCTGGATTAGCTTCCTGTATGATTTGCAAATATTGTTGTTTTTCTGACTTTCTGCTTTTGCATATGGGATTATGCAATGTATAAATTCCTTCTCCAGCTGTTTGTGTATGTGTGTCTCCCTCAGGCAGGAGGGTGTACTAGTACCTCACATAGTACGCTCCTGTGTGGAGGAGGTTGAGAGGAGAGGACTAGAAGAGGAAGGTATCTATAGGATCTCAGGAGCCAGCAGAGAAATTCAAGCTCTCAAACTGGCATTTGACACCAGTGAGTGATTAAAGATGATTTTTCATAATATTATATGTACTAATATATTCCTACATCTGACTGTAATTTGCAATTTGACGTTTCATTACTTTTTCTGAAACCACAGCTGTTCTGTGTTCCTCTCTTCTGCTGCCTGTTTCTAGATTACTGGGAGGCTATGAGTAAAGTGAGAAGTGCAGATGTGAACACAGTTTCTGGAGCCCTGAAGCTATACTTCAGAGAGCTGCCTGAGCCTCTGATACCAACTCACCATTTCAAGAACTTCTCGAAAACACTGGGTGAGGTTCCACGTCTCTCTCTCTCACACACAAATATACTCACAAACAGAGTGTCTGTCTTACAGCCAGTGTGTGTCTGATTCAGACCTAGCTGACCCATATCTCAGAACACAGAGCATGATATCCGAGCTTCAATCCCTCCCTGATGTCAACCGCAACACTCTTCTCTTCCTTTTACATCACCTCAAACGGTAACTTCCTGTGTCCTTGAATGGCGACTTCCTGTGTTTGCTTTTGTTTTGCTGTATTTGTCATTAATTTACATACATAATTGTCTTTACATACCAGTTTATGGATCAAGAGAGGGTCACAGATGGAACATGTTATATAGAAACTTCAGCAACTTTAGTTTTATTTTACTGCTCAATATTCAATTATTTCAGTTTAACATTTATGTTGTCATGTGCAGCAGATTCTGTGGATTCGACAGATTTAGTTTCAATTTTCCTTACTTGACATTTTCTCTCTCTCTCTCTCTCTCTCTCTCTCTCTCTCTCTTTCTCTCTCTTCCAGAGTTGCAGAGAAAGAGCAGCAAAATAAGATGTCCCTGAGTAATTTGGCCACAGTGTTTGGGCCCAGTCTGCTGCGCCCTCCAGTGGCAAGTCTAGATCAACATGGACCACGAGTGGACATCTCTCAAGAGGTTGAAATTCAGGTCAGCTAGCTACCTCCCTGTGTCACAAAATATGAAATTTACCACATGTGTAAAATAACAGCTCAGCAGGACAGAGTGTCTTATATGGGTATGTCTTTGCACAGGTTCAGGTGATTTACTTTTACCTTCAGAATAAACACCTTCCTGAAGCCCTCACTGCAAAACCACTGGACATAATGAAAGAACCATGAAAATGTTTCTGTTGAGAGCCAAGCTGGACACCCATAGCCATCGGTCCTGGGAAATAAACAACAACCATTAGATGGTTTAAGACTCTCTGCTGGTTCTTTTCAGTGTATTACAATGTTAGGTCTGATAGCTGAAATCGCTGGCATGTATTTTTTGATTATTTATTTATTTGTTTGTTTTTCTTTAAGTGTCCTTGCACTAACTGCAATTTTGCATCATAGTACACATTAAAAAGCACTTAATGAAGTAAAACAACACTTGTATTAGGTCTTTAAAAAAAAAAAAAACGTGTAACAACAGCTAACGGTTATGAACAGCTGGTGTTATGAACGAGGGCATGTGGAGGCTATGGTTCTGCGCAGCTCAGCTAACCAGGACGGTGGGCCTCAGGGAACCTCCTGGTGTCTTCTGGGAGCAGCCCGTTTGTCCCATTTGTCCCGTTTGTCCAGCTCATTTACACCCTCTCTTTCCCGTGCTACTTGCATCCCCCACCACCCAAATAAATCGATTGGCTACGGTTCAGCTTCAACAAGACCGAGTTCAGCATTATAAGAGCCAGCACTGCAAAGACATTTATGGAGGACACACAAATACTCACACACCGGCATCTGCACTCATCAACCTTTTTCCATACAGCTGCGTGTTGTTTTCCACCCGGCGCACACCACCTGGTTAGGGTAGACTGCCCTCTCTGTCTCCTTCCACTTCCAGCTTTGATCCATAACCCTGATGCACGGTGGAACAATATGCTCCAGCTTCAAGCTCCAAAAACCAGACATGAGAAAAGCTGTCCGGTGTCAGATGTGGACAGGAACGCTGTGCAGACCTTGCCACGGTAACAAAGCATGTCAGATACAAGCTGGTGTCGTAAATCAGCAGTCCCCAAACCACTGACCAGTAACACAAGGTTCCTACTACTAACTACAGGCATAGTGTTGCCAGCTTGGGAGAAACTTGCCACTAGAAAGGAGAGGAGAGAACTGACAGAATAGATGAAAGAGCTGAAGGAGCAAAGCTTTCATTACAGACCTGGTTTTACCTTTATAGGGGCTGGTTGGAGGCCTGGGGCTTTCCATTGCAGTGGGGATCAGATGGCAGCAGATGGAGAAACCAGAGGTTACTGATTACTCACATAGAGAGGAAGGGTGTGGATTACCATGTGTGGAGGGTAGGCGTGTCTGCCTCAGCTCGTCCACATTGGCACATGAAAATGAAAAAAACTCTCGAATTACAAAGTTCCTCTTTTATACTGCCAGTGTGCAGAGGACCAGTGTGCAAAGCTTTAGGCACATTGGCTTTCATCTTTATCAACTGCCCAGGCACCACACTGAACTCTGATGTATGTACAGAGCAGCTGTTCCTTGATGGCTTGCTGCATTTATGACATTTTCGTGTACATTGTTTTATCTGGGCTCTTTACCCATTGCAGCACTGACTATTTTCAACAGAGTTTGTACAGTTGGACACAGTTAGGCACAGGTGTCACAGTTTTTATAGGAGTTAATGGGGGGGGAGGGGGGCGTCATGTTGCCATGGATACTTTGTGTCAGTATGAGAGGCATTCATTCTAGGGATCAACTGGATTGACCTCCTCATTCTTGGGTTAACAGAAGCCGCGTGTGTATCTGGTTCTCTGGGCCAGTGTGTGTGTGTGTGTATGTTTAAAGAAGACCGAGTAGCTGCTGGAGCAAGAGTGGATGTTTGTAAAACACTGTGGGAAAGCCTTCATGGCATGCTGAGGTTTAACTTATGGTGTCAGTGTACATCCTGAACAGAAAGAGAGAGAGTGCGTGAGGAAGTGAGAGAGAGCCAAGCAGCAGAACTCACTGAACCTTGGATCTAGAGATCTTGAGACTTGTAAAATTCTTCTTGCCAGGGAGTAAACATGGAGCTAAGAGCATGGTGTTTATCCCACATACTTCCACTACACGTGTGTGTGTGTGTGTGTGTGTGTGTGAGCAATTAGGCATGTTTGTCTGTCTGTACCCATACAGCCAAACTCAAGCATACACTCACAAAACCTGCCCACTAAAGTACCACACTTACATCATGATGAGTGTTTCCTCAGAGGCTCAGCTGGTGAGAAGCATTGTGTTATACGATACTCACAGTTGGCTTGTAGACAAAATAGTGAATAGGTGGTTCTAAAAGCATGCGTGCATGTGAGCACTACTTGAGGAGAAGCGTCAGGAGTGGCAAAGCTCTGGTAGAGAGCCGCATGTCAGACGGAACGGTGACAGGTGACAGGTGCATGCTGGACAAACTCAGCAGGTGCCTCACTTCCTCTTGTTCCTCTTTTTTTTTCTCTAGCTGTTGCTCACACACCACTACTTGCCCCTGTGTGCAACAGCCAGAACTCACAGCTGTACTGCATGAGCAGGGATACCCCGCTGGCCTTCTTCAACCCCCTTCCCCCCAAAATATAGTTTACTACAAAATTAAGAGCATATAATAACAAAATTAAATGCATATTTACTTATTTTATTGTGAGGTAGTGTGTTATGTGTGTTATAATAAAAGGCTGTACAAACTGTACACTTTGAAGGTTATGTAGGGATTAAGTGTCCACACACTTAAACTTGAATGAAACTTGTATTCTGGACATATTATAAACAGGTGCTTTTCTGTCTGAACCTTTTAGGGACCAAGTGACTGCTGGGGTTTGTTAGGGGCACAGGAATAAAACACTTCAAATTCAGCAGAAACATATTCAAATCCTTTCATCATCTTAAAAAGATTGCCTTGACATGGAATTGCATGCATTTTTTTTACTGCAATTTAGAAAACGTTTAGTAAGTTTCTCACATTTTTACAGAACCTCAATAAAATAGCCCTGTTATATACAGGTCCCCACAAAATATGATTTATAGGATTAATGTTTAATAAGACATAAATAATGTTATTTACATTAAATGTGACTAAACCCTAGCATAGGAACAGTACTGGCCAGACACTTGATTTACCAGAATAAAAGTGACCCACTGTTGATATTAAGAGCGTTGGAGTTTTGGGGACAGCTTCGATAAATAAGGCTTGACTAAATGTTTGAGCGTTGAAAGCCAGGCATAGACATCTGTATGATGCCAGTCTAATAGAACTGGCAGGATTTCACAGTTAATAGGATTTGAAAACAGACTGAAAAGGCACCATGTCATTGACTAGTCTTTAAAGCTCCTGTCCATGCTGTAATACGTGTGTGCAGAATTCCTGTCTGATGGATCTTAACCAAAAATGTTTTTTTCCCCATGGATTAGCTGGCCAGTCACAAAACTATCTTTACCATCAGACTCTGCTGCAAAGACATAAAGCTTCTTAAAGCCATTTATGGAAAGCTATTATATATTGCGACACTTCAATAGGCAACAAAAACTGGACTGCCAGGTAACAGACTGTTAAAAGGCAATGTCACAGAAGCAAATGCAAACAAAGATCTTTTGGGGGCTGATATTCTTTAAGGTTTGATCAATGTTTTACTTCTTGCACACTGATCAAATGTATTGTTAAAACCACCTGGTTAATATTGTGTAGGTCCCCCTAACATCACCAAAACAGCTCTGACCCATTACAGCTGGAACTCCAAGACCTGAAGGTGTCCTGTGACAGCTGGAATCAAGTGGTTAGCAACACGTCCTTTAGGTCCTGTAAGTTCTGGTGTCTGTGGATCGGACTTGTTTTTCCAGTACGTCCCACAGATGCAAATCGGATGGAGATTTGGAGGCCAAGTCAACAACTTGAACATGTTCTTCAAACCACTTCTGAATAATTAGTGTTTTGTGTTAGAGTGCCATGAAGACGTATGTCAGGTGTGTCAGGTCCGGCGGTACCTCAGCCGGCCTCTAGGTGTCTCCCTCCCCAGCTTTCTGTTCACGGAAATTTCCACCATCACCTGTTTCTCGTTTTCTTGTTAGTACCCCTATATTAGGTTCCGTGCTCCATGTTCACTTTGCGAAGTATTGCCAACCTTTGTTGCATACCGAGCGGTCACTTTGTCTCTGCTATCTGGGTTTTTGGATTTGTCTTCTCGCCTGCTCCTGGTTTTTGTCTCTTTGCCTTGCCCTTGTGTACCTCTGCCTGTTGCCTTATCTGGTTTGTTGACTCCCTGCCTGGTTTTTTGGATACTGTCTTTGCCTTGCCTTTTTTGTACTGTTACCTGATTTTGACCCTGCTTTGTCTTATGACTCTGCTTCCTGCCTGTTGCAATAAACCTTTTGTACTCTAACTCCTGCACATGGATCCCTCTACCTCTCTGTCCCACGCTTGAGAATCATTACAACGTGTGCTCGGTCAGCAACGATGTTTAGGTAGGAGGTTCATATTAAAACAGTATCCACATGAATTCCAGCATCCAATGTTTCCCTTTATCCCAAGGTCTCTCCCAAATGATCTGGCTTGCATTCTTCCCATGGTGCATCCTGGTACCATCTCTTCCCCAGATACGCGGCACTCGAGCAATTAGCCGTCCACTTCACTTAAAAGAAATGATTCATCAGGCACCTTTGTGCCACAGAAGTTCTCACTGCATTGGTGAGGTCTGGACACCCATTACCCTGTCGCCGGTTCTCCGATTGACCTTGCTTGCGCCAATCTTGAAGATACTGACCACTGCATACCAGGAACACCCCTCTACTTCACGTAAAGATGTCCAATCATCTTGCCCTCATAATTTGGCCCATGTTAAAGTCACTCAGATCTTTCCATTTTTTTCCTGCTTCCAACACATCTTTAGACATTTTAAGATATTCTTTCAAGAGCTGTTGGCTTGTTGCCTAATGTATCCCACCTGTCAGTAGTTCTAATCTTATGGCTTATTCATGTAACCAGGCCTGAACAAATTTGATAAATTAAAAATAACACTAAAATAGAAATGCAATATCAAAGTCTTTTTAAACTCACATATACTCTGAAAATGTATATGGTAGACGATTAGTTAAAACTAAATGTGATACCCATCTCTTAATGAATGACCAATTATTAGAATATCTTTGCTGAGATACACCGGTATAAAAGTGATTTTAACAGCACCAGCTGAAGGTCCTCACTGACAACACAAATAATAACCAACCTGTCTGCTTCCTGTACTACGTATGAAGCAAATAAATACATTCAGAAATACATTCCTGATCTTTAACCATTAAAAATAATTTGAATATCTGAGTTGTGTCTCTCCCAGGACTAAAAAGCAAACACTGCATTTCTCAAAAAATATGTTCATGAGACTGAAGTAACCCAAGTCACCACGGCAACGCTCTCATGAGTCCTGCGGATCTGTACTAGATCGCACAGACAAAGTTTCCTTATTTGCTGTATAGAACTGTCTATGACTCCATAATTATTTATTTTTCTGTTTCCTTTTCTGTTAAACCTCCTTCCTTCTGTTCATAAGTGACTGAAGGCACTAGTGACAATGTTGGGCAAGCTGTTGGGTGAGAAGATTGGTGCTTATTCGCTGGACTGGTGGGAGTATCAGAGGGAGGATTTTGTATTCCCTGATTTTGTACATCCTGGAGTAATGTGGTCTTGTGGAGCCTGTCAATGTGTAGAACCCCTTGAGCTGAGTGTTCTCCTGCTTGTTCTTGATGCGTGTGTGTTTCATGTGTGTGTGTGCTGTCTCCATGTGTGTGTGTGCTGTCTCCATGTGTGTGTGGAGTGGTTCCACGCGGATGGGCGTAGACAGTCTCTTCAGTCTTTGGAGGCCGATGATAATGAACATGTGGCAAGGGATGCATCTCAGATTGCAGTTTCTCAAGATGTGGGGGTATGTATTCTTCCCGCGTGTGCAGGTGAGAGTGTGTCTGGGTTGTGGAGTTCGTGTGTGAAGGGCATTTTCCCCGGTTATCCTGTCCTCGAAACCCCCTTAGTTTGGGATTCCAGTGCTCTCTCCACTGCAGTGCCGTCGTGGAGCGATCAGCAACCAATCGCTTCTCTCCTGGCACCCAACTCCTCCTATTTTCTTCTCCACCAATCAGGAGGAAGGTCCTACCCACTTGGAGGGCGGGACAGCCACAGGCAAGATCGCGATCGGGAACCCAGAGAGCATGTAGACCTCTCTTAACCTCAGATGACCCAACACGGAACACGGACTGCACCCAGACGGAGAACTGCCACCAAGGACCGGAGCGCTCCTTAGCCCTAACCTGTACCTTTAGCACTGACAGAGAGAGAGAGAGAGAGAGAGAGAGAGAGAGAGAGAGAGAGTGAGAGTAAGGGGTGAGTGTGCAAACACAGGTCAGTGTGATACTCTTTTAGCAGGTTTATCTCAGAAACTAGTATTAGATTTTTTTACAATTACAAACTATAATTGACTCTTTCAGTTACCATAGTCTTTAAGGCAGAAAGTCTCTAGATTCATTCTGACTTTAGCTTGAGATGGCTGGCAGTATGACAGACATTCCTGGGCTGATAGGAGGATTGAGAGAAGGAAAGACAGAGGGACATTGAGAGATTTAGAGATATACTCCAAGAACTATATTTAATCTAATCAATTATAATTAGAATGTGATCCATGAACATTGATTCATGCAGTACCAAGCTTCATTAAAAACCTACTACTCCACAAGGTGGCAGTAGTTAACAAAGAATGATACCTCTTAAGAAAACAGAAAATTCACAAATCCTTGTATTGATAGGACAGTTAAGTTTAGGACTGCAGTTAACTGACATTACTATAACTATCAAAGAAGAACCATAGCCTACACAACATCAGCTCACCCATGCTGTACTGTGGCTGGTATCCTGGAGTTGGTGGAGCTACTTCTTGAATACCTGATGGGAGAGTTAATTTGAGCAAGCAGTGTCAGGGTTATTTCTGAGCCTTTGATTCGGTCTTTCCCGTTTGTCCCATCTCTACGTGTGCGAGGTGGTCTCAACTCCCACAGGTCCCACATTAGTGCGTACTGACTATGACTGAGGGTGTCTTGGGTATTTCTATGACAGAACGAGAATATGTGCTATGTGTACAGTTTCCTCTATGTATCTCAATGCACGTGGAATGGTTATATATATATATATTGAACGTATGTGTTTGTCTGGGTCGATATGAGTGGTCCTTCCCTAGATCTCTCTCTCTCTCTCTCTCTGTCTCTCTCACACACACACACACACACACACACTTTAGTCATGAAAGGTCTGCAGGACTGGGTCAACCATATATTACCCCTGAGTCTTGTCCTTTTGCCCATATCTTGACACAACTGGGGCAGTGACACTTTATCCCCCCCTCCCCCCCATACTGTAACCTCACTCATATCAAGCCACCATGAGCTCTACACCTTAAACTTTATAAGGATGTACATGCAGTCATTACTAATGTGTAACTACTCTATGGTTCACTGATTATCTTTTGCACTAAAGAGAGAAAGAAAAGAAGTGAATGATGGGAATTTTGCTCACAGTCCTTGTAAAAAGCATTTTACACACTTTGTATTACGTCTCCATGTTCCTGTGCTGTAAATACACTTACAGAAGGGTGCCTGTCACGTCATGCAAAATAAAGATCCCCCATGCTTCTCTGGGAGGGGCACTAATAATACAGCCCAGCTCAGTTTCCCAGTGATAAACGACAAGGACATTTCCTGTTCTGTGAGAAGTGGAAAATGGTTCGTGGGTTTTTTTTTTTAGCTGCAGCACCCTTTAGTGGCCAAGAGACAGGTCTTCTCTTTATAAATAACCCGGTCAGGCTAAGCCCAGTAAAACAACAAACAAGTTTGTCTTTCACTGAGCTTACCCGTGAAGAATTATGCGTCTGCAATGCTGGGGGTGACACTGACGTTTCGTTTGAGCAGAGCAACAGGTGTCTCGCTCCGCGCGGTGTCACCCGAGTGGAGATTTAAAAGTATCACCACCCCGACAGGTCGCGCCACATCGGGACCTCTGACTGAGATTAAAATGGAGCGAATCACATGGATTATCGCTCCTCTATCTGAGCCGCAAGCAATCCTCCACGGCATGGACAAAGCGACTGAGTATCAAGCAATGACTGTTTACCATGCGAGTGTGAAGAAAGCCAGCAAGCTTCAGAGCTGGTTTGGAATCAGTTATTCAGGGTAATCAGAAAGAAGATGTTGGGGATTTTGATATAATATCTTCCATCTACAAACCCATGTAAAACGGGTAGATATGATGTCCAAAGTATGCATTAAACATATTAATTGGACCAAGAACAGTCAATGTCAGTGTATAAATATGTAGTCATTCAAACAGAGAGGAAAGCTGAAACCTCTCACGGTTTAAACTCTGTTGCCTACACCAGGCCCACATGGCTCCTCCAGGAACAGCATGGTGTGGCCCCGAATGAAATTCGGGCCCTACAGCTCTGAGCAAAGCTCAGGTCCCAGCTGTGCCGAGCTTCATTACCAAGAGTGCATCCTCTGCTGGAAGTGGTACTCACGGATGCAGGGGAGAAGAGGCGAGTGGCCCTGCCTGTAGCCTGGAGCACAGCGGTTACACCTCGGGCCCGTTACCCCCTCCCTGCACAAACACTGGCCAGAGGACTGGTTACACGAGGGGCCCACTGCACCCAGTGGATGGCACTGGCACGCTGGATGAGGGAAACAGAAGGATGAGAGGATGAATGGAACTGGGAGACAGACAGAATCGCAAAAAAACGACTTACTTCACTCATGAGATAAATTACTAAGCTAATATTTAATATATTTTTTCAAATAATAATTAGTATTAATATGATAATAGTTTATTTATTTGACACTGTGTTAAACCTAGAAGTTTCACAAGAGAAGAGAAGAGAAGAGAAAGGTTTATACTGATAAATGTTTGTACATGGCTGTGGATGAGTGCGTCAGCCAAATGCTGAAAATTTTAATGTAAGGTTTATGGCTGTGAGTGCAGTGGAACAAAGTTAAATATAAACTATGGCGGCGTTGAAGAGAAACTAGGTAACATAAACACATATAAAGGAAACAGGGACAAAAGAGGGTATAAAACCCAGTAATGGTTAGCATCACTCTGAGGACACATTTCAGTCCCTTTCAACCCCATAACACTCATCCCCATGACAACTGGATGATGTGGAAGAGAGCAACCAGCAGCCATAACTGAGCAGCTCTGTTTCAGCTCAGCTAGCGCTCATTCAAACATTTAAACATGACCTGACAAACTTTTAAACAGCTTCAGCATTAGCAACGTGTAAATCTAACCTTTTTTGAACATCTGAAATGTTTTTGTCATGCTAAACTCAAATATTTAGGTGTTTGCTCTTACCTTCCAAGATTCCTAAAGCACATGGCTGTGTGTTAGGTGTTGTATACATTTCTAAGCCTTTCATATATGACTTCCACTTTAAATTATGGGTTAACATAGCAAAGCATGACATGAACATGTCCCTACACATGAAGACCGCACACAGCCAGTGTGAACTGATGTTATATTCAGACTGAACATTGCCACGAACATGAGAGCAGAGGTCAAATGTCAGAAGACATTCCAGCACTCACACTGTAGCCATAACACAGACACATACTCCAACCCTTTCTCTGTCTCTCACACAAGCTAAAGCCACCAGGTTCGGACACACACCAGCAGCATGTGAGCATAAATTCACCCTGTAAATCACTAGGTAAATACTCTAAAAACATTTTTTTTTTAATTGTCAGGCTGACAGATAAAGTGATTTTGTTAGTGGCAGAAAATTATTATACCCACATTATTAAAAAGTTTATTTAACCCTAACCTTAACCCTAACTCTAGTTTTACAATATTTCAAAGTCTGCATCATGTAGGCACACACAGTCACGCACACACACACTCACACACACAGACTGACGTTGGCAGGCCTTGCGGTGTGTGATGGGCTTGCTGTGGTCACGGGTGTATCCACTCTGGCAGAACTGGCAATGGCGTCCCGCTGTGTGGTGCCTGCATTTCAAACACACCCCACCACTGACCCGGCCAGACTGCTGAAATACAGCCATGCTGAACCTGCACTTAGTGGAGTGTCCATTACACTCACAAGCTGAGAGTGACAAAAAAACGTGAGAACGAGAGAGAAGGAGACAAACAGAGAGAGAGAGGGAGACAAACAGAGATGGATGGAGACAAACAGAGAGAGAGAGGCAGACAAACAGAGAAAGAGAAGGAGACAGAGAGGAAGGGAGACAAACAGAGATGGATCGAGACAAACAGAGAAGGATGGAGACAAACAGAGAAGGATGGAGACAAACAGAGAAGGATGGAGACAAACAGAATGGGTAAAAAGAGATGGTTACAATTTCATTGGACATCTCATTGGACATGCGAGTTTGTGAATCATTAATTAATCGACTTAAAAGAACAGTAGACTATATAAGACAACGCAGACAACGACACACACAGTACAGTCATAACTCACGGACGCACGGGTGTGGCTCGGTGGGCGTGGCTCGTTGCCAGGGGCGATCGTAGTAGAATGGCTCACAAACATCACAGTCAGGTCCAGCTGTGTGATGCTCACACTGACACACTGCCTGACCCTGGTTGTCACGACGACAGTGGGAAGCATGACCATTACATTTACACCTGCCGCCCACCTGGATGTCAGAGAGAGTGAGAAGAAATCTAGGAGGAGCTGACAAAGAGGAAGGCTGGGAGTGGGGTCTGATCTTGCTTCTTGATCTAGAACGAGATCTCACAATTCCAATATTGTTCCTCTTTCTTCTCAACTCTTTCTTAGAACCCTGCCCCTGACCTTCCACTGTCCAATCACACGCGCCATTCTTGCATGGCTTCCAATGGGATGCGTTTTTATGACCTTTGCGCCTGACATCATGAGCCTCTGTCTGTTTGCGGGTCACGTTGTGTCCATTCTCTGGTAAGGAACTCTTGTTGCGATTTCTCCGTGATGACTTTCTTGCTTTTCCCCCTTTCCTGTGTCCAATTCCTTCTGAAGTCGTAGCTCTAGTGTCTTTCTCTCCCATCCTCAAAACATTTCCCTTTCTTTCCTTCTCATCTTTTGTTACTACTACACCCTTTGCATCGTCCCTCCATGTCAGAACCCCACCCTCCTCATCTGTCTTCTTATCCAGCTTAACTGTTTTATCTTGTGATTGGTGAAACACTATCCTAATGTCAGTAGCAGTCACCCAGTCCTGAAGCCCGGGACTGTATTCAAAATCTGCTGAGGAGGGACGACCATCCAGGGTGGAAAAAGCCAAAACCACCCCTCCACGGTGCTTCTGCAAGGGCCTCGGATCTGAACACAGAGACTCCGTCTCCTGGTGCCTCGTCAGAGCCACAGACTGAGTGGGAAGACCGAATTTCCCCATGCAGTTGCTGGAGTAGTACTGCAGGGGGCGCCAGCTGCGGCCATAGTCCATTGATTTCAGGATTGAGATGGAGAATGACGTGGTAGGCTCCACTTGCTGGCAGAACTGTAGGCTGATGTAGGTGACCTCAAATCGTCTGCCAAGGGGCACAGTTAAAGTCCAGTCCCTGGCAGCGGAAGCCTCAGAGGCCATCCAGCAGGTCAGGTTGTGGGGGTTGTGGAGGTCTGTCAAGGCACTGATGTTCCTCTCCGTCCCTTGCAGGTGATCCTGGGCATGCACAGGCACACCATATGCAGCGTTGATGAAATCGGACAGGCAGTGGCGTGGACGCCCGTCATGGTGGTAACAAGGGTCGTTGGGTGACGTCCAGCGAAGAGAGGATTGAGAAAGAGGAGGAGAGAGGAAAGAGGGAGGAAAGAAAGTGAGGAGGAACGGAAGGAGGAAAGAGGAGGGAAGGGAGTAACACTGGAACATGATGTCATCGGGCCTGCAATAGAAGAGGGAAAAGAAGCAAGAAGAAATTCATCTAATGAAATAAAAGAAAAAAAAGGAGGTTGTGAGAGGAAAGGTTACGGATGGATTTATTTGACACACGAATGAAGCCAAAACGAGCACTGTGTTATTCATTCTCTCTCACCACACCACCTGTGCCCCAATTGAAAACATCCCCACTCATGCCACCAGCTCCAAGTGATGGAAGTCGACCATTTTATGGCAATAACACCAACCAATCAGCAGCCAGTGCGACAGTGTGGGGGGGGGGGGGGTGGTTTCTCTGCCTGATCTGTGTCACAGTGCCAAGCCTAATGCAAGACTTTTAAACCATATTCATCTCAACATCTCTAGGACTAAAATCCTATGAAGAAGAGGCCAAGCGAGTATGTGAACATGGAGAGGCAGTTTGTGAGAGGGATGACAGAACGCGTGAGGAACAGCTGGTCCTCTCTTCCAACCCCAGTACCATTCATCAAGTTTACAGTCATCTTCCCATTCCTAATCCAAACCTGCACAAACCATGTGGGGATGAATCAGGGAACAAAGATGAAGGAACAGACAGGGAGGTAAGAAATAAATGTCAGCTATTAAAAGAGAAGAGATGTGAAAACTAAAGAAAAATATGAAGAGGGAATAAAGGGAAGAAAAGAAAGATATTATGGTAAAATAAGACATAAAAAGATTTTTAAAAAGCGGAGTGAATAAAATCTTAAAGAATCTGTGAAAATGCAGAGCTAGCAAGAATGCGTTCAGTTTACAATTTTTCATATGTTCGATGAGCCTTAGTGAAGCGGCACCTGGCACAACTGGCCCTGCTGGTTTCTATTTTTTCCATAAATCCACACTTGACAAAAGAAGCTGGATGCATAACTTCAGCTGAACTGAAAACGGCTTTGACGATGATAGTTCTTTATCTTACAGGCCACCGTATATAATCTGAAGGGAAAAAGTGGAAAATTGTTAGAACGCCACTGATTCTATAAGCCCAACATTGTTTTTAGGTCTAGAACACGTTAAAGTTAACAATCTATATTGAATTTGCACTGAAGCCTTTGAAAACCTAAAAGCTCTGTTCAGTTGCTTGATATAACAGTGAACAGCTTTGTAAGCACATAGGCCAGCATAAGAGAAATGAAACACAAGAGAAACGATGGTGATCCAGAATTTATTTATTTAAACATAGGCCTAAAATAACACTGGAGATCCAGTACCGTCTAGGAGACATGTTGTATGTGTCACCAGAGGCTTAAATGCTTCCTATAATATTCTACTAACAAGCTACATTTACACACTCTATTTGATTAATTTATGAGGTGTAGACCCTTCACATTTTTTTCCACATCTTATCTGTTTCAAATGCATTTTGCACACATTTGGCTAAACAAGGATTTTACATTTTATTATATTTCTCGGCACAGAGCCCGTGGCGACACGTCCCGAGCACGTCCCGAACACTAGGCGAGTCCCTGCATCGGAGAACATCG
>JAOYMR010000016.1:7362586-7378408 GCA_025802075.1 Tenebrosternarchus preto | reverse complement strand
TATATATATACACTATATAAAAACAGTAGAAACTATTTTGAAACTGTAGAAACGGAACACAACTTGCAGATTCCTGTTACAAGATATAGTGGCCATTTTACCATTTTACCACGGCATATTAAAAGCGCTATGCGATGCTTTTCCCCCAGACTGTCAAGCAAAAGGGAAGGAGACACTAAGCAACAAAGACTGTGGAAGATGGACGGCCAGGAAGGCCTAGAGAGAGGGGAGACTGAGATTAGATGAGAACACAGAGCGGCAGATTTACTTACTCAGTGCGAGAAATGCATGTAGATCTGGCACTCTCTTCAGAACATCTCTTGCAGTCCTGCTCTCTGGGTCGGCATGTGAATTACTGTCTCTTGCGTTCCTCTGAGACTCACCATGGCTTTTTATTTATTTGTATGTCAAGAACTTAACACCCAGGAAAGTTAAAATATCTCGCCCACAGACATAATGAACAATGATCCCACTTTTCCATGAACAGCATGACAGACTGTTTCGTCAGCTTGTAGCCTTAGGACTGTAAAACAGGCAGACATGCCAAAGAACGCCTTCACACCCAACAGACCCAGTGTGTGAAAACCATAGTCAATACCGACTTTTTCCCCCACCACATCTCAACAAATATCTGAATTCTTATAAGCACACATCCAAACCAGCAAAAAACATTTTTTTTTATCTTATGCAGATACTGTTTGCAATCAGCGAGTCTTTTTGGCCTCCCTCTGTCTTTCTTCTCTCCCTGGCTCTATATCACCTGCCCCTATCGTTCCAGGACTATTCCTAAGTGCTGATGATTGATGATGTCCTAACAAGCATTTGACATTGACAGCGGAGTCAGCAGGGATGCATAAACAGGGCCCGGTAGGAGAGAGGAGCTTTGGGAGGTTCGTGAGAGTAGTCACTGCGCTCAATTAGCCCACCACCTGAAATCTGAGGAACCTCATGAGACCTTAGGGCAAAGGGGCAATACTGAGGGTGAGGAGTAAAAACTCAAGCTACCCTTGCTTTCTTCATAATATTTGCATGCTCTCCTTCTGTCACACACACTCTTTCTCTCCCATTTTTTTGCAGAACTTTCCAGAATAACAAAAACAAAAAAACGAAGCATCCTCTAAACTGCTCTCCTGGCTTTCACTCACTTTCACTGGAAACACCACATAACAATTCATTCTGACACACTGGGGTGACGGGAGGTCCAACTGCACCTTCTGTTCATCCGTCCCGCATTCCCGGGATTCGGTGCTCGGCAAGCGATCATTCCAAACGTGTTGCGACATGCCCCGAGGGAAACACGAGAACACTGTCAAAATCGTATCCGCATTAATTGATCGTCTGATTAATTGGATCTCGGATTTCTAGAGTGGCGTCTATGTGTTATGAAGACGATGCGTAAGACGGTAAAGTTACTAGGGGATGAGGAGGGGTGAAGATAGCTATTCACGGCTTGCAGTGGGGCTCAGTGGAACGGGTTAGCGATATGGCTGATGGGGGTGGGAATAACCGATCCCGTTACTGCACTTTTACCCGGTTCCATTGGCGGTTAATTAAACAGAACTCATTAGGCTACAAGGAGCCTCCTCGATGGACTGGCGATCCTTCAGAACTTTTAATCCTTTGTAGACCTTGATCTTGACTCTTCCCAGCAGCGCAAGTACAAATGTTGTACACAATTTACCTTCCGCTTTCCATAAATTCACACTCGACGCTTGACGGGAAAAGTTGGATATATAACTTGATACAGTTAAGACGAGCCGCTCTTTGAAGATGATAGGGGTTCTTCTTTATCCCGCAGGCTACAAATTGTTATCACAAAGTCAAAAATAAATAGGCAAAATCCTTTTGTTTAAGGCGCCCAGCAGTCTTAAAACCTGTCTAATCACCATATATGAACGGAGGCGTTTAAATGTTCTTACGTTACAAAACACGTTTCCGTTATCCGTTTGATATGTTGTGAATCTTGCTCCAGGCCCAGCTGGCTTTGTTAGCCCCCCATTTGCTGGCCTGTTGGCAGATGTGACAATAAGCAACCTATTGGGCCCATAATCCCATTTACAAAGATGGGGTTTCTTGCGTTTACGTTTTTAACAGAGGGCATCTCGAATACACTAAATAATACTTTTCATAATAAGTTTATAAAATAGATTTACATAGACTACTTTGTTCATTTACGAGGCCAAATCTCTTTCGTGTCTGTCCCCTCTCAAATGGATTTAGCACATTCGACTGAATTAGCAGATTTATTCTCCAAAGACCTGGATACCTGTCAGCTTAATGCTGCTTTTCAAATCCTAAATGTGAGCTTTTGGGTTAGCTGTCGGCCATATCGTTGACATTCAGTCGGCCTGTCACAATTTAACATACCTCGTCATGGATTACACTTTACCAGTGTTTCACGCTCAAGCTCGAACAAGTGCTCTCACAAAGACGTAGCACGAGGAAGAGAGTTTGCCGGAAAAAAAGAGTTTGCCCCCCCCCCCAAAAAAAAAAAAACTCGGGCATTTAGAATTATACAATTAATTATAATTACGGCCAAATGGGAAAACATTCGTTTGGTCCCTGTTATTAATCACAGCGTTTTAATGTTTACCTTTCAAAAGAGGAACATGTGTTTTTGCACAAGCGCACTCACATTCAAGAAATTCGGCCAAAAATACTTACGAACATATTTAAAGTAAATTACAGCAAGATAGCTCGTGTACCCGTGCATAGAACACAAGCGCGGGGCTACCGTAACACTTATGGTAGAATTCTGATGTTCTTAGTGCGTCTAAAACGTAGCCCGCGGAACCCCTAGACAGAGAGAATGGCAACGTCTTTTAAGTCCCCACACTGCAGGCATTTTGCCGGTCTTCTACAGGCGCTGACGGCCTCAGAACATTCCAGGAACCCGGTGCTCTAGGTGTATTAATCTAATTTTAGTGGAGCAGTGGCAGTTGAACACTGACAGGCCTCAGAAAATGGATTATCACTGCTCGTATCTTTAGCTAAAGGCTCACGTCTGTCAGACAGACTCATCTTTGGTATAGGCTATTAAGCTGCTTCATCCTCCATCCTGTTATCTACAGACATGGTGCTGCGCGTTTAGAATTGCAACAGCGATCTAAAATACAATACCTTTATTTACAACACCTGCTGTTACAACTGATGTCAAAACTTTGATTATAAAAAATGAATGCAATTAGGCCTATCAATAAATCCCCATATGCGTCAAAATGTCTGGAAAACGGTTGCTACATAAAGTGATGTTATATTTTTATTAAGTGCTGTTCAGACATGGAACTCATAAATCTGCAAACTGGAATTGGGCACTCATGTTTCGAACGTCCTAAGTCAGTCTTGCCTTCCATATGCTGTTAAGATGCAGGCCATTTTTTCGACTGAATACACCTGCCGGCGTTGCTATAAAAGGTCCTCGGAATAATGAGTTATATTGTTCATAGGTTTAACAAAACAGACACTGGAGGCCTGTTCGTGGATTCGTGTTATAAAGGAAAACCATATGTACAAAGCGATAGAGACCCACTCTCCCACGCTAGCTTATGCGCCTGGTAGCGAGACTTCCTTACAAGGTTTTGCTTTAGTGTCAGCCTTGAAAAACAGATGCATATGAATTCGCCATCCGCGTGTCTTTCAGACAGACCCGAGCCAAACACAACATTCCATAATAAAATTACGGAGAGCTGTAATTCTAACTGTAAATCGGTTCATTTAATTTACAGGAATATCACAGCAAGCCAATGTAAGTTGTAAAAGTTTTTCAGAGCACACAATTAAAATTTTTATTCAATCCTAAATAATAAGTTCTTCCGAATAGTATTTATAATAATCACGCAAGTCTGTCAAATATAGGTATGTAATACGGGTACAAGGATGCACGTTATTCATTTCACGTTGATATTGTCGTGGGATGTAAATTAAATGGAACGGTGCTCCATCAATATAATGATTATTTAATGAAAAACGATGTTTTATGGATCTATAATCACAACCAGTCGTAATAATCAGTTGACCTGACATATGTCACTGTGCACCAAGCCTCAAAGTACGCCCCTGGACGGAAAACGGAAATTGCCATTTTATAAGAATATAACGATCCCGCAGCTGGCCACAGGCACTCGGGCAGCGAAAAGCTGCCTTTCTTGTTCTAAGGTTTTATCATGTTGTCTTGAAGCGAAGTCATCACCACTATTAGATATTTTCAAGTTTCAAGTTTATATCCATACCGGATATTATTAATTTGTACAAAATGAATTGTTCGAAATTGTGTCAGTCTCTAACGTGGAAACAATAAATAGCTTAGCATAAATATATATTTTAAAAAAACTCACAAGGTTTGAAAACAAACAAATCGCGCAGTTATATAAATTAAATAAATGTATACATTTTATATTTATAATTTCAGTATCGGTTTGTGAAGTTGTTTTACGCTTATGGGTTAGAATCGTAATAATGTTGTCCATTACAAACACAAACCAAGTTCTAAATTATTGTTGCCTCCAAGATATATGGGCTAATACACAGCTTTATTCAATACAATTTTTAATTAATGTGCCACGAATATTTGACAAGATTCGCCACTTACGCATTATCGAATCCTTCTCTGAGTGAAATGTTGCGAAAGATCTCTTATTTTTTAAAATATAATCAATTACTTTGAGTTTTGTGTGTCGAAACTGCAACATAATACAATGGCAAATAACAACAACAACAACAACAACAATAATAATAATAGTAATAATAATAATAATAATATTTGTTACATTGTTGTCATCTTCCTGAAATAAGACTGAAAACCAGGTAAAGTAAGGTTATTTAAAAGATGAAATGAAAACGACAGAGACAAATACATTTTCATTTCTGGAGGATTAAAAATGAAATGGTGAATGAATGTTCTCTAGTAACAGTGTCAGACTTTTTGAGGTCAATTTCACGCCAAGATTATTTGTTGTGAATTTTTTTGTAGTTTTGTAGTTTTTTGTAGTTGTTCATCAAAACAAAGTCAGTAACATTCTCGCGACGCTGGAAGTTTTTTAGCATCTCAAAACGATATTAACTTGCTTTTGAGATCTTATTCTCCCCGAGGTTATTATAAAATGATGTCACGCCTTATATTCTAAATATTTTGGGAAACCAGCGGCAATTTGTCGCCCAAGGGCAGCTGAATTACTTTTTTACGCTTCACTGACAGGAGCTAACTATTATCGTACCATTTTCGAGTAATTTAGAAGAAACTTCACCCCTGTTGCTAGCTGAAAACCATTCAGTTCTTTGTCAATCAGTGCCTTGTCAGTGTCTTGTCATACAGTTCTAAATTTAAATAATCAGCTCCATACCAAGTCCATAACCAACTACAAACAGCGGGGATGGTTAATGACAACATGACAAATAACAAAAACACAGAAACCTACCACGTGCATGCTGCCAGTTCGCCTGAGTCTCCTGGTCTTGATCAATAATGGCACAGCAAGTTAAAAGCTCTCTGGCCGAGCGGCGCACTTTGCCAACCCACTGCTGTCTCTAGGTTACTGCAGGGGTTAAATGTTGTACTGACGTCACACACACACACACACACACACACACACACACACACACACACACACAAACATACACATACACACACATTGAAAGCTTCCAATGTTTTTAATTGCATACGGGCTTATTGATTGAGCAGCTTTAGAGGAGGAAACCACGAAAAAGACATTCTCGCGATTCATTTTTCTTCAGCAACCGTTGGAGAAGTTGTGATGGAGTGTTTTTACGGTGCCCAAAGCAATTAGGGGTTAAGTGCGATGTTTAAGGGCACAGCGCCAGGATTTTGAACCGGTAGCCCCGCGGTCATCAATTTAATGTCAGTTGAACGTACAAGTGAAAGAACACTTGACTAAACATTGCGCAGTCCCAGAAGAACCTATGTCGCTCTCAAGATGCAGCGAAGCTCAAACAGATGGAACTGCTAGAGAGAGAAAGAGAGAGAAGGAGGGAGTCAGAAAGAGAAAGGGTGAAGGGAAAAAGAACAAATGAATTGAGGAGGGAGAGACAAAGCAGCTTTCCCAGAGCAGTGCCATAAAGATGATTGATACCCTTGAGGACTGTTTCCCAGGTGTGTGCAGACATACTCACACACTGGAGTGATACGGTTCAGATTTTGATGACCTTAGACAGGAGACAAATATAATAACTTTCATTGAGAGATGAACTGGCATGGTGATTGGGCATCATATTTAAGTGAAGCTAGGTGGGGCACCCAGTCTCAACTACAGAGCAGCGTTTGGGAGAATCTCATAACATGTAATAGAGAAGAGCATGTGTGGACATCAAGGCTGAGAAAATGGCAGAAAGGAAATCCAAGAGAGAATGTTACCAAGTAAAGAAGAGGGCTGTGGTGAACAGCACTCACCAAAGATTTATTTTTAACCATCACTAACAAACAAAACAAAACAAAACAAACAAACAAACAAACAAAAAACAAGTCAATATAGAAACTCTTTATTTTCTGGTGTAACTCTAACATGCTTAATACATATGGGACTAGCAGTACGTTATTTCTCAGTAGATGTCAGATCACAGATTTATCATTCTTATGGTCCTCACAATACTACATTTTTAGAAAGCGCGTCAATCTCTACCTCCTTTGTTTTGATGTCCATCTTAAACCTAATTTTGTTTTAAAATATTGCCAATTGTAGAAAGATTAAACTGTTTGGGATCGAACAAATCAAAGAGACAGACTTTCATTTCAGACAACCTGAAATCTGAAATGCAAAGCACTTAAGTATTAATTACATAGATACATTCTAACCAACAAATCAACGAGGTAAATAGAACGTTATCTAAAAGCAATTACTGTGATAGATCCTACCTCCAAATAAAATTTGGGTTGTCTAGGAAACCATGCAAACACAAACAATGCCTTCAATCAGAGGTTCCTAACCTCTTTGATAGTGCTGATTTTTTTGCTGTTTTAAATATATTGCGACCCTCAGGTGAAGAACCTTTGCATCAGCAGTTGAGACTCTGAGGCTTCCTGGATTCAACCCAAAGGTTTATTATTCAGGAATGATATGGAAAAATAGCTATAGAGTGTTTTATCATTTTGATAAAGTAGAAGAAAAGTACCATTAAAAAAAAAAAAAAATTCCCCTCAAATGATAAAAAATGTGGTTTATTGTAATTTTATTTGCTCCCAGTGTAACTGCTCAAAGACCATAGACATGTTCTCCACCCTTCCCTTCTTCTTATCCAAAACCTTGTATGAAGGCATTATCTGGAGACATGGTTTGTAATTCACATTTGCACCACCCTGGATTATGATGTAGGAATAACATCACTTTTAGAAATTTCAGCTCAGTTTGAAGACATGTGAGTGTAAGAATCACAAGTGGCTCTTGCAGGTGGCCCATTAGAGCCTCCAAAGTCCTTTCTTCTCCAGTCTGCTTATACAGCCTCCAGCAAGCTCTGTTGCAAACATACACTGCATGAACTAAAGAATCCAAATCTAGAACCATTGCTGGTTCTTTAGAACGCAAGCGATTAAACAGGAAATTGAAGAGAAACCGAGGAACTTCTTTCAGTGTGTGTCACTAACACAGTGTTCTGAAGTGTTTCACAGTGCATTCTCTTCCAAAGTTGTGAAGAAAAGGGCAGTATTCAATCTGCTTACCAAAAGACCTCAGAGTTGTGTGCTGGAGGCTATTCCATCAACATTTCATCATCAGAAGCAGCTGAGCAGGTGCCAGACTTTTACATGCATAAACAAACCAGAGACGTTAACAGGTATGGGCTGAAAGCACATATGCCACAAGTTAATGGAATCAGAGCAGCTTTTCAGCAGTGTATTAAATAGTGCATTAGTGTATTAAATAGTGTATTAGTGTATTAAATGCAAAAGTGCTGCATCATTAACATGACTTGTAAAAAGGTTTAATCATACAAGATAAGGACTTTTACTGATTAGGAAGGCATTTTATAAATAGTACATGGGAAAAATAAGTCTGGATTCTTACTTTAGTACTTTAGTACATAAAAAAAAAGCTAAACCATTTTAGTTTTGTCTTTTTCTTCTTGTTTTTTTTTATGGTTTTTGGCATTTGATTTGTCTAAAAATAAATGTTGCCAGTCAATTTTCAGCAGCATTGTTTTCCCAGTCATGCTCCTAGACCATCCCATTCACTGCAAACTGTAGTGTGCATGCTGTTTTAACACCTGTTTTATACTTATGAAGGACTTGATGTCTAGCTGGTTACTGAACAGTGTGAGCCAGATGGAACACACTAAAATGGCCCATGCACTGGTACTCAGTCCTGGATTGTGAAACATGAGCATCTGTTATAGCTCCTTTTGTTGCATGTCCATAAAGTGATACCACATTTCAAGCACTAGGACATTAGAGTGGCTGTGAATAAAAGGAAATTACAAATTCCTATGCTGGAGAGCATTTAAGTGAGGACATTTTAAATGGATGGCCTCCATGTGAAAGCATACATTCACATTTGCTTGATTCCAATGAGCACATTTGAGTGTCTGAAGATTAAAAAAGGTGTATTTGATGAAGTCAGTTATCCATATTGCTGTTGCATCATGAAAAAAAATCATGAAAGAAAAAATATATATATATTAGTGCTTTTAAAGAAATACACTTCCCTAGTAATACAGTACACTTCATTGATAAAGGGCATGTATTTTCAGGCATATATTTGAGTTATTTGAGCAATTTGAGGAGATGGAGTATAGAATTATGTTCTATACAAATATTAAGACAACAGCCACAGATTAAAGTGTATAGCCAATGTGATTCATTTGCTTTTTTAAAGAATCAAGGTCTACACGTCTATAGTACTGGATCATTCAACCCACATAATCTCTTCTACACTATGGTTGGTTCTACACTAAAGCAAAAAGCTTTCCGTTCACTTTAATCACTGGCAAAATTCCCAACTAGTCCTATGGAGACAGATGTTCAAGCTTTTGACTGGGTCTTAAAAATTAGGACTTCATGTGATCACACCACCACTAAAAATACCAGAGTAACCCTTACATAAACATGTGGTTACTGTGCAAATTGTAGCTGTATTACCTACATTTGCTCAACATTTTGCTTCTTGGTCGACTTCCAGGCATCTCTACCAGGGTGGCTGGTGTATTATGGCTCAGCCAAAATCTGAGCAATTTTATCATGACTAACAGACATATTATGACTTAACAGGTCAAACCAACTTAATTGTTCCCATCCACCTGATCCATCTGATGATAGATCAGAAGTCAGTTCATAATGTCAAACAAAACATAACATTTGCATGCCAAAAATAGTAAAATCAGTGGTTCTAACTTCTTGAGAAGCGGCTCAAAGTGAGCACTGCTGTGCATTATGAATGAACTACAGTCTTTAACGGAAAAGCCTATTTTAGGGATTTTGCATTGATTTTACTCCATCAATGCAAGGCCATTCCATTCTGCCAACAAGCTCATCTTCAAGACCTTACTTGTATTATGTAGGCAAAATGCCAGCTGTCACTCATTGCCCTGAGGGTGACAGAGTGAAGAGGGTGGTCACATGAATGTCTATTTGGCTTATCATAATTACCGCAAACTTTTCATCGGTGAGAAAAAAAATATTTGGTTGGAATCTCACTCCTGTCCAATCATATATCAAAATGAACTTGAACAACAGTGGAAGACACTCAAGGAATTGAAGGTGTATATTATCATTCACTTGCATGACATATCCATAGTCATCACAATACTCTTTTGTTTCCTTTTTTTTAAATTAATTTATTTATTTATTACAATTTACTACTCCAGCCCTCTGAATAAACAAAATTAAAGTGATCAAGAAGTGCCGTTTGACCAGTAATGACTACAAAGATCACTTATTAAACGCAGCATGATTGGGCTCTGAAGCACTAGAACAACACTGCCCCCTGGTGCCCTCCAAAAACACGTTTCACCTTATTATTGAAATACTGAAGACTAACACACATGACAAATTTACTGTTAAACTGCAGAATTCCAAATATTTAATTGGATATTAAAGTTACATTGCACAACTACAATGTTCAACAAGCCATAACAACTGAGCTTTAGAAGATTTGATAAACAAATGTAATAACAATAAGTTAGATTTATATAGCACCCATACATCACTGCTATAGAATTAAAGTAGGGTTGGTTACAAAGGGCTGATTTAAGATGATTTGCTTCTGAGCTAAAACTCAGTGGGAGAACTGAGAAAGGATCTAGGGGCAGGCGTGTAAGCACAATCCCCTGAAACCTAAAAAAATAACAGACCACACCAGAAAGAGTCACCAAACACTCCAATTTAGCTGAAGGCTCTGATGGAACAATTACACCAAAGACAAGGTTTTCTGAGGGTAAATCAGTTCAGTGACAAATCTCACCCAGTGAGGAAATAGGTTTGAACAGGAGCACAGCAAAAAAAGTTTGATTCAGTTTGATTGCACTTAGTTTAAGTTGGAAAAGATCATTAGTATATAGATCATTATATAGATCATTAGTAATCTATTAACATTATATAGATCATTAGTAAATATAAAGATCAATAGTGAATATAAATACCAACAGTAATTATAAAGCTTGTCCATCACATGCTTGCAAGGGGGTTTATGTCACAATAAACACAATCCCATGTTTCACTATTAAGTCTAATTAGTCTTCCCAGTCTCACAGAGAGAACATTATTCTCAGTGTACTTACATTTTGAATTTACTCAAGAAAAACTTATATTTTCAAGTAGAAAACATTTTATTCAAAATGTCATAAAATATACATGAAACAATTGAACACTAAATATCTAATTACACAAAACTAAATCTTTGGGGGAAAAAACAGAAGAAAAACATTACATGTAAAAATGTTACACGCTCAAACAATACTGTGCAAGAATGTATTTTGTCTATTCTTTCTAGTTCAGGTTTAAGGTGGCTAGTGTTGAGGTAATTCATTCTACATAACACGAAAGGCAGTTTATAGCAAAAAGGCACATTGCACATCATCAATGGCGGAAATGTATTAAAGCAGCATTCCTTAAAATGTAAACCAAGAAATGATATGTAGCAATTTAGAACCAATGATGGGTGACAGGATGGAATTTTTAGCAGTTCATCAGAACAGACTGGGCTGGCTGGGTGTCACAGTAACAGTGTAACAGTGAGACAGTGTAACAGTACCTTTTTGTTACGGCTTGAGGCTGCCGTTTGAGATTTGTTTTGTATTGTGTTATTCGAAACTTTAGGAAGTGACGACGATTTTAGTCTTTGCAATGCTGCTTTGTACCAAAACAAAACAAGTAAACAAGTCATTGCTTGGACTTTCTGCACCACTGTTAATTTTCAGGACTTATTGTAGCATGAAGACTGCAATGTCTGTCTGAATTCATCAGAGTTCCGCTGCATCATGTGATTGTTTATCTTCTAGCTTGGATTCTGGCTCCTGGGTTAACTCCGTCATTCCCATGTCACCCTTCCATGTCTCCTTCAGACATTCTGAAACAAAATAAAAAGAGGGTATGTTCAATTAAAAATAAATGTCATGAATGTGCATGTGTGCGTGTGTGTGTGTGTGTGTGTGTGTGTGGTTTCAGCGTGAATGGGTAAGAATGAGTGGTGCATAAGAAGCAGAGCCACAATGTTGAGTCATTAGGTACGCAGTGTGTGTGCTTGTACATGTTAAGAGTCATTCAGTACACAGTGTGTGTGCTTGTACATGTTAAGAGTCATTCAGTACACAGTGTGTGTGCTTGTACACGTTAAGAGTCATTCAGTACACAGTGTGTGTGCTTGTACATGTTAAGAGTCATTCAGTACGCAGTATGTGTGCTTGTACATGTTAAGAGTCATTCAATACGCAGTGTGTGCTTGTACACGTTAAGAGTCATTCAATACGCAGTGCGTGTGCTTGTACACGTTAAGACTCATTCAGTACGCAGTGTGTGCGAGTTTAAACATGTTAAGAGTGTGTATGTTAAGAGTCAGTATACAGTGTGTGTGTATACATGTACATGACTTGCTCACCTGACTCTGTGTTTTTCAGGATGTGGGTTTCACAAAGGAACTTCTCCAGTTTTTCCTCCTGGTGATTGAAGTACCAATCTTCTATCACCTCCTCATATTCTTCCAACATGGTCTCACACTGAAACACAATACCCTGAATTCAGGTGCTTCATTCAGTCCTTTTTCTCTCTGTAATTCATGGGCCAATATTCCCCCTTTAAAGGGACAGTAACTTTTTTTTTTTTTACATTCATTAATAGTCACACAATTCAGCATTAGTGTATCATCATACAGATACAAGGTGATGTGGTGCCACAACTATCCAACCCCTCCAGCAATAAACAATAAACAACATTCTCGTCCTTCTTTTTGGCACACTGAGATTAGGATATGGGTGGTTATCAAATTCTATGCATGTGTCATTCATTCCCGTTGCCACAGGTGTATAACGTCAAGCACACAGCCATGAAGTCTACCTTCACAAACATCTGTGAAAGCACTCGCTGAATTCAAGTGGGTTACTGTAATAGGATGCCAACATTGCAATAAGTCAGTTCATGGAATTTTTTTCCCTCCTGGATATTCCACGATCAACTGCGAGTGGTACTTTTACTGAAAAGTGGATACAATTAGGAACCACAGCAACTCGGGCAAGAAGTGGTAGAACATGTAACATTACAGAGCTGGGTTACAGAGCTGGGTTACAGAGTGTTGAGGCACATAGCATGTAAAAGTCACCAATGCTCACCAACGACTCAATAACCACAGAGTTCCACACCTGCTCTGGCATTATCAGCAGCACAAAACTGTGCACCAGGAGCTTCATGGCACAGCTTCCATGGTCGAGGAGCAGCATGCAACCCTTACATCACCAAGCACATTGCATCAGACAGAGTGTACAGAAGGCCACTACTGGACTGTAGCAGTGGAAACGTGATTAATCACATTGCTTCTCTATCTGGCTATCTGATGGACGAGGCTGGGTTTGGTGAAGGACAGGAGAACGCTGCATGCCTGGCTGCATTGTGCCAGCTGTAATGTTGGTGCAGGAGGGATAATGGTTTGGGGTTGTTTTTCATTGTTTGACCTACTGAAATCCTAATACTTCAGCATACCAAGACGTTTTGGACAATTGTATGCTTCCAGCTTTGTGGGAACGGTTTGGGGAAGGCCCTTCACTGTTCTAGCATGACTGTGCCCCAGTGCACAAAGCAAGGTCCATGAAGGCATGGTGGGGTGAGTGTGTTGTGGAAGAGCTTGACTGGTCCCCACAGAGCCCTGACCTCCACCCCATCAAACACCTTTGGGATGAACTAGAAGACAAACTGCAAACCAATCCCTCTCGTCCAACATCAGTGTCTGACCTTACAAATGCTGTTCTGGATGAATGGGCAAATGTTCCTACAGACACACTTTAAAAATCTTGTAGAAAGCCTGCCAAGAGTAGATGCTGTTATAGCTTCAAGGTGGACTCAAATCCACATTAATACCTTTGGATTTAAAATATGATATCATAAAAGCTCCTGTAGGAGTAATGTATATGGGTCCCAAATCCTTTGTCCATATAGCAGTAGTTAAAGACATTTCAATAACCTCATGTTTTTTAAATGTTGTTACATGCCTACATCACAGCTGTTGTCCAGCAACTGCCGCGTTACCTGTCTCTTCATGTCTGCCACTTCCACAGACGGTTCGTCCCAGAGTTCGTAGGGGATGCCCAGGTCCACCTTTACTCCCTTATTAACCAGGTTCTTCAGAGTGTTCATGGTCTGACTGGTGCCCTGCCAAACATGTGCATTCACAATGATACAAAGTGAACAGTCTGCACATATGGTACTACAGGGGTTCCAAAACATTGTTTTAAATGCAGGACCCTATACCAGTGTCAGAAGAAACTGTATCTATTGTTTTGTTTTTTTTAATAATGGGTAGTTCTCATTCCCCATCCACATGCAATTTGCCATGAAGTGAACATCAGTTTGGTAATCACTGGCAATCTATTATACAAGTCTGCAGAATGGGTTAGTGAAGCTTCTTCTCAATCGTTGTATGTCCTGGTTGCAGAAGTAACAGAATATTTGCCTTACAAAATGATAGAAAGAAATTGGATGACTAGTGTAGTAGTATCACCTTAGCATATCGGAGGCTCCCAGGTCTTTCAGCATGGACACTGTACTGTAGAATACCTTCACAGATGTTGTCCACAGCCTCTGTCAATCTTGTTTCCCTTGAAAGAGCAGATTTAAAAAGAAATAAAAGCAAAATGAAATTTTAATTGCACTAAAGTAACATATTTGTTTTTGCTTCTCCACCCCAAGGATCATAAACATTAGGGTTTATGCCTGTATATAACTGTACAATTCACGTAATCAGGAATCATTATATCTACTGACCGGTAATTTCTTACTTACGAGGTGTTGTATTTGATTTTACGCCTCCGTTTGCCAGTGTCCAGTACCTCTCCAATCTCCAGAACCTCTTTAGAGCGACCACTCTTCTCAAGAGACGCTTGCAGCTCTACTGTCAAGAACTTGCAAACTGCC
Source organism: Tenebrosternarchus preto (assembly GCA_025802075.1). NCBI lineage: Eukaryota > Metazoa > Chordata > Actinopteri > Gymnotiformes > Apteronotidae > Tenebrosternarchus > Tenebrosternarchus preto. The sequence goes on along the minus strand of JAOYMR010000016.1, from coordinate 7,363,854 downwards.
AGACAGAACAGAAATGTGAAGTCTGAAGAGTGTAAACGGGCGGCTTAAAAGTTATACTAACAGTTGTCAAAGACGGGTAAACAAAAAACAAAAGCTAAATTGTTATAAATGTGTAGGATAGCTAAGTTCCTAACAACTAGGTAGCGTTAACAAGATACTGCAGCAGATGAGTTAAAAACCGAAACAGTACCTTCGCATTTATTTGGAAGTCGCTCATCTTGGTTTGCGAGGGCAAGGGTAAGCGTCAAAAGCATTAATAGCCATAAAACTTTCATTCTGATCATTCTGTTTAAACAGCGTTGAAACCCACAGCCACATCTACACTTTTAGGTAATGGGAAAATATGATGGAACTGAGCAAGCGCATTTTACCACATGAAGGCATAAGAAAAGGGCAAATGGGAACGCGCATATAATCGAGCGAGACAAATTTAATCGAATATAGAGATGTCGATTTTATTATTTAGCCAAAATTTCATTGCAGTAGTAAACAAGAAATATGAAAGAGGAAAACAAATCGAATGTACACGTATTTGCGATCGTGTGTGTGTGTGTGTGTGTGTGTCTGCGTCTGTGCACGTACGCATATGTGTAAGAGTGCGCTCGCGCACAGTGAGTGTGCTTTTATTTTGAAATTTGGGAATAACTTCCGGAAGTCGATTATGTTGAGGCTACGTTCGTTTTAAAAATCTGTTACTAAGCCTCTTTTATTTTTTTGTAGAGTTTATTGGTTTTAGCTGTCACTGTGTTAAATGTGTAACAGAGGTGACTCAATTGATGGAAATCTCACTAAGCGCAATGTCGTGTACATTTACAGTCCGGAGTATATTGAGATTTGTGATACCTTATCAAAAGTCCCTAACCGGGTGAGTGGGATCTTGACTTCAACGTCTTTCCTCGTCACGAATACTTTGCAAGTGTTGTAGTTTTGGGGTTAAATAATAATGTTTAGCTAACAAGATAGTTAGCTAGTTCACTCGTTTTACCAATAGTTTCCTAATTTCAGTTTTGACATTGTACTTCGAAATTCACGTTACTGAAATAACCGTTTGTTTTTTTTTAGTAATAATTGTTATTTTTCTTATACTCACACAGGCTAGTATGGTTCATTCACTAATTGAAGCTTATGGATTGGTACAGTATATGAGGCGAGTCTTTCACCACATTCGGAATGATTTCATTTACTGTAGGAGGACTTTGGATATTTGCATTTCTTTGGATGATCCTAGATGATGGCTGGCTAACCTATAACCTATACATAAATATACA
>JAOYMR010000016.1:7330826-7356515 GCA_025802075.1 Tenebrosternarchus preto | reverse complement strand
CCCCCCCCCCCCCCCCCCCCCCCCCCCCCCCCCCCCCCCCCCCCCCCCCCCCCCCCCCCCCCCCCCCCCCCGTCTAACAATACCACTCTGTCCCTGCTGCTTGACAGAGAGGGATTTGTGCTTTTCTTTTCGCTACAACCCCCCCCCTTCTCTTTCCTTGGAGAAAGAGAGAGAGTGTGTGTGCACACACACCACACAGAAAAAAGGGGTTTTTTACAGGCTGGGATTTTTTTTTTTACTTTTTTTTTTTTTTTTAGGATTGTAAAATCCCACATAATTGCTTCTTCAGAAGAGGGAATGAGAGAGACAGTGGAGTGTTTTGAGGTGGGGAGGGTGTAGAGGGGCTTTTTGAACGTACAGTGATAGGTTGATATCTCTCTCCTTCTCACACTCACAAAGGGGGTCTTTTAGCACCATAGAGGGCGCTTTCACGGTCACATAAAGAAAAGATGCTCTTGTTTCTGCAAACCTGAACTGCAGCGAGAGGCTGACCTTTAACCTCATTAAGGGCCAAGCACCTCAAATAAACCTGGGGAGAAGTGGACGACCATGAAGTGGAAACGTGTGGTTGTACTTTCATCCTTCAGTTCACTCAGGTTACAGGGTAGATGCATTAGAATTTGATGCAGCATTTTGCAAATTGTGTGTATACATATGTTTGGTTTTTTTCTTCTTAATTGTGTGAGATTAAGCCTGTTTACTCACATCAGCTATTAGTAACTGTCGGCCTGCCTGGATGTAATATCTGTCCCTTCATCTACGAGATGCACGATGTGAACTGTCCTGTCTCCACATATCCCCTTGTCTCCCCTTACTCCACCCAGCCCTCCTCTCCCCTTACTCCACCCGGCCCACCTCTCCCCTTACTCCACCCGGCCCTCCTCTCCCCTTACTCCACCCGGCCCTCCTGTCCCTTGCTTTCATTGTCTCTCTTTTTGATTTCATCAACCTTTCTAATCACAGCGTTTCTATCCTGTGAGAGCGACCCCCAACACACTTGCGCACACACAGCCACTTACACACCCACTCACCTTCTCTCACCCTCTCTCACCCTCTCTCACCCTCTCTCACCCTCTCTCACCTTCACTCACCCACTCACCCTCTCTCACCCTCTCTCACACCCACTCACACTCTCTCACCCTCTCTCACACTCACTCACCCACTCACCCTCTCTCACCCTCACTCACACTCACTCACCCTCTCACATCCATTCACCCTCTCTCACACTTAACTACCCACTCACCCTCTCTCACTCATACACCCTTTCATGGTCTCTCACTCTCACATCTCTCTCTCTTTTTCCCCCTCTCCCTGCCACTACTCTTATTGTGTATCTATTCAAGCCAACCAAAATACTATTATAGTTTTGAAGAAATGGAGAAAATCTGAGTGGGAGAGAGAGATCTAGTTATTAAGTTATTAAATGGAAAGAACTGACAAGACCATTTCAGAAAGAAGTCGAGGAAGCAATACTTTATACCTGTGTTTCTCTCTCTCTCTCTCTCTCTCTCTCTCTCTCTCTCTCTCTCTCTCTCTCTCTCTCTCTCTCTCTCTCTCTCTCTGGTGCAGGCTCTTAACCACACACACACACACACTCCTGTGTCTCCTCCTGTGCAGGTCTGGTTGCTGGGTTATTTAGAAAGCTCTTTCTACACATTGTGCTGCCAACAGTGAAAACAGTAAGAGTCAGAGACTCTCAAGTATGGCATACAACAGCTTCATTCAGACCGACAGATGATCAAGTGAGAGGCCAAGAGAGGATTACAGAGCTTGTCCTTAAGAGAGAATGGAACCATCCTTTCCACTTATTAAAACAATCTTTATTTGTAGTATGAAACATTTTTCATTGCTTTTATACTTTTCATAGTTTTATGACATTTGCACATTAATGACGTTTCCCACAGTTTCGGAACTGTGCACAGATGCAGCAGGTATCCAAAGTCTGCGTTTCAAATGATGCGAACCAAGGTTTAACACTCCTGTTGCTCTGCATTCCTGGTTTCTCTCCTCATGTCTGGCTTTAATCTGCAGTTATTTCCTCTGGCTGCCCAGGCTTACTTGATCTCCAGAAACCCTGTACCTCTGTTTCCTGAGCTTCCTGCTCTCTGGCCAATCAGACGTGCTTCCGTGTTCTCCCGGTGTGTGCTCAGCCTATGGGAGAGCACGGTGGAGTGTGGACGAGGACAGTGGAGTCCCTGATGAGATCACATCACTCTGCAGAGACCCTCTTGCTTCTTGCCATATTTGTCTCCACCCTGCAGTCTTGGGAGACTTAAATTAAATAATCACCTCATTTTGGTGTGACCAGATTTTGAATTCGTTCATCTTTTTGTTTTGTGGCTCTAAGAAAAATGGCCTCCTGTACTCCTGTGTCAAATTTCAAAAAGGAAAAAAAAGAAAGAGACTATAAAGAATGCTGAGTGTGTAATTAGACCTGTTTCTCAGTAGGCCTGTCAGACTCTCTGTTCTAATGTGGACATGGCCACATTCTTACAGGTAACCGTCTGTGAGGACTTCAGTCTAAAAATAAGCCCCAGCTGATTAGCCCTTCAGAGACTGCAGGGCTTTGTGTGTGTCCGGTCTTATCGGGGTGGGAGAGGCGGCTGGGGTTGGTCCAACGTGGCGGTCTGGGATTCGGCAGGGTGGAAATGGCCCTCACCGTTCTGCTCGTCGGCCACATCTGTGCATCCTCTCTCCTCTTTTTTTAGGCCTTGTTTTCACTCGCTTCCGCCGAGCTGTTCCCAGCACAGCCCTGCGAAATAACAAACAGTAAGAGCTGCTTTTCCCCTCCTCTCAGTCACTCCACTCACTCTGAAAATCTCTTCCTCACTCTCTTTCTCTCTCTATCTCTCATATGCATGGATGTATGTTTCCGTTTTTCTCTCCCTTCCTCTCTCTTTCTTTCACTGTCTTTCTGTCTCAGTCTAACTCTCTTTCTTTCTCTCATATCTACACACAGTCACGCCTGCTCCATTTGTTTTGTGGTGAGTTGGGTGGAGATCAGTATAAGGGTTGGGGGTTTTGGATACTGAGAGCTACACAGTAAAGCATCATTTCCACCTATTGTGTGATGGAACACACGCTCATGTGCGCGCACACACACACACACACACACACACACACACACAAATAATAACAGACTGAACCATATAGTTTGCACACATGTAGGCACACACAGATGTACAAACAGTGGTATGGTTCCAAGCAGAAGCTCAGAGTTCAGACACACACAAACACGCGTTCATGCACACCAGAGGACAGCTGTGACTGCACTAGTCAAACGCTGCTAAAGGGATTAGGAGCACTCCTGTGTGAAAGAGGGGGGGCGGCCCTCCTGGAATGACCAGACAGAATAAAAGAGACAGCGTTTTCCAGTGTGTTTGCTGGCTCTTAAGTGAAGAGAATTAGGTGTGAATAGCGTTTGAGAGCCAGGCATACAAAGAAGAAGAAAACCTTTTGACCATGTTGCTATTGTGACACATTCAGATCTGTTGGATATTTGGAACGCTGTTGGATAGAGAGGAAAGCATGCTAGTTACAGATCAGTTGTTCTAGTTTGTTGGTGTTTTCAGGCTCAGAGAATTTTTGTTTCTGAAAATAGATTGTGTGTGTGTGTGTGTGTGTGTGTGTGTGTGTGTGTGTGTGTGTGTGAAGTGCATGCTCTGTCAGTGGTTGGGTTTGTCAGAGCCCCACCAAAAACTGCCACCTCCCAGTTGGTCTCCCCTCCACCTCCCAGTTGGTCTCTGTGGAGTATTTCAGTACACATGCCTTTTCACAGTCACCCAGGCGCACACAGACACACAGAGGTGGAGCTGTAAGGGAACTAAAACTATGCAGCGTGGTGATTGCATTGTCTGTGAGGTTTTACCCCTTGACCAAAGGTTGATTTCCTATTTTTAATTGTATGAATAAAACTTCTCGCAAGAGGCACAAATGAACAACAACAGAAGAGCCTTGGTGTGTTCTCTCCAGTCTCTGTTTATGTTTATGAATCAAGTGCACCTTTTTACGAATTTCACTAAAATATTATTTACCATACACAGTGTTTTGAATGTGAACATTTGTTACATTGTAAGCTCAGTAAACCACATGCGTGCGCACACACACACGATCGTGTCTGGAGTGAGGAGTTTTGACGCACTTGTTTTTTCGTCACACCCATGATATTTACCTCCAAGGACTTTTTGTTTTGAGACAATTGTTTCCATCACAAGCTTGGCTGTCTCTTGTTCTACTCTCTCGTCATTCTAAACTGTAATTAATTTGATACAGAACATTTCATTTCCTTCAGTGTAATAATAATGCCTTGTTTGAGTTTACCCACACACACACAAAGAAAAAGCTCTGGAACCCAACGTTCAGGTTTTTCTCTCTCCCTGCTGAGATGAGTTTTCAAACCTATAATCCTGACCTCAGAACAGCATGCAGGGCCCTGTGCCCTTCCACCCCTGACTAGGCTGAGAAATCTCTGCCATCCCATTTGGGAAGTGACTAGCTCCCACAGTTCCTGGAGAGAGATAAATGCCGGAAACGGGCCCGTGGAAGTCTGTTATGGAGCATGACTAGTGTTATGACTCTCAGGTCAGAGTTCCAAGGCCAAGAGGTGATATTTAAACCAGCCTTCATGGTGAGTAAGAATCTTCAGGACAATGAGATTCAGAGCAGGTCTTTGACCTCCACACTAAATGCATTGTTCTTGGGTTTTTCCGTGGTTGTTCTGGTATGACGTGCCCTGTTGAGGAGAGAAATCTGACCTTGTTTGTGTTTGGTCTAATTGGGTGCACCTATCTCCTGTGACAAGTGATGAAACACTTTCAACAGGTTTTCCCCTATGAGCTTTTACAGAGAGTAGGGAGCAACAGCAGTTAGCCAATCCTCTCACCTGATTAACGGCTGTCCTGGATTAGTGGAGGTGTCTCAAAGAGCCCAGTGGCTTTATTTTTATACAAACACTTAGTTTGGCCACTGGAAGAAACCAGTCATACAATGAGATTATAATAGATACAGATATAGACAGAATCTAAGGCACAGAAAAATAACATATTGAAGGATTTCGGCCTGCCGTTCAAAGTGGTCTTGATGTGGTCCAAACTAAACACTCCAGCAGTGAAGTGGAGGGGACTGTTTCAGTTTGATCCGCATGGGAAAGTTTGAGTTCATGGGAAAGCCAGGGGGGAGGGGGTGTGTTTGTGTGTGCAGGCGCGCATGCTTCAGTGTGCGCGCGTGTGCGCGCGCATGAGCAAATGGTAATTGGCAGCTATGCCTAAGAGTGTGTGTTAATTTTGCAAGTGTGTGTGTGTTCACACGATTGTTAATACATTTTGCTCACTGAGGTGTGTGTGTGTTATTTTAAATACATAAACACAGTCTCTCATATGTTCTGTTATCCCTTGCATGTTGGACTGCTTTGGGTCCGGAGGTAAGCCGAATAAACAAGAGCATATAATTGAAAGCAGAATGGACCTAACCCATACAGCTAAGACACATACAGCACACGCTGTGGCCAGTCAAGTCCAAATGCTAAATACATACAGCTAAGACACACACAGCACACGCTGTGGCCAGTCAAGTCCAAATGCTAAATACATACAGCTAAGACACATACAGCACACGCTGTTGCTAGTCAAGTCCAAATGCTAAATGCATACAGCTAAGACACATGCAGCACACGCTGTGGCCAGTCAAGTCCAAATGCTAAATACATACAGCTAAGAAACATACAGCACACGCTGTGGCCAGTCAAGTCCAAATGCTAAATACTTTTACAAGACAAAACACGTAGTGTCCTTCACATTAATAGAAGAACATGTCCAGTTGTTTTTTGGATAACCATTTCCAATTGAAGCTAATTATAATTGAGTTGCTATTCCTCAATAAGGTAAAGTTTCATTGGTTAATGGGCAGCATTCCGTTAGAGGTCAAACAAGGTGTGAAATATCAAAAAAGTGCAGTCATCCACATGACTTTAGTCAAGGGCAGAGTGAGCAAAGGGAAAGAAACTCGAACGCTAAGTCATACTTCCTCACTGAGGGATATCTGAAAGATGGTGTTTGTTTATTGTAGGAACTTTATATCATGTTAAAAGGCCAGTGTTGAAATACACACTCTGATATGGAAATTTCTGTCCCAGTTGGATAAATGTTTGCTTAACACATCCTGATTACTTAAATAGTGTCTGCCAAAATGGGATTTTGATATTAGTAACACGTACAATTCCTATTTTGGTAATGTTAATGTTTTTATTTATATATATTATGAGGGAGAGAAATTAAATGGAAATTAAACACCAATGATGAAGGAAAAACACCAATCATTATTGGCATTATATGACTAGTGCTCAGATGTTGCAGTTGGCCAAGTTACATAAAGCATTTACACTGATTTATACCAGCCATTGTGTAAAACATTACACACGGTGAACATCTATTTTCAAAACACTCATGCTGCTTCTAAAATTGACATGGTGCAAGTGCTTATTGAGAACTGCAGGTTCTGTTCTAGTTTGTAAGCATTATGTGTTTTTATTTTCCATGCAGTTCTTTACAGAATATGGCCCAGATTATTCCCTGGAGATCAGCCCGAGCTGCCGACCTGACCGCAACGAGAGCCAGCAGCTGGAGCGGGTCATCAGCACCATCAAAGGTAATCGCAGTGATGACAACCAGAACTGCACCACACAGAACTGTAACGGACCCGTGATGCACCCTTGCTCCACACTCCGGTGCAGTGCCATTTCCACAGATGGGATTACTTTGGCCCGTTCAAAGGAATGGGTTATAATATCCAGAGCATTCATCTGTTTATTTAGACAGTCACTGATGATCATTTAGATGGTGTAATGCTCCCTTTCCATTTGTCATTCATTCAGCCAGCTGGTCCCTACAGACTCCCCCACCGTGGTGTCTGGGGAATCCCCTAAACTAACCATGGCCACTATTACCAGCATCAAACACACTTGGATGCACATTAAAAAATAGGTGCAATGCCCCAAAGTTTGCACCTATTTATTTACAAATCAATAAGTAAATAAATAATGCTTTGGGACCAACCTGTTCTCTAGAGGACAAGAACCAACCACAGTAGATGGATTTACATGCATATGCTCTTATGCCCAGTTGTGTTCTTGCCATCTGCTTTTTTCTTTGTGTATTATAACTTGTATAGTTGAAAAAGAGCTGTGATGTATATCTGCATTCATGAGTGTCAAGCCTCTGTCCATGAATAAGAGTGTATTTGATATATAAATCTGACCTTGATTTTACCCACTGCCATATGGTTTACTTGTCCTGTGATGTGAGAGAACTTGTCCCACCCTTTGGTTTCCTGGGGAAATCGGTCTGTTTGTATTCAGTGTTTGTGTGCGCAGGATGGGTGACCAACATCACTGTGGGCTCTTGGCTTCACCTCCTCACTCCCTTTGGAACCAGTCTGACCCAAATGAAACCACCCAGAACTCGGTTCAGGATCAGGCTTAGAGGGTTGAAACTCAAATATATGACGGTGAACACAGAACCCTTTTACATGGCAGGAAAAGTCAAATAAAAGTTTGATGCAGATCAAAATCAGTCAAATAGTGATTGCTGTTATGTTCAAGCTGCTTTCGGTTTTTCAGTCTTTCTTTCTCGGGTCTCTCCTGGCCAATGTCCTGCCACGCTTAAAGTAAAAAAAACCCAACTTATTAGATCTTAGTTGATCACCTAAAGGTCATACGGAGGTTACCAACTCATCTCTTTTAGCTTCGAAGTCAAGCAATAGTCATGTCACTCGTGTGTCTAATGCACCACATGACCGTGGACCCAGCTTTCTGCTTAGCTTTGTGCTTAGCCTCTGTGGTCACCCTAACCGTCTCTCACACTCACTCGCGTGTCTTGAGCCAGTTCTTACATGGCAGCAGAATAGCTGTATTTAGTCAGCAGGAATGGTAACCAACCCGTGAAGAGCAAACTGCCCGTGTCTGCCCTTAGTCCTGCATACCATAGTAGTTTTATAGTTAACTACTGTAGGCTAGGCTATCCATTCAGCCTTCTATAGGAGACTATAGAAACAACAGTTGCATTGCATCCTCTTCTGTCTAATATGTTGGAGGTCCTGGGTCAAAGTGACCTGCTTCAGGCTGATTATTAGACGGCAGAAACGATGAACAAACTGGGCTGAAGTCAGGCAAAAGGGCAATGTCCATCAGTGTAACCCTCTGCTTATTTTCAGTGCCCATGTGGCATGTATACCACATGTAGTGTGCACTCCCTGCCTTCAGAGACTAATTAAAACAGGCTTATGGTGCACACAGCCCAGCCTCATTTAGAGGTTCCCTCCCCCCTCCTTCAGGAACGACATGTTGTAGGTGTCCTGTAAGAACAGGTCCAAGTTGGGGTCACCAGCAGACAGAATGGAAAGAAGTCATGATCCTGGGTCAGTTTTCAAGCAGGACACTGTGCTTTCTCTTCAGTCAGGTTCACTTATGTGATGTGTTTACATGGTTTTGCTGCTGTGAATTTTGCTGTGAATGCTGTGAGTCTTTATAAAGACTTGCGGCGTTGTACATTTTGTTCTGCAGAATTTGGACAGATTTGGATATAATAAAGCAAAAATGTGGTATAAGAAATTTCTGTTAACATCAAAGCCTTTTTTTTTTATGGGTGATGGTTTGGTGTTATTTTTTGTAGGTTAAAGAGCCTCTGACAGAGTAAACAGTCCCATTTTGCCACCTCTCATGTGGACACGTAAACACCTAGCAACAGGGCTGAGTTAGTAAGTTTAAGTAGGAGACGAGGAGATTACCCACGAGGCCGCACTCTTTCAGCACTGCTGTCGTAACCCTGTGAAGCCTTGTCCAATGCCATCAGCGCCCACCAAATGGGTACAGAGCACTGTCTCGCATGGCACCAGCTTCTCCCGTGCCAGGCGATCGGGATGTGGTGTAATAGCTAGCCATTGAGGCCTGGGTTGGCAGTGCCGCATGCCAATCTTTGACGAACCCCACCCATGGAAACCGCAGACAAATCTGGTAGCTTTTCTAAAGAATAGGCGACCAACTGCTGCCACTAGGCATGGCAGAGGCTTCCACAGTGTAGGTGGGAGACCAGGATCGGTTGGGTTAATGTACCTAATGGAGTACATTTCAAATAAAAGACTTCAGGGTTGTTGTTTGTTTGTTTTTTTTTGTTTGTGTTGTACATATTTTACCAGCTTCTGCATCACACACATGTCATCTGACATCTGACTGTTCTCTGATCACTTTCTGGACACACTTCAAGACCAGGGGTTTTTAAGCCCTTTGCATCTGTTGTCAAAATCTAGGGCTTAGAGCATTTTTTAATTATCAATCTGCCATGGTAGTATTTGAGGTGGTGTTGTTGTTGTTGATTTTTTGTGTGTAAAACAGCATCTCCTGGCACATGGATAAAAAAAAAAAACCTGAGATTAGCATCCATTAGGGCAAATGGAGATAAGTGAGATAACTAGCCTGCCTGTGCAGTGCTGCAGGCAGCTTGTTAAATCGCGTCCCTGCAGAGTTGCCCACCTCCATGGGCTGTACTTGGACGAAACACCCAAGAATATCGCAATGTCTCCTGGAAGAACTGCGATTGATTAACGCAGGCAATAAATGGCGAGGCCCACGAATGCTGCGCATTACTGGAGTTTCCAGACACATCTGGGGAACTTTTACGAGGTTCTGAGTCTTGCATTATATGAGAATGAGGTAGAAGCAGAAAGAACAACAACAAAAACAAACAAAAAAATAATGTGGAAAGCAAACCACACATGGTTGTTTTTGCCGACCTTGATTAATGTAGTGTAGAGCAATTGAAATGCCTCCTGTTTCAGCTCTGAATAATCTTATACACCATAGCTGTTTAATGAAGCCTAATACACTACAAATAAAAAGGAAATGATGCACCAGTAAAAGTACTATTCCACTATGGCTTTAATTTGTCTGAAACCCAAACTAAATGCTGCTAGAGTTCCCAGTGAGAAACAGGCCACACTGGGGACAATGCCTGGAACGGAAAGCTTTTTCAGTTCAAAAAGCAGTTTTGTTTTCTTGGTGCTGGGTCAGGAAGAGTGTGTTGGACACATTTTTTATTTATTTATTTTTATTATTTTTATTTTTTTAAAGCTGCCTGGTCCCTTAGACATGTTTTAAGTATAGGCCTTGTTGAGCTGACCAATGAAACACAAACAGAAGAAAGGGTGAATGTTACAACGCATCTTAATATTGTTTTACCAGAGATGAAGGAATGTGTGCTCTTAACATAACAACCAGTACGGTGACACGGCCTGCTGCCCTGAACATTTACACTAAGGATGACGTGGATAATGAGGAACACAAAAGCTTCAATCATTTCTGCAGCTCCACAGTTACAAATCCACCATGGAAGCATTTCCTTTTTTTTTTTTTTTTTTAAAACAGTGTATCTAAATCAGCTCCCTTGGCTACTTTTGATTTGGTTTGACAGCCATAGTGATTTCAAAACACCAGCTGGCCCAGGACAAAAGGAACATCCTCTTTTAATACGTTTAAATGTGTGCAAATCACAACAGGAGGTTGGAATGATGTGCATTTACATGTAGTGGTATTTGCATGCCTGTTCTGCTTCCTTAGGAATTGGGGCAACTCTGCTCTTTGCATACCGACAAGGTGTGTGTTTTGTTTTGACCTGGTGTGAGATCAACTTGTGCGTGGTATATGTGCTGTATAGTTGATAGTTTAACCTGCGTACAGTATCTGTAGATCAGCATTGTAACCTTTTACAAAAGATTTTTAGTTCAATTATGGATGAAGTAGTCATTCTGTTACTGGCTATGAAATATCATGCTGGAGCTGACCTTGGGTTTATAATCTGACTATCAGAGGGAGTAGGGTTGAATACTTTGGGTTATGCCCTTAACCACACTGTACATAATAAGAGATTATTTCCTCCATACGTAACAGGAAGTGTTGGGGGTGATTTTTGTCGGCTTATTTGTTTGATTGTGTTTGTAGATTTGTAGAGATTTAGATCTGTATTCATAACTGCTCCAGCTCTGGGTTTGTCAAAGTCGTGTCTCTCGATGTAAATGTTTTCTGTATTCATTTCATCCTTTTTCTCCTCTTGCTCTTTTTCCATCTCTTCTTGCTGCTTGTTTACAGGGAATCTGAAGAATGTGGTTTAGGAACTGGCTTTAAGATCATGTTTCCAAATCAGGGCCTGCACTGCTAATGAAGACGGTATGTGGGAGCCTTCACCAGAGGGGACCTTTGGAAAACATTAACTGAATGTTTCCAAGGAATAATTTTTTAATGGGAGAAGGACTGGACCCATGTTTACCCCATTTGAGAGTTTCTAGTCAAAGGAGGTCAGGGGGTGAATGGTCAACAGGGTCTTTGTTATTGTTTTTTTGTTAAAATTCCAAGGCCCTTTTAAAACTGTAAAAAAAATAATAATAATAAAAAAAAAAAAAATTAACTCAACTCGAATCTTACTTGTTTAGGCTATTTGTGTTTAGGAAACATTTTTGTAATGTTTGTTTAATTTAGCCACTGTGGAGTTTCTGTTTTGATGGTGATCATTTGTTATTGTCATAGCTACACATCAGCCCTTCAGTGAAACAGGAGTACATGTTTAGTGTATGACCGTTGTCAAGGATATGACTCCATGTGTGTTTTTATTTTTATTTTTAATTGAATGTGGTTTACTGCTCCATGTTCCCTGGTGAAATCCAGCAACTGTCATAAGGAACTGGACTGTCAAAACATGTTCACACACTCCTAACACTCTCATCACCCCACAGAATGAAAAATGGAGGAGAGAGAAGAACTTTGCAAGTGGAGGTTAATAGGTTTATTAACTCTAATGAGCAAAACCTGTATCCCCCCATGTAAGTGTTTCTTCTGAGTAAAGTATTTTTGCCTGTGAACTTCTACAATTGGATGTAAATATTTCTTTGTTAATAAAATTTCAAAAGACAAATGTGTCGTGCTCTGATGTTTGCTCCGTGGCTGGTACACATGCAGAGGTCGCCATATGTGGAGCAGCAGTACTTTATGATCTTTACACTTTTTTCGGTGGCTGTGGTTTCTCTCAATGGCGCTCCAAGTGCGATTTATTAAGCCGTTTATTAGCTTTAAGAGATGGGACTGACGGAATTACATGGGACTGACCGATTTTATCAACAGCCTTAAATTAAAACATAGATTCACATAGGCGTAGCGCATACACCTGTTGCTCGCTTTGCGTTGATATTCACGGGTAAGATTTAGAAACTGAGTGGGAAGAAATTAAATAACTTTATTCATTCTCTACTGAAGAAAGAGGATCGGCCTTCCCACATCTCTGGCATTTGGTGTCAAAAGACTCTAGTTCAATACGAGCGTCTAACACACCATGCAAATGTGTGTCGTTCATGTGACCATAAAATGAAAACAGGGAACTTCCTATTTTCACTGCCGAACTGCGCTTGTATTGTTTGCTTTTGAAGCCTACTTGTCAGACGCACACATACATAAACCAGTTTGTGCGCACCTGCCGGTCGTGTTCCTCTGTTGACTTCCCAACGAATTTTATGCAAAGTGGTCGTCTGGCTTCCATGAAGACGCGCTCTATTTGAACGCGACAACCTTTCATCTTCACGCATATACTGTCCGCCAGCAAGCGCGTTACCTTGGAACCAAAAAAACCCTTCACCGTATTCTTGCCCTTATATGCCTTCTCACTGGGAACTAAAATAAATTGGAATTCAGTGTTTTTGTCCTATATTGTGTGAAAAGCACTTTTACTAGTAGGCCTTGTGTTTTTTACATACAAACGGTAATTTAAAACCGTTTCTCTCATTTGCATACCATTCCCCAGAGGAGTAAAGGAAATACCTCCTCGTCTACCCGTCGGTCTTCGCCTAATCTACATGTGAACTATCTTGATGAATGACTCGGCTCCACACACAAAGCGACAGATGCAGTCTTTTAACCACTTAAAACGGAGCAGGAACCACGCGTGTGGCACCATCACCCCGGCTGCTCCACATCATTTCATTGACAATATTGAGATGAATGACCTCAATGTAAACCATAAGGTTTCACAAAAGAACAAATATGGTTTTCGAGAGTTCTTAGTCGGAAGTAGGTCGACGTTAGGACGCCCTCGTTTCTTGTCAGTCATGATTTCGTTTGGAATAATTTTACATCTACCCTCATAATTTTGTTCCTGATTTGGGGTTAGCTATAATTAGCCACACGTGGTCTATTAGTTCCATACTGTAGGGTAGGATTAAAAATGCAAGATGTAAAAATGCAAATTGTAAATCGATGACATAAAAACATGATGAAAGGGGTAGAAAATAGTCAAAGTTATGTGTAGGTCTTAGGAAATGTTTTGCGATTGACTTTGCTTTTGATTAACTTGACACTGCCTAATCAATGTGAATTGTTTTAAGAGCGGCAGTGGTGTTTTGGAGCTTTTGGTACGTCGACGAATGATGATTATTGAGTGGGTTATTATTGGAGCCGTGATTGAAGTGCGCACTACGTGAATAGCCAGCATCTGTCCACTTAGCTCGCTTTCACAACGGGCAAAAAGAAAACGCGGACAGCGAGCGCGCCCAGTGTCGACATTGGATTGGATTTTTAGGCAAACTCGTCCAAAGGCTCCACGCAGACGTTCTGCACGTGCACCGACTACACTCGCCTGCTTCTTCCAATAAAGACTTATACTGTTCATAATTTAACGAAGTCTAACAATGGAAATATGAACCTAATATACAGACCTAAACAAGCTATAAACAAGTTATGACTATAAGGAATGCAACATGTAAGTTCATTCCCATATAGCATATGTTAGCATACTCAGAATGTCTAGAAAACTGTGAAAATAGATTATAACGGTTGCATTTAAAATAACAGTATAAACAGCGTAATTTGAACCAGTTAAACTCCTTAGACGCTGCGCTGTCTAATGTGTGTCAGTCCGATTCCTGAAACGATCCGCTCCACATTAATGAGGCGACCCCACTCTAAACGCACTCAATTCCTTCTTGAAAGAGTCGAGTGTGTGTATTTAGGATAATGCCATTGATTCAGTAACAATTCAGTGAGGGAGCTCTGCATGGATGGTCAGTCAGTTATGCGCTGAAGGAAGAGACGGATCTTGAGTTGTTTATATCATGCTTCGTATCTTTCGCAGGAACGTGTGAACGCATTAGCAATTTTTCGTAATTTATCTAGACTTTTGGCTTGAAGCAGCAATTCAGTTTAACAGACTGAAGTTCTGTTTGGAACCGGTGAGACAGTGGATTAAGAAGCGCACACGTACTGCTGCCTTTCTCACATAAAAGGTAAGTCCACAAAAATAACATGCTGCGAAGAAGTTAAGCAAGTTATTAAATAACTTCCATCTTCCCATGTATTGGTTGCTTTGCAGCTGGTCTTATTGTTAGAATATTTATTTAAATGAAAGAGCGTATTCATATATACTGTTTTTTCCACAAGTTGGTCTGCTGTACCACTACAACATTCGCAAGGTGTTTTCGTTACAAAAAGTTAATTCTGGAAATGGTTAGTATTACCTGTACGGGACTCTACCTAGTATTTTATCTACCTAGTATTTTTCTCTGTACGTGTCGAAGAATTATGCACTATTTACCATTCTAGCACTGAGGTAGATGTCACACACTGATGTTTCAGCCAGCTTGTACATAATTAGCTGTGTAACATGCACCGCTAAAGACTGGCTAATCCTCAGCATCTCGTTGACTATTTATAGCGGAGAGGACAGGCTGCGGTGGAGTAGTTCTTAAAGCAGACTGTTTCTAACGTTTCTGACAATGTGGTGCATTTGATAACATGGCCCGAATGTTACAACTGACCACAGCCTACAGATGAGCAAGGACTGCTGTCTTTTAAAGATCTTTGCACAGTTCCATAGACTCATAGTCCACTTATCTACATGTGCTTAAGTAGAATAATTAAAATTGCAGCAACAGGTACTCGTGAAAATGTATCTTCACAATGTTACGCAACTCTGAGCTTTGTCACAGGCCAGAGGATGGCTTCAGAACACAAAACCACCAACAGTCTAAAACAAATTCTCTTTTCTGGACCAAAACGTCTATTTATTTTAGTCTAATTAAGTTGTAGGCCTAACCATGTTGTATGTAACTGCTTCCAGGCCATGAATAATGCACACAATGCTCTAGCACAAAGAAGCGGCACTGAATGCCCCACAGCTGTCAGCAGCAGGGAGAGTGCATGAGATGAGCTTGTGTGTTTCTCCTTGCTGGAGGCCTGTTGCAGCTGCATACCAGCCTTTTGCAATTACGCCTTTCCACTACACACAAGCTTTAAGAGGAACCGAGAGGAACGGGGCGGCACCCATGATTAAGCGATTAAGTGCCTCCGAGGGCAGCCTGATGACTGGCGCTCTGTGGGAGTGCCTGTGTTGGGAGAGGAGAAGGGCTCATGGGACAATAGCACATGTCTTAATTGCCACATCCGTGTAGTCTTGTAAATATAACCCTCTTTCAAGCATTTCTGCTCCAGACTGCCACTGGTTCACGTGACCAGTGCTGTCAATGGACCTGTTGCTTTAAACTAGTATTTCTGAGTTCAGAACTTGGGTCACCAAAATGGTCAATTTATTCTACTCTATTCTGCCTGAACCAAGCTATTTAAAACTGACTGGCTGTTTAAGGTGCACTGGGAGCTGGGTTGGAGCAAAAATGTTGCCCATCTGGTGAGTCCCGTGGTTAGGAAACTTGCTTTAAATTTCAGCAAGGAAAACTAAACCACTCTGTGACAGACCCAGAAAAGCTATCAAATACAATCACAGGATGATTAAATGGCGGTGGACATTTAAAAAAAAAAACACTAACATTAGAATTTCCAAGTAACTTCTGTTGTGTGATATTCTATTGGGTGTTATTCTACTGGGTGTATCTTCAGTTTTAGAACCAATTGTAGATTGTTCCATAAGAATCTATTGCTGAAGTTTAGTAACTACCAGAGCTTGCCTGTTCATGGCTGTATATTGGGCAACTGGTGCCTAACTCAGTTCCTGGAGATCATCTGCCCTGCAGAGTTGGGTTCCAACCCTAATCTAACACACCTGACCCAGTTAATTAAAGCCTGAATATTAGAGCCAGGTGATATTTGGGCTAAACTCTCTAGTGATATAGAGCTCCAGTTCCTCTGGATTAAGTCTAGATGTGAACTGACTATCTTAAAAGGGATTTTTAACTGAAAAGCTGGGTCTAGCACCATGATTAATTGAGGGAGGGGTTTGGTGTACTGTTGTATTCATCTTGTGTTCTGCTCCACAGGTGTAGACAGGTTATGAGCTCACTGCTGCTCCCTACCTCCAGCATGAAGGACCGGGATTCTCTGACCCTCCTGCACTACCCCAGCTCTGGCAACACCAGCCCACAATTCCCCACTCCCAACCTGCACTCTACGTCCCCGAGCCTGGGCAAGCCCCAGCCCTTCTGCCTCCAGTCCAGCCAGCACCTCATCGCCTCCATGCAGCTGCAGAAGCTTAACAGCCACTATCAGAGCTTGGCTGGCTCTTCAGGGGTCACAGGGGGCCCAAACAGAGGGTTTGGTACTGCGTCTCTGAGCCCAGCACAGATCTCTGGCCCCGGAATAGCTCAGGCTCCTGGGATCATTGATTCAGATCCGGTGGATGAAGAGGTTCTGATGTCACTGGTGGTGGAGTTGGGTCTGGACAGGGCGAACGAGCTCCCAGAGCTGTGGTTGGGCCAGAATGAATTTGACTTCATATCTGATGTCCCTGCAGGGTGCTGACCCTCACAGACCATCTACATGACTCATCGACAGTCCGTCTATTGCTCTACAGGCTCCTGCTGAATGCCTTGTACAGCTGTGACACTTTTTTTTTTCCACTTCTTTTTTTTTTTTTTTGGAAGTTGTGTGTAATGTAGGCCTTTGCTACTGAATGTTTAAGCTGCAGAGGTCTGGATGGCTGCATGTTCACAGGCGAAAGACTGCAACTTGCACATGCTTGTCTGCTACAAGGACACTGATCTACAGCTGTAGCAGAAGACTTTAGCAGGGCAGCTCTCTCAACTAAGACTCTCAACTGTCCTGTAGATCATCATTATTCAAACTGAGGTCTTGCCTGCTTTAATCCTTATCACACTCTCCTTTCAGATTGGTGCAAGAATTTCTTCTTGCTGCAGTCACCAGATATGGAGTTCAGTTATAAGCTTCACACGTGGTCTAGGCCTCCAGCAAAAGCCATACCAAAAGTGTCTTATGGCATTAGTGACTTTTTTTTTTCTTCTTCTTTCCTTCCTGGAACTCCAAATGTCTCAAGCAGAGGATGGATATGTCAGAAGGGGGGGGGGGTCCTACTCTTTGACACTGGTGGATGTTTTTACTGCCTCAGTATGAAACTCGAGGTATTGGCTGACATGACTTTGGGATGTAGTCTTTGGAGGCCTGGTTTCACCCATTTGCTCTGGACGTCTGTCACTTGTTGGACTGGATAGTGTTGGAAGGTGATCCAGCAAGCGGTCTACTCTCTTCGAAAATGCATGTCATCGTAATCCTCGCTTACCCCAGAGGAACCTGATCTAGAAGACAGCTTTCCATGGATAAATATATTAATGATATCAGTGTCCGTTTGGTCCAGTGGTTGCCTACATGGTCGTATAGCCTGCATTGTCAGTCTAGAAAGGTTGGGAACAGCAGAATGAACCATCTCTGCAGATTATCTAAAGCAATTAAGAGTTAATAGGAATTCTATTACAAAAGCACTATTTGTACAAGTTTAATCAAGTGTCTTATTTTCATGTATATAGAATAGAAAAATCTTAGCTCTAAGCAGATTCTTAGACTCTACTGTTCTACTTGCAAATGTTTTCTAATTTAGCATAGGCTAATGCGTACCTGTGTTAATGTTTAAAATTATTTGGTGATTTTTGTTTTGCTTAGTTCGGAATAAATCATGTGGTGATTTTTGTTTAATTTTTAGCACTTTCTTTCCATCTCATATTTTTCTACAAAAGATTATTTTTAAATGAGTGTACTCTGCTACTTTTCTGAATATAATAAAGAGAGCAGAATTAAACGTTTACTTTGTTCTGTCAATTTGTATTGCGTTGTCGATGCACGACGTATAGCTTGCCTACAACTTGGAAAAAGGCCCAGGACATAAAACCGAATTTATTCATATCGGAAAATTCTAAGTACTTACAGGGACTTATTAAAACTATCCAGCTGGTTGCACGCATTAGAGCTTCGGTTTAAACTTTGTGCTGTCATCTAGTGGTCGTTAGTGAATACTGCTACCCGACTTCTAGACTCTAGCACATTAAAATTTAAGCAACAAGGCATTTACATAACTAATACCTACTGGTTACTACATAAACATTGCCCACCAGTTCACGGACAAGCCTGTATTTATTGAAAAATGAGAGCCGTAGAAAAATACATGGACCAATTTGCATAAATAATATAAGCACGTGTATTATAACAAATGTGAGGTTTCACATGAAATGTAGAGGACAAAAACTGCTAAAGGTATGAGAGAACTGAATGGCGTACATAAACCATCTAATGCGGGTCACAGTGTCCTACAGTCTGGCAGCAGAGTGCACGAGTGACTGGCTTTATCTTCTACCATAAACAGAGCTGCTCTGTTCCCCAGCCTGGTATTTCCTGAGTCCGTCATTCATGAGGAAAGAAGTCAACTAAACCTTAGTTGGCTCAATCAAAAATGTTACAAGACAATGTTCTTAGCATAAAAACCCATTTATCAGGCTTTTTTGGAGTATATTCTACATTAAAGCCAATCTCTAGCTTTGCGCATCGTTTTCTTGTTATATTTATTAATAAAGTCTGTTCCTTTTGTATGTTTTTAATGTTCATGTCAAGATAGTCAGAATAAATAATTGTAGGCTGGACACAAGACTTTTGATTAGCTATTTTGAATAAACATTAATCACGTAGGTTAAAAAACAGCTCTTAAAAACAGTAGTTCATAATACATTTCTTCAAGTTACAAAATCACCACAATCACCACATTATTTAAAAAATCAAATAAGGTGTTTATTTTATGAAATCTATGGCAAGTTAAAAGTACTTCGAGTTTAAACGTGATTGCGAACCCATACACTAGATGGCAGACGTTCATATTGTCAATATATTCAGCCCCAAATGTCCCTCTTCGGCGTCGGTAGTTTAGCTTATCTTCTTTTCACAGGAAATAGATGGTCCTTTTCCGCAGACTCCAACATGGTGAGCAGGTTTCTTTCTTCGTTTCTCTTAAAAGTTATCCACAATCATCAGACGTAGTATTCATTACTAAGCAACTGAGTTACTAAAATGCACTCATAACACATTAAAAGTGTTGATCAGTCCATATATTGATGCGTTCTCTCTCCTTTAATATTAAGAGGTTTACGAAAAATGGTCAGGTTTACTGCCCCGTCCCTAGCAGCTAGCATGCTATTGCCACCTTGTCTTGACTACTTACCGAGTTTCGTGACTGACCTTTTTTTGTATCGAATTGTTAGTCTCAAATCTGAGACGTAAACTGTCTCTTAATGTTATTGAATTTTATCAGTTTGCGTAGCGAAGGCCCCAATGGACGTCTTCGTGTGCATAAAACTGCTAACTAGCTAACCATTAGGTTAGTTTAGCTAGTTCGCCCGATTTAGCCCTCGCTGTGTTTAATAACCCGTTATGAAAATTGGAAATATGTAGACAAAGTCACCGTGAAAGTTAAATATTCGCGCTTACTCTTGTTTCTAAGGCCAGAGGACCGAAGAAGCACCTCAAGCGCGTTGCGGCGCCCAAGCATTGGATGCTTGACAAGCTTACTGGAGTGTTTGTAAGTATTAGCCGCTACCGAAATTCAGCGATGTTCCTGTGTGCGTGTATTAGTATTAACATGGATGTTGATGCGTAACGTTGTAAAGGCAGACCCACAGGTGTTTTTGTCTTGCAGGCTCCTCGTCCCTCCACCGGTCCCCATAAACTGAGGGAGTGCCTGCCCCTCATTATCTTCCTGAGGAACCGGCTCAAGTATGCCCTGACTGGAGATGAGGTCAAGAAGATCTGCATGCAGAGGTTCATCAAGATTGACGGCAAAGTCCGCACGGACATCACCTACCCCGCTGGCTTCATGGGTAAGCAGCAATAAAGATGTTTGATGTGTTGCTCGGTTGTGCATAGCCAGGAGAGAGCCTGAGCGTAAAGACCCTGAGTGTATTTATTAAGGTGTGAAGCACAGTACGCTCACTTCAGCCTTTCTGCTTCTGAGTAGTCAAAATGTAGATCATTTGTCCTTGTGGTCTGGTGGCATAAATGAAAATTGGGGGTGGAATTCATTGTGTGCTTATGACCGTTTTTAATGCTGCCCTGTAATCTGAATAGATGTAAGTGTTTACTTGCACTTATTCTATGGGGAACAATGAGTTAAGAGAAACCACACTGAATCACAGAACTATATGATGGTTGGAAAGTCTTGTGTGTTACTTTGGGTGTAAGGGTGCATGGTGTTGCAGTGTAAAGTGTTTAATCCAATGCTATATAACGTGGTTTTTCTGCAGTTGGCAGCACCTCCTTGTCTCGGTTCACATGAAGAAAACTAGATGTGGGATATCAAAATTTTACAGGGTTTTTGTGTCTACAGAGAGTAATTCGGTTTTGTAATTCAGAAATATTACTTTTTGATGCCTGCAAGTTAATTCTTTGCGGTACATGGTACCGGCACCTGTAATTGGGCAGTGTGGTGGTCAGTGTCTGTGTGTAGCGCTGTGATGTAGTATACCCATGTTTGAGAATAGTACTGCCTTATTGAGCAGTAGGGAAGCGTAGTTCTTTTGGGACAGCCTGGATGCTACTGTTTTAATAATCATGCTTTCACAGTAGCATTGAACTAAAGGTTTGTTTTTAATGGCAAATGAGTCTTGACTGCAGTTTAGCAGATGGGTGTGCTGGTGGCTGTGCATCCACGAAGAATGGAACACTCCCATCGGCACACGCTCATGGAAAGTCATGCACCCAGTGTGAGGTTAGAATGCATTGCCAAGAGGATATTAAAGCGCTGTGATTCATCATCGAGACCTGGTGAGCCTGCAGGGTGTCAGGCAGAGTCTTATGAGATGCAAGGCTGCAGTGTCTTGAGGCCTTTGGAGTCTAAAAACAGGTTCTGAGATGCTAAATGTTGGTGTCGTGTGTGTGTGTTGTTACAGATGTGATCAGCATTGAGAAGACTGGAGAGAACTTTCGCCTGATCTATGATGTGAAGGGCCGCTTCACCGTCCATCGCATCACCAACGAGGAGGCCAAGGTGAGCCACCTACGAGTTCACTCATGTCTGTATGCTTTTTTTTTTTTTCTTTCTTTCTTATTCTTCTTTTCCTCAGATAAATGAAATATGCAGCAAAGATTATAAAACACCAAAACTTTGCAATAAGGTGAAACATGTCTGAAATGGCAGTTGATTGGCCTAATGGGGGTGCAGTAGTGCAGTGTTAAACTTTTAGGTCAGTAACGTCTAAACTGTAGGGCATAGACTTGATTTTCTTTTTTTTTTTTTTTTTTTTTTTTTTTTTTTTTTTTTTTGACCCTTTTTGGTCAATCTACTGAATCTGTCTGAGCTCCACCCATTAATTTCCACTATGATGCATAATTAGCAGAAACTGTTTGTGAACTAATCCAAAGCATTTGGAAACAATATGGTCACCATATTCCCTTCTGGATATGTGCATATTTTGCCTAAACATATAAAATTAATGAACGCTGCATCCAATATTGATGAAACTTCAAAAGAACTTTGACACTGGATTCTCAGCGCACAATTACCAGTTACCCAGTTTGCATGTAATCACAGATCTTGTTTTCTTACTTGAATGGAAAGAAATCAGGAACAGTGATTCAGATCTGCCTAAAAATATAGCTGCATGTGTAGCCAAGACATGGATTGGCCTGTACAGTGTAGTGCACCATCAGCATTTTAAACCTCTAAAGTCCCGGAGCTTTTAGTGTTTGCATGAAAATGAAAACTTCTTTGTCAATGCATCATTTTAAAATCTGTTCTTCAGGTACTGTGATTTATTTAAACTCAAGGCCTGTTCAAAATTCAGTATATGCAACATTCGGATGGGCTGATCTTTTAAGAGTCTATCAAGATTTCAGATCACAAAATCTGACCAAGACGGAGAAAGAAACTTGCATGCATAAAACTGTAATGAAGTGTACACAGTTTCCAGAGGAACAGAGGACCTTCATCAGCTTTGCAAAGTGCTTGCACAGCTGAAGGTCTTCTGTCCAAAATGTCCTGTTCCCCAGGGAGCTTTGCTACAGGTTTTTTTGAAGATCTCTACATCTCTTACTACAGTACACTGCACTCACCTGGAATTTCAGAGGTGTATGTGTGATTTATTTATTTTAATTTATTACATGGCTGAGAAGATGGTTGTAAAAGTCTTTTCTCATTCTGTCGTCCTGTTGTGTGTAGTACAAACTGTGCAAGGTGAGAAAAATCCTCATTGGCACAAAGGGAATCCCTCACCTGGTGACCCATGACGCCCGCACCATCCGCTACCCGGACCCGCTCATCAAGGCCAACGACACCGTCCGTATTGACCTGGAGACGGGCAAAATCACAGACTTCATCAAGTTTGATACCGGTCAGCATGTTGTCCTCTTAAAAACTCTTGTAGCTGATGGGTAGTGAAGCCAGACAACAGACAACTTCCTGCCAGCGACAGTTAATTCTAACTTTCTTCATCATATGTTTTTATTGATTTATTTTTATTTTTTTTGCATGTGCAGGTAACCTGTGCATGGTGACGGGCGGTGCTAACTTGGGTCGTATTGGTGTGATCACCAATAGAGAGAGACACCCTGGCTCCTTTGACGTGGTGCACGTAAAGGACAGCACTGGCAACAGCTTTGCCACCAGGCTCTCCAACATCTTTGTCATCGGCAAGGTGAGCAGACATGCAGACGGGCATCTATACCCACAGCTGCGTCTTAGAGATATGGTGAACTTTCAGTTAGCCAAATTACCTATTATATTGTCTCCATAATAAAATGTTGCAATTCACATGCCCTTAAGTGCTTTACAAACTTTGATGTATAGGAATTTGAATAGTCATCTATACAACTACCTGTTGGCTTTGCCTATTTGGCATGCCAAAACATAATCCAGTGTTTCCCAGTTCAGTCTTTGGGATTCTTATGTTTACTTTTATCCCATCTCCCAACGAACCCAAACTTACTAGAATGTTGGGCAGAGTGAAAACACGGGCTTTTCTGTCGCTCTCTGAGGGTTGGGGCTGAACAAACTCACCCTGATAAACCCATATTTGACTGAACATGCAGATGAGTCTTAAATGAGATGGGAAACTTGGTAATGAAATGAATGCTGATTTTACATTAATGGTAAATTAATGCATTTACAATAGAGAACCACTAGTCTTAAACATAAGGGACAGGCTCGTTTCTACTTCTAGCCAAGTACTAATGTGTCTTGCTTTAACTAATTAATGTCCTGCGCCGCGGTGGAAAGTTTTGATGGAGAAATTCATATTGAATTCATATGTAGATGTGTGGTATCAAGCTCATGTTTGGTTGTCGTCTTAACCAGGGCAACAAGCCGTGGGTGTCTCTCCCCCGTGGAAAGGGTATCCGTCTGACCATCGCCGAGGAGAGAGACAAGAGACTGGCTGCTAAACAGGGCAGCAGCTAAGTCCACTTGACTAGCTCATCTCCCACCACACACTTTGGTTTCGAATAAAAAATATTTACGACAAGAACTGAATGTTGTTTTTTTTTATTTTTATTTTATTTCCTTAACGTATTTGATGAGGGGTTTGTGTGTTCATGGTAATTGGTGATGTGGGAACCTGGCTGAAAGGTTTTGGGTAAGCAGTGTAACTGATCGGTATGAATTTAAAGTAATAACCTTTTAAGTACTACTGCCACTAAGCTGAATTCAAAATTTGCTATTTGCTCCAAAAATTAGTCACAATGTAAGTGCACGCAAACTATCGGTGGAGATGCTGAGTGCTGAAACCATAGTCCACAATTGCCTAGCCTGTTCACTTACCAGCACCAGCTGTTCAGAAGCTTTAAGACCAACATGTGCAATGCCAAGAGTCCACTGGACTGCAGTGGAATGTTCTCTGGAGTGAAATTGGTGTCTGATGGACAAATCTGGTTTTGGTGGATGCCAGCAAACGGTAATGAGAGACTTCTGTACCTACCTGGAATCCACAGTGCCGTCAGTAATTTGTTGTTGTAGGTTTAATGGCCTGGGGCTGTGTTTTCAGGTTTTGACCTGTTCCAGTGAATTGTGATGATGCGTTGTACAAAACATTTTTAGATATGTGCCTCCTTGAAACTTTGGTTTCATTTTGCGGAAGGTGTTTTTCTATTTGAGCAAGACTCTGCAAAGAAAGTGCCCCAAAGACCTAATTTAGTTTTGTGGGGGAAATCCAGTGGGCTGCACACACACCTAACCTCAACCCCACTGAACACCTGTCAGATGAAGAGGCAGTTACCTTTCCTACAGAAAGAACAAAACTTTGTGGATAACATTCCTGGAAGAGTGGTTTTAGACTAATGTGCAAAACAAGCATATAGATGTGAGGATCAGATGTCTGCAAACATTTGACCATGTATTTTTCTGTGGGAATAGCATTTTGATTTTATTAGTTGGCAATTGGTAGCAATGGAAGAATCTCCACCAAGACTTCAGCTACTGACAAGTCCTTTGGATGGTTACAGGTGTAGTAGGTGACATGCACAATTTCACAGGTATTTTTAAATCACTTTTGCTGTGTATTGGAAGATGAGCTAAACCCAGCGTCAGTTCCTCCAATAGCTTCTGTATTGGAGCTGTTCCATTGCATGTGTTGGTAAAACCTCTTTCTCTGCAGTAAAGTCACTATGTTCAGGAACACCTATGTAGAAACATCCAAATATAAAGGAATAGTTGCTATTAAAGTTTGAAAATCTTGTATATCTCAGTCTTGTATTACCTGCTTTGTTACAGCATCCTGTTTCTTTGGAAACTAGTACACTGCAGTCTTTACTATCGATATATTACCTTAGATATAGTCAGGTCCAACTTATTTTCATAGATAAACTTCGATCTTCGATTTGTTTTCAGCAGAGACTCGTTGCATATTTAGGCCAGGGCTAAGCTCAGTGTGTTCCAAAGTAACTGGCCTAGACCAGATATGTCAGGGGAGGAGTACATGCTTGTGTGGGTGTGTTTGTGTTCGACTTTAGCGCAGCTCTTCTCCAGAAGGCCATATGGGTCCTGCTGGGTTCCAGCCTGTCTCTCCTGCAGCCTTTGGCCTGCTGCTCTGCAGCTCCACAGCGTGGCTCCGCTTGCCCCAGCTCCAACCCACACTGCTGGGGACTTGCGGCCAGAATACAACACGTGCACAGGCTCCAGTGTCCTTGAGTTTAAGTTACACAATGTGTTTGAGGATTTTGGTTCCTCTTCTTGATAGCATTAGAAACCATTTTTTCCCCACATTTCATCGGTGCTTGTAAGGGCTGTGAAAAAGACTGGTGTGTGTTTTGTAATGTACTAGAATACACAGAAGAACCATCAATGACACAGTTAAAAAATTTCATGTGTTTTTCTAGCCACAGTCATCTGCACGTCATATGAATGCTGTGATTCATCAAAACCGTCACAGTACAATCAATTGGAACATGAGATTAAAATG
>JAOYMR010000016.1:7318818-7330726 GCA_025802075.1 Tenebrosternarchus preto | reverse complement strand
GAACCATCAATGACACAGTTAAAAAAAATTCATGTGTTTTGTAATGTACTAGAATACACAGAAGAACCATCAATGACACAGTTAAAAAAAATTCATGTGTTTTGTAATGTACTAGAATACACAGAAGAACCATCAATGACGCAGTTAAAAAAATTCATGTGTTTTTCTAGCCACAATCATCTGCACGTCATATGAATGCTGTGATTCATCAAAACCGTCACAGTACAATCAATTGGAACATGAGATTAAAATGGGTTTAGGCACAAAATGATTGTTTTTTGTTATTAATGTATTTTCAAAGCTTTCCAGCATATGGAAGTCTTCTGCAATATTAGAGTTTCAAAGGCCAGTATTATTAGTAGTAAATAATGTATTGTAATACCCTAGTCCTGAGTGCTTTGTCTAAACTGCCATTTGCAAGATGTTTTCTTGTTATGAATGTCTAAGAACTTGATTAAAGGAAAACAAAGCTAAGCATTTGAAACATTGCTGATGTACTTTATACAGCACGTCTGATGTCTTTGTGTGCCCTCATCCTTAATCAGTGACTTGTATGATGTGTGGCTGTCAGAGCAGTGGTATGGACATGTTTTGTGCAGTCAAGTTCTTTGAAACTGAAAAGTGAAAAGTCTAGACTCCAGCGCAGTCCCCGCTTCGCTCACACACGGCCCTGTGCATAACAACACATCACTTTGATCTGATTACACAAGAGCTCTTTGGTTCCCGAAAATCACATTTGGCAGATAGGTGGACACAGTCAGAAAGAGACAAGAGAAAGAAAAGGTTTGGGAGATCAGAGTTCCAGTGAAAAGAGGAGGGGTGATGGGTCAGTCTGAAGGAAAAGTGCTACATGAGTGTTTGCTCATGCATTTGGGTTGTGTGTGGGGTTAGGCAGGGGACCTGGAACAATGGAGACAGTCATGTTACTCCAGCAGCCAAGCAGGGTCTCCACATGTTTTCAATCAAGTCCACCGCATGTGATAGACCTGCATGGAAACATGTTTGATAAGGCTGGTGAACGTGGGTAGCATGCAGCTTCTCTGTACCTGCTCTTCTTCCTCAGTCCTCTTCATCACGGTGCAGTGTTCAGGCTGTAGTTACTGGAGACATAAGACTGGACGAACAAAACATCTAGCTGAGCCAAGTTCTGGTTTAGGGTGGGGGTGCGTACACGCACCAGATGTGTGCTTCGGGAGGGGCGAACATGTGGAGGAAGGGGTGTAAAAAAAATTTTTTTGCTGCTGCTGAACCTGGTGTATTCTTCGAGGTTGGAATTTTGCTTTACATTCTACAAATAAAGCTTTTAAAACTCGTTAAAATCATTTCTAAGCTTTTCATCGGACATAAGATCGTGTAGTGGCAGTCATCCGACCTTCATAATAACTTACCGACATATTACTGAAGCTGTGTAATACTAACATCTTTTTTGCCTGAAAGATGAATATTATAAAAGTTACTGTGCGATCCACGAGTGCTTAAGAAATTAGTCTTACGGACGACTTGCAAACAGCACTCCCCTTGTCTATTGTCATCCAACCCAATATGTCCCTACATTGAACTGTCAACAATATAGCGCGACAGACGTGATAACTCCGTCGAAAAATTATGCAGTTATGCGTAAGAGTTCAGTTGGATGTAAATACCCTCCAGCTGGACAAGATTTTGTATAGCGGGTGACGTCTTGTTGAGCTAATATCTGCTGACGGGCACTGGGCTTTTGAAACCTCCCTCGCAGGTTTCGGTGCTGGAGGAATGTATCCTATTGTAGGGTAATAGAGCTCCGCGCAGTGGACAATCAATTGCAATGCAAAAAATGCTTCCACTGTACTTGCGATTCAGAGCCAGGTTCTTCAACAACAGAGTTCATCGCAAGGAAAACACGCATTAACAAGACTGGGACAGAACAGAGAAGAAGATGCCGTTTTGCAAGCGAACAATAGTACCTAAAGATGTGTGCAAAAGTGCTACGAAGATTCGGGGGGCGATTTTCACGGACTTGGTGGACGTGTGCGGCTTTACCCTGTGTTCCATTCTCAGACAGCTTTCGGATTTATCTAGGCAATCGGTCAGCATCTTGGAAGAGCTCGAGGGCGAGCTCGCGTCCATTTGTTATCGATCCGGAACGTTGGAGAACAAAGTTATTAATTTGCAACGACACATCTCAGTACTTGCGAGCAAACCGTCACTAAAGAGTAAGATACCCACTATTACTTTTAACTAACAGAAGAATCTTATTTCTTGTTACTTTCCTCAAGTTCAAGGCCAACATTGGTTTATATTATGAAATGTCCAAGGTGGAGCAGCGCTGTCATAGTAGATGAAAAAGTATGTGACCACATGACTTTATAATTGTTGTATTATCATCTGTCGTCTTACACAATGCACATTCGAAACTGATATATTTTAGACTAGTGACATTTTCCTTGGCGCTCTTGAGAGAAATTAAAATAATTACGACTAAGGCGTGTTTCTCTATTATATTTTATATTAGCGAAATGACCTCAATTTGTAGGCATTTGTATGTATTAGGCACGTTTGTGATTTCATTCAAGTAGAATGAATAACACCATAGCAGATTTGTAAGCCAAAAACACAAAGATGTTAATGAATTCAAGAGCCGTTTGTTTACATCTGCCTGCTGATGTGTAGGCTGCCGTCGGTCCTATTATTTCCGTAACTAAGCTACTGGCCAGAGTAAGAGAGAGAAATGCCACAAGACTATACTGTGTCCACAAACACGCAAACACACACACACAAAAAATTAATCCATAGAATCGCTGTAGAGTCCAGCACAAGCAGGAGATTCACTCGTCTAAACAAGAGAAATCTGTGTGGCCACCGAAGTCATTTGACAGCTATCCAGATATAAGCCTGAATACATCCCTTGTCAGTTCTTAATTACCAGCAAACAAAATGCTTGAACCACTCGCCGTATTAAGCTAAATCAAACTCATCTGTCAAAGAAACTTTAATACCCGCTCATTTTTGTCCTTCCTAATTTTCATTTTCTGAAAGTTTTCATGCTCTCCCAATCCCACCGCTTTGCTGCTGTGTTGCTAAAATGAAGAAGAGAAGAACATTTACAATGTCTGCTTCCTTTATCTTAGCAGAGAAAACTATTACTGAATTTTGCCCTTGATCCAGTTCACCTGGGAATGTGGCACAATACATCTTTGGTGTACCTCTGTGTTTGAAGGACCAGTCCATTATGGTGAATTTCTGTGGTTGAAGGACCAGTCAATTTCTGGTGTACCTCTGTGTTTGAAGGACCAGTCCTTTTCTGATGTACCTCTGTGGTTGTAGGACCAGTCCATTTCTGGTGTACCTCTGTGGTTGTAGGACCAATCCATTTCTGGTGTACCTCTGTGGTTGTAGGACCAGTCCATTTCTGGTGTACCTCTGTGTTTGAAGGACCAGTCCATTTCTGGTGTATCTCTGTGGTTGTAGGACCAGTCCATTTCTGGTGTACCTCTGTGGTTGTAGGACCAGTCCATTTCTGGTGTACTTGGTCTGTCTCCAACAGGCCCTGAGTCAGGCACCTGTCACATGAGACTGGTGACGGACAAGCAGATGTGGTGATCCAAGATCTGATCCATCACATTTGATCCATTTCATCCCGTTTTTGAACAAAAACAACAAAAACACTTATTGTTGCTTAGGCAGAAAAATGGGAGCCAGAGTGATTACTGTTTGTATGTTTGGTTAAAAAAGACCTAGACATTATGATCAAGACTGAGTACTGTATTCAGACCCTTGTATGTGCAACTTTAACTTTCCCACACAGTACAACTTCACTTAGCCTCCCCTTTCTCTTGGTTTTCTTGACTTGCAAAATTCATTGTGAATGCCATTATACATACAGTCCACCTATGTGCAATTCTTAACCCTTTATCTGCTGTGGAATTAATTCTGTTTACCGAGCTAATCTTTTGTCTCCGTCTCTGATAACTACAAGCTGAGATGTATGGCTTTCTTGAGATGTCTGAAATATTTAGTTTCTATGTATAGGCTGCTTGTGCTTATGCAGAGTCTAACCTTGATATTAATATGGTAAAGAGTAATAGTTGTGAAGATAAATGTGACAGGAGGCCCTGCCCTTAACGCAGACTTGTTGCTATGGCTTTCCTGTGGCTGAAAAAAAAAGCTGCTGTAGCTTAATTTTCATGCCTTTTGCAGTCAGAAAGATTAAGAGCAATTGTGACGAGAAGGAAAGTAACAGAGGAAAGGGCAAGTAAAGAGGGAGAGAGGGTGAGAAAGAAAGCTAAGGGGGAGAGGGAGATGTAGAAAGAGGAAGACAGAGAAAGTGAGTGGGAGAAAGAGAGAGAGAGAGAGAGAGAGGGAGAACAGGCTATGTCAGAATAGAGTGAGGGAAATCGTTCTAGTGGGAAAGATAAATTCAGGTAAAATGCAAAAGAAACTATTAACAACTTCCTGTCTTGGCTGTGTGCCTGAGTCCCCTCTTGTGTGCCACAACCCTCTCCCCCCAATAATTCAAATCATGTTATTTTTCTCCTCTATTGCTTTCTTGGCTCAGTCTCTGGTTGCTGCGGCAACGATCCAGCTGTGTTAGGTGCCAGAAGAAAGCCAGATCAGCCTTTTTGTCTTAAAGACTTAAGCGAGGCATCCTGTATAGAAGAATGTATCAACTAAAAGTTAATGGGGTACTACATTAACCCCACCTGCGCTTTTATTTTGTAATGTTGTTTTTTTTTTTTTGCCTTACCTTGCACTCCAAACGTGCAACAGTGAGCACAAAAGGAACCAGCTGAAATCAAAAGCAACAGTTGTGCAACATGTCCAAAACTCTGGCCCTTCCAAAAGCTAACCCCCACCCCCACCCCTGTTTTTCTCTCTCTCTCCCTCTCTCCCATCCTGTGGGAAAACGATGATGTCTAGGTTGATGGCTCAGAGTAGATTTACATGGCTGTGCTGTCGTGTTGACTAAGGCAGTAACTGCATTAGCATTCATGATGAGGTCATCTCACCTCAGGGAGCAGTTTCATACCAATACATGTCTGTCTGCAGGCAGCAGGGCCTATGGCCTCAGTTCGGAAGAAGATCAATACTTGTGTAGTTCTACACACACTGTTTTACAGAGAGATGTGTGCATGTGTGTTAAATGCTCAACATGTGCAGTACAGTGCTTGGATTTCTTGTTCTTGCACCCTGTCGCGGGATCTGGACAGTACTGCATATCCCCTTGGCTGCAAAGGCTCTGGCTCTGGAGCCAAACGATACAAACCATGTGTGTCTCCACTCCACTGTCTTCCCTCTTCCATGCTGACACAGCAACGCAGTGGGACGACACAGCTCCAGATGCTCCTGCACTCCAGCACTGAGCGCTGGAAAAGGCCAGCCAAAGTTACTAGTGTATGATCCCCCATGCCTCTGGAAGGATGTGGAGGAGAGAGTGTTCACACCTGCAGTGCTACTGCTGGGCTTTGCCCGTCACTGCTCATGAGACCATCACTGTTCTGCTGCACTTGTGGAGAAGTACCCAGCACGGCACGATCAGGTGGACGCAAACCTTGCCGGTACTTTCCACTTGCATGGCAGCATGGCTATCAGGTTTTCCATTACTGCAACAAAAACTGCTCCTTGCTTTTTCATTCTGCATATTTTGACAGGGCTCTGGAAAAGGCAGGCCCTCTCACACGCTGCCGATCCTGAGCTGTGTTTACTCTATGTGCTCCTTTCAGATTCCTATCGTCAGAGAGCGCAGTGCTCTACTTCCTTTTGACCACAGCGCACTCACGCACACACACATGCATACGTCTTGCACACCACAGTTCACACACTTACAGTATGCCCCAACTGATTTTAGTTTGGAAGAGACACAAAAATGTGGGCAGTTTTTTTTGCAGCACATTGGTTAAAGCAAAAATACATTTTGAAAGTTGGTTCTGTCAAAACACTAATGTGTTTGTTTAGCGTAGGTAGTTGGAACACTGATGGAAAGGAAATTGCTGCAACATTGGTACTCTGGCGTACTTGTTACCATGGAAGTAAAGAGCCCTTAAACATTTCCTAATACTGTTACAGTGTAACAGTCATGACAGTATGGCAGGGGTGATGTTCGTAAGAGTTTGTTACACTACGATGGATGTGAACAGTGGAGCCCAGACCAGTGACCTGTGCTAGTGAAGTGTAAGCTTCTCAGAATATGATCTCTGACTCCTGTAGGAAGCTCAAACAGGTATCAGAGGTAGCGGCTACAGCAGCACCGTCTTCATTCGGCAGAAGTCATAGCCCAGGTGAAGTTGCTGGGTATTGGAGCTATTACCATTGGCCAAGCTTATGTGTGAGGGGGGGGGGGGGCATCTGGCTGTGAACCGTGAAGTAGGGTGGGGTCCTGCAGATGGTCAGTGCTGTTCCTGGCTGGTGGAGGAGACTCCCAGTCAGTCCTGACCTGCTGGGCAGCTTCATTTGGCAGCCCAAGAAATGTGGAGATGCCTCGACCACAACATGTGCCGCTGGCACTGTGGAATTGTAGGCTGCACAGGGCAAACAGGCCGTGGGACCACAGAGTCAGTGCACTAAATGACAGACTCAGGGCATTTAAGTGCACACTCTCATTTAGTCCAGTGAAATGCCGTCCAGTCACTGAGTGTTTTGAAACTCAGCCATTGTGAAATAATGTAAAGCAGAAACTGGGCCACCTGATTTCTTGAAACCCACGACACTTTCAAATTCTCATGCATAGTCACGGTTACTATAGAAACAACAGACATTCACACAGTCCTCGCTTTGGAATAGAGCGTGTATTTTAAAATATTGACCTTATGAGTGACCCCCTGTATGACGAACTCCTCCTACTCTCCCGCCTTCTCTTCGTGCTGGACACAGTTCCTCTTTGGTCAGACAGCGGGCTGGCCAATCAATTCCTCAGTCTGCAGCATGCTAAAGTTCCTGCAGTCCCAGTGACAATTCTAATGGAGCACATGTTTGTGCACAGAGAGACTATGATTCTGGCTTGTCTTCAGCTAGGGCTCACATTGAGCGTACTTTATCTATTTATGATTAACAGGAAAAGGTATCTGTGTATAATTGGACAATGGCTCTTTGTCAAGATCCACAAACAGGCCAGGCTTGCCGGTGTCGTAATAGATGGAGAATGATTTCCAGATGGTTGTGAAGCCAGTGGAGTGGAGAAGAGAGAAACGGGAAGGGTAATGAAGAACGGAGGGGAAAGGAGTTGACTGGTCCGATTAAGTCTACCTGTGTTTGGGTGCAGTTGGTACCATAACAAAGAACCGTATTTTCTATTTGGGTGGCAACTAAGTAATCCCTGAAGTAACATATGTAAGTGTCTGTAACTGGGTTTGTATATCCTTAACGGTCTTTATTGGGACACAGTGGTTTATGTGAAAAGAACCTTATATAAGGATTAGAAAAGCGTCTCTATGGGCAGCGTCTGGTAGGGGCTGAGTGCAGTTACAGCACTGCATAGTTCTGGCAGGTTCTAGTGCCCAGCACAGGAAGTGAGGTGTGAGTGGGCACTAAGAGAACAGGCAGTGCTGCTTCTGTAACTCACACTGAGGTTTAATTCTGCTCACATGATGAGGACCGTATGTGTGAAGGCACCCCCGTGCTGCTGCACGCCACACGATTCCCAGCCCCGCCCCTCCTGGATGTAAGCATGCGCATGCACACACACACACACACACACACACACACACACACACACACACACACTCACACTCATTCCTCTTTAATACTTCATCATTTCATCATTCTGATTTATACCATCAGCCCCAGAGCTTAAGCTCACAGCCTCTCCCTGCAGGAGGCCCATAAACACACTCTTCTTACAACTAATTTCCACTCTCTGGAGCACAACAACATGCACTGGCTGCAGCACAGGAAGGCGAAGAGCCTGCAGTGAAACAGTCCTCTTTTTAATCGGAAAGCTCGTAGAGTTGTCCACATTTTTTGTTTTCTCCATGACATTATATGGGCGTGCAGAATGGTAATGCAGTCAGATTGCTCATCTAAATCTATCTTAGTGTTTACACCGTTTAAGGCCGTGGAGGTGGTCACAGTCGAGTAGGAGAGCATCAGCACTTTTAGAGGATCCTGGGTACTCTTGCCAAATACACAAAGTGCATGGATTTGTGTTGGGCAGCGGGAATAAGGCTTTGTCAAGGCAGGTTGTACTGCCTGCAGTGACAGAAACTATAACTATAGCTATACTGAGAAGCAGTGCTGTACTGAACTGCATATGCTGTAAGAATGTGTGTGCTGTTTGGTGTTTGTGCTACAGAGTAGAAGTATGCCCTTTATGACTATGTGTGTGTGTGTGTGTGTGTGTGTTGTACGTGCTTATTTATGTCCATGGGGACCAAATGTCTCCACAAGGAAGGGAACTTTTGACATTTTTGACCTTGTGGGGACCACCTTGTATATTATTTTTTAAATGCAAAAATTGCACTTTTATTTGAAAACTAAAAGATACAAAGTGTTTACTTTTGGTTTCTGCAGTTATGGTCAGAATTAGAGTTAGGTGTAGCTGTAGCATTAACCAGTTACCGTAATCATTATGTCAGTAGAAGGTCCCTACAAGGATAGTAAACAAAACCGTGTGTGTGTGTGGAAGAGAGAGCTATGGTGTGGTACTGACACTGCAGAATTTGCTGCAGTGTGTATGTAGAGGCGTGTAGCTGATGAGAGAGGGAGAGAGAGGGAGAGAGAGAGAGAGAGGGATGGAGGGAGCTGTATGTAGGAGCTCTCTCACTCTGTGGCTCACAGTAAACTCTGTAAGGTTGCGGAGTGTCCGGAGGACATAAACAACACTGTTTTCTGACTGACACCTCCACATGCTGTGCGTCGTGCAGTTTATTTGCCTGTGAGTATGTGCGTGTGCCTGTGAGAGCGTGTGTGTCAAGCGAGGTTGTGCGTGCGTGCGTGCGTGCGTGCGCGTGTGCGTTCTCGGATGCGCGGGGTGATGCGGTGGAAGCGGAGGAGATCTCCAGGACAGGGAAAGCAGGTGGAAACGAAGAGTTCGGAGGCTTCTTTCTCCATGTCCTTCTTCAGAGGTAAAGCATTCGCATTGTGTGAGAGAGACCTTGAGTGAGGAAGATAGTTCACATTTCAGTTGTGATTTGGTGATTTGTGATTTGGTGATTTGTGATTTGGTGGTGTATGGAAAATCACAGGTCAGTGCTATGTTTCTTGTGTGTTCATGTATGTGAGTGTAAATATATGATTCACAGATTGTCTGCTATGCGTATAAGATTTTCTTTTGCATGTATACATGTGGGTGTGTTGTATACATGGTCTGCATTCTGTATACATTCCTTGGTGACACTCAGACTGTGGTTTAATCTCAATCTTGGCCATTCACCACTTCTTTCTAATACACTACCAGCTGTTCTCAGTCACAAACACACCCACACATATAAACATCAGACTTAAACAGTGTTGAATGGCAAAAATGCACACTGATAGGATCTTACACAAGAAAATATGTACAACTATTCTTAAGAATCTCATCATCTTTTCATAGAGTGAAATGACATGGAGAAATGGTGTGCAGACATGGAGAAACTGTATAAATCCCAGATCTACAGCACCTTCTGTGGCAGGTTCCTGAGTAGATTCTTGAGTAGGTTCCTGAGCAGGCCTGGTTGAGTGTCCAGCCTGCTGTAAGATCATGGGTCTCACAGCTACGTGTTCAGTCAAACTGATGTTTCTCTCATGACTACTGTACTGCTCAGCTGGGAACTTGGTCTACCCAGTGCCAGCAAGTCTGCAGTCTGACTCAACATCTGCACTTCTTTTCATGTCTTCATTTTTGGAGGAGAAAAGAACTAAAGACACAGCAGAGAAGAATAAGAGGATGCATTCACTCATGGACTCTGGGCCAAGGGCACAGAGACGCTTAATTTCTACCATCACATGACAGGCAGAAGTGAAAGGGTACATTTCTTTGAGCAGAACATTTTGGATTGTTCTGTCTTGTTGGACTGAAAAAGCTCTCAAGTATTGACATTTCTGAATGGTTTCTTTCAGAGGCACCTTCTCCTTGAATTTTGGTTTGCATGTTAGTGATGTTACAAGGCTGTCTAGATAAAATGATGTTTAAATGGGAGTGAGCTGAACTTTATATGTAGAGATGAAGACTTTCATTTATTTACATCGTTGAATGTTCTCTTTGAGAACAGGATATTTCAGCCCTTTCACTTGATCCATATTTCATGAAATGTATTTTGTAGAGTTGTCTGATATTGATCCAGGGAACCAGTCCTGAATGTTCTAACTAAGTTCTGCTTTGGTTTTCCTTTGGTTTCTGTAGCTGGAACAGATGAAAGGAAGGAAACAGTATTTGGTCAGAGCACACTGGTTTCAATAACAGAGGTGCCATTGAGTTTGCATTTTGGTTACATTGTGACCAGTTGCAGCCACTTGTGCCTCCAGACATGTTGGTGGGAGCCACTCTGAGACTTGTCTCCTGTATGACATAAGTCAGGATTTTAAACTCCTGAATCCTGAATTGCTTGATTCTGTTGGACAGAAAAAAAGGCAAAATCTGCTGATAGGTTTTAGATGGGTGTGTCTCACAGAGGTCTGTGCAGCTTCACTGATTGGTCAGATCATTTCTTGAGATGCTGCTTGTTCAGGTTGTATGTGCTGTCAAGTCCTGCATTGCCTAAACACAGCTGTCATGCTACGCTGAACTAATGTGCTGGCAGTGTTCAGAATTTTTGCCCTCCTGCCTGGTGCAATTAGCTCATTGTTGGCAGATGCACCCGACAACTCACCCTGCGTTTGTTTGTCTGTGTGCTGTTATTTTTGATATGGACTGCTGAGAGAACATCGCTGCATGAGTAGGGTTTGTTCTACCATCTCAGCACCACGTGCTCGCCAGAACGATTGGAGACGCACCAGACGATGAAATAACTGCACCACTGTCAATAACGTGCATCTATTTTTCAGGATCCTGCGCAGTCTGGAAACGGCTCTCTGAATGTTATTTAACAATGCTGAAAACCTGCTTGGAGAATTCTTACCAGTTCACCACATTGCTAACGAAGGAAATCGAGTGTAATTTATGGAATGAAAGCAAGGGAACTAATTTAATTTGAGATCATTATGTAAGATCTATGTAAGATCTTGTGCTGTGGTGGTATAAAAGGATTACAATATATTACTATGTCAAAAGTGAATGAAAATTTAGGAAAGGTGAATTTCCTGTTGTTGTAAACGAATGTTTTATGCACTCAGCAGTGTGTGAGTAGTATCTGACATAAACGTGAAAGCCCAATTGTTGATTTAGGTCTGGTCCTAATTAGATTTTAGTGATGATCTCACATCTGTAACCAGACACACTAAAGCACTTTTTGAGTGCATTTCCTCATGTGGTGTGACATCATCCTTCTCTCTTCAAGCAAATCATTTTTCAGTAGTTCACTTTTGGAGTTTGGATCAGTCTAGTCCATGGTTAAATGAGTTAGAGTGAGTTGGTATGTGTCATTGTTTTGTGTGGCTCTGGTTCTTTGCTTGATTTGACACGTCCTGTGTGTCAGGAAGTGTGAAATATGGAGGGAACTATGATCTCAGAGGAGAGTGAGGAGAAACAGCAAAATAAAGCTGATGGTCCATATGTTCATCCCACAGGAGAGAACCGAGTATATGGTGCTGAGTGTGTGTGTGTGTGTGTGTGTGGGTGTGTGTGTGTGTGTGCGTGCGTGTGTGTGTGTGTGTGTGTGTGTGTGTGTGGGTGTGTGTGCGTGTGTGGGTGTGTGTGCGTGTGTGGGTGTGTGTGTGTGTGTGGGTGTGTGCGTGCGTGTGTGGGTGTGTGTGTGTGTGTGTGTGCGTGTGTGGGTGTGTGTGTGTGTGTTGGTGTGTGCGTGAGTGTGTGTGTGTGTGTGTGTGGGTGTGTGAGTGTATGAGTGTGTGAGAGTGAGTG
>JAOYMR010000016.1:7300824-7312739 GCA_025802075.1 Tenebrosternarchus preto | reverse complement strand
TTTTTTTAAAAGGATAAAATTTTTCATAAAAAATTTTTTCAAATTTTTTAAAAATGTTTACAAATCAAATTAAGTTTTTGCATTATTTTAATAATTTACAATAATTCCACCTTTAACACCCCCCCCCCCCCCCCTTTTTTTTTTCCTATCACAGAAATGTGAATGAGACTTTGCAGTGATGCACTACTGCTTGCAGTTTCCTAAATGTCCACTAGGGTGCAGAAGAGCATTATTTGTGAGGTGGTGATGAATTTTGCGGATGCAGGTTGTCTTTCAAAGCTTGGCAATGAGCTGATTTTCAGCTCTTTTATTTGGGGATGTTTAATGGACAGTTTACCT
The DNA here is from genome assembly GCA_025802075.1 of Tenebrosternarchus preto. Lineage (NCBI taxonomy): Eukaryota > Metazoa > Chordata > Actinopteri > Gymnotiformes > Apteronotidae > Tenebrosternarchus > Tenebrosternarchus preto. Next base: position 7,312,400 of record JAOYMR010000016.1, on the reverse strand, counting down.
TGCTAAATCAAAAGTCTCTCAGGCTTGTCTTTCTCACCAAACAGTTTACACACACACACACACACACACACACACACATACACACAGAGGAGAGAATGTGCAGGCTCAGGCATCTAAGAGTAGGCTGCTTTAGACAGGAGTCTTCCCTGCTGTTTACAAGGAGGGGGGAGTGCCTTTAAGATGGGTCATCGTGAAAGGGGACTGCACATGCATTATGTGTGTGTGCTTATGTTCAATCTACTAATGCCCACATCCCTCCCTTCATCTCCTCATCCTGTATATATCATGTGATTAGAAGTCTAATTCTGAGCTCCATAAATGTGCATGCCTATGTTTGTGTGTGTATGTTTATGTGCATGTGTGTGTGTGTGTGTGTGTGCATGAGTACAAAAGCACATACCTTAAAACCATACCATAAATTTACAAAGATGTGGGTGTTTGTGTTTGCAGCAGCCAAAATATTTATGAGAATATGGAGTTGAGCCTTGGACTACAATTTATGTAAAACTATTCTTTAATGCTCTCTAGTGGCAGAGTAGACAAAAGAGAGATCTCTCTCGCTCTCCTCTCCCTCTCCTGCTCTCTTTTCTCCTCTGATTGTCTTTCTCTTCTCTGTCAGGGAGCAGGCAGGGTCGGTCCTCAGTAGATTTGACACCCGCTTGAAGAGACAACTAAAGTGTTGTTTTAAAGTCTTTGCGTACACCCACACAGCATCCTTCACGGGTCAGACTCACAAGTCCCGGCTGGGCCACCCCGTCCGTGGAACTGTGCAGGGTTCCAGTCCATAGGGAAGGGCAGCTACATGCTGCTCTCAGTGTGGCATTAAGAGTCAACTCAGAAGTGAAGATATGAAAGGTGGTATGGTGTGCGCTGTGCGACCGGAGCTGGGGAATACTGGACTCTCAGACAGCTAAAGGAGGGACAGAGATGGTGGCATTAAGCAGGGAACAGATTTGGTTGTAACCTCCTGACCTGCGTTAATCCCCTCTGAAGGCGGAGTGGAGGACATTCTTTCAGTGGCTTTATTCATCTCGCTCCCCTTTCCTTCTCTATCCCCCACTCATGTTTCCTCCCTTTTCCTGCCTGCTGAGCCATTGAGAGGGTGAGTGAAGGGCCAGGTGGTGTTGCGCTGGGGAAGTGCGCGACGGAACACGGTCCTGACTTGCTTTCAGCCCTCTGAGTCGGGTTCCATTTGCCCACCCGTAATAGGTCTCATATATCTGCTAGAGCCTTTTCCCCTTCACAGGCTTCTTTGTTTCATCTCTGAAGTTTCATTTGCTTCCCAACTCAACTTTATTTTCTGTCTTTCTCTGGCTGTCTTTTCTCTTATAGCTTCGCTTCATTTTCATTTTTCCTGCGGTCTCCTCTTCTCTTTTTCTTTCCCTCTCTTCCTCCTTCTCTCCTTTTCTCTCTTTCTCTCTCTGTATTTTTTCTCTAACTGCTATATCCTCAGTCATAGAAGCCACTCCACATGTGAGTGTGTTGGGCCTGGAAGGAGCTTATTGGTTGAGGTCTGTGTGTGTGTATGTGTGTGTGTGTGTGTATCTGGCAGGAGGCTTGACTCGGTAGTTGAAGCTGATGCCTCTCTACCATGACGAGTACTTCTGATTGGCTTGTGCCATTTCTCTCTAAGTGTAGAGTGGTTCATCTATGAACCCAGTTTCTTTCCCATTATCCCCTCATCTTTTCCTCGCTCATCTGTTTCTGGTTAAGTCTTACCATTTTTCATCTTACTTGCCTTCCACTGTTTTGATTTGTCGCTTAAATCCTTCTCTGCATGGTGAAATGCTGAAATAATATTATTCAAGTCTTAAAGAGCAACAAAGTAACACCCTCATACCTTAGAGCTCTGAAAGTGGGCATGAAAGAGTGAAGTAGGTATTGGTGGAAGCTTAGTCCATTAACCATTGTTACTTTATTGCAAACAAATAGTCCAGTGCTGGAAGAACACAGAGTCCAGCTCACATGACCTTGCAATGGGAGGCAGGCTTTCGTTTGTAGTTTGTGTTCAAGCTATTCATGGTGTTTCTGTTTTAAATAATTTCTTTGTGGTGACTGACAGTATGATACTTCTCTGCAACACACACACACACACACACACACACACACACACACACACACACACACACACACACACACACCCGTCTCTCTTCAGTATTGTTATGAAATGGCTACCCAGGATAAGGTGATCATGAGGAAGAGGAGAGTTGGTTGGAGGAAGAGTAACGATTACTCATTCCCACAGGGATTTGAAGACGTCTGTTCAAAAACCAGAGGGAGGCTCTTTCTCTTCTCCCTCTTCCCTCTAAGCCCCCCACTCCCTCCTTCTTTTCCCTCTAAGTCTCCCGAAAACTACCCCCCCCCACCACGTCTGCACCCCACTCTCTCCGTGGGACGGGACGGAGCTCAGCTTAGCCCCTCTCCTCTCTCTCGTTCTGTCTGTTCCCTGTTATTCTCTCTCATTCTGTTTGCTCTCTCTCGTTCTCTCTCGTTCCTTCTCTTCTCAGCCTGTCCAGGTGTGCACAGCCTTGACTGCAGGTGAGTGTCAGCAGCTCTACACCTCCTCTCTCCCCTTACCGGGTCTCTCCTCAGAGGCAGCTGAAATTCTCCTGGAATGGTTTCATTTTTTTTTTTCTTTTTTGGGAAACGTGTGCAGGATATCCTGACTAAGCAGTTGTTTCTGTAGCGCTGGGTTGGGAGAGTTTGCCGTCGGTATTGTTGATGTTCGCGCCAGGGTTATAGGGTTGGAAAGCGTGCTCTTTCTTTGTGACAGTGTTATGAATCAGTTGGCTTGCAGATGATACGGTTCTGTTGCTTTGAACAGAGGCAGGATGACTGACGGCTACTGCAGTGTGAAAGCCAGACGCGGCAGAATTGTCAGTCTGACTCGTGGGGTGCTACTGGTATAATGAAACTTGTTGATGATATCACTCTCTCTCAGTGTCTCTCTCTCTCTCTCTCTCAGTGTCTCTCTCTCTCTCTCTCTCTCTCTCACTGTTCCTATGTGTGTGTGTGTGTTTTGTATATACAGATGTTTATCTCATTTCAGATGTATTGAACTGGGTGTATTAAACACAGTTTGGCACGCTAAAATAATTGGAGAAAACTGCAGTTATCAGGAGGGTTTGCTCACTCTGCATTGCTTGAGGTGCTTCAGCCTACGCTGTTCTCAGGTCAGTTTTTCAAAGATTGATGGGCAGTAACCAGTGATAAAATGAAATTTAAGGCTGTTTAAGTTTGCTTATGCTCTTAGAAATCCACAGGGGATGTATATATTGGGATATAATCAACTTATCCACACTTGAGCATTATGGACTGAACAAACTGGCATGTCTTTTTGTGATTTTTCTTTAAAGAAACTATTTTAAAAGTTGCTGCTGAGCCTGATTTACTGTAATATCATGTAATTTTTTTCTTTTTTTTGTTACTTTATGAAAAAGCAAAATGAAACACAAATGAAAACCAAAAATCTATGCACAGAGCATATTTAAATGAATTGTCCTTTGCAAAAGAGTAGATTTTGGTCATGTCTGCCTTCACTGCCACAGAGAAACCTGTTGGCTCGTGGCATACAGCTTTGGTGGCTGCAAGTGTAGGGGTCATGGAGTGCACTTCATGAGTAAGGGCCCTAGACTGTGTACTATTCTGACACAGCCATGACTCTGTGCCTCTTGCCTTGAGCGCACGCACTGCTAAACTACGTCACCATCACACGCTGCTTGAGGCAGATGCGCATGCATGAGACACAATGTAGTCTGTGTGTGTATACCGCACTAATGACCCACTGGGGGTCCAGTTTCAAAAAGCAGGCCTAATTACTACCATAGCAACTAAGTTATGTGACTGTAGCTAACATCTTCGTGGACACACTGTTACCAGAACATTAAGTGACTTCACATTCCATCAGACATTCTTCAAAAAACTCAACACTAATGGTCATTTCATAAATGAAATTTAATAAAAGTTCATGAGGCCTTTTTAAGCAAAAACAAAGTAATTATCTTGTGAGCAGAACATTACTCTAGTCTCTACCGTGAAGATAGAATTGAAGCAAGTATTAATGGACTTTTGGCCTCATTCATTTGTGCGCAGCTGCTGTGAGGCCTGGAGAGGTTTCAGGAATGGTGGCACAGAGGTTTATCTGCAACTTATGAGTGCAAGATGATTTACATGCGTGTCCACATGCACACAGACACGCACTGTCCAGACCCCTTGGATTCAGCTAATACGTGGCAGACATTCAGAAGTGAGGGATTAGTTGGATATGGCTGCTGCCTGTGTGTGTGTGTGTGTGTGTGTGTGTGTGTGTGTTTGAGTGAGTGAGAGAGAGAGAGAGAGAGAGAGAGAGAGAGAGAGTCTGCACATTGAAGATCACAGATGACAGACAGTAGTTGCCTCTCATTGCTGCTACAGGGCTTATATAACTGTGTGTGTGTGTAGTTCAGAAGAAAGGAAAATCTCGAATGTCGTGGGCTTCCTTATATATAGCAATGTCTTCTGTTATTTCTGTTAATATTTGGCTTGACTCATGCAGATGGGTAATCTGATTCCCTTTAGCATAGCTGGAAACGTGCAGAGGGGTGATCAGACTCTCTTTTGCATGGCTGGGCATGTGCAGAGCGGAGATCAGATCACGAAATCTTGGAAGGCAGCCGATTCACAGCTGATCCACACCGGTTCAGAGGCACCCCATCACTCAAATATGTTCAGCAATTTTATCATCTCATTTCCCATCCAGCTCAGTGTTCTGAAGTTCTGAAGTATCTGGTCATACATTTTCTTAACAGAATCCCACGTTTTTCCAAAGTGATTCTTTTGATATTTGAGTGCCTAACATTTGCATGCTTGCTGTGTGGTGCAAAAATCTTCCTGTTCTGCTCTTTCACTGAACCCAATGAACTGCCCAGTTCAGATGGAATTACTGTCCCCTAATCCACTGACACACGTCTGTCTTTAAAACAGCAATGAGAAAGACAGAGTTAGATTGAATAAATTAAAAAAACAGTTGAAAGGAGCGAATGGAATAAATAAGGGAATGGTTACATAAACACAAAGTGGGATTATGGGGAGAGAGAGAGAGAGAGAGAGAGAGGGAGAGAGGGAGCGAGAGAAAAAATGCTATTAAAGGTGAGTGTGACGGCACCAGGAGAGACATGGGCAGAGTTCATCTGGAGGTGGAGGGGCTCTGCTGTGTAATCCCGGACCATAATCAGTTTGGGTCCCACTGCTCCACACAGCCCGTCCTGCAGTGGGATTATTAATCTGAGACCAATTATCCTTAATCCAAATCCACAGGCGGGATGTCAGCTGCTCCAGATCTTTCCTGCCAATAAATTCACATGCAAACACAGACACCGCATGTTCCATCACGCAGTTTAGTCGAGTGTAAAACAGGTGCTTTGGAACAGGGATTGAAGCCGAAGAGACAGGCAGGCACAACACCCACAATAAAGTACTGAATAAACACTCCTTTTGGTTAGATTTCCATGTATTTGTATAAAAAATGTTTCTTTGTTCGTTCTTTGACAGTATGTCACCTTTGTGGCTATACTGTTCAGTGCTAAGATGTTGACACTGAGGTGTTTAGAGAAACACATGCACATCTGAAGGTCTTTTAGACGGCGGTGAAGAAGCTCCTCCGGAGTGAGAGGGTTACTGGAGCTTGGTGTAAGCAGGACTGATGTGCTGCTGTTTGGCTGCTGTTTCCATCTGGCATCGGGAGGGAGGAACAGCTCCATCCTACTGGTGCAGCCTGTGGTCCTAAACCTCTGAGCTCCTCTGCTCTGCCTCTGCAGAATTAATCGAGTAGACACGCTTGAAGTGCTGCGTAGGTTCATGCAGTGGGACTGATAGAGCAGGGAGGTGGAGCTGGGGTAGAGCAGGGAGGTGGAGTTGAGGTAGAGCAGGGAGGTGGAGTTGAGGTAGAGCAGGGAGGTGGAGTTGCAGTTGAGGTCAGAGATGTTGGGGTGGTGTAGGGAGGTGAAGTTGGGATGTTATTATGGAGGTGGCGTTGGGGTGTTTGGGAGATGGAGTAGGAGATGTAGGGGAGGTGGAGGCCACCTCAGAACCTTCTTCCCCCCCACTTGACTGGAAAGTCTAGGATCACAGCAGCTGTGAGGACCAGCTGCTGAACACTGTGTGATATTGAGATTCTGTGTGTATATACTGAGTCACTGGGGTGGAGGGTGAGAGTGAAAGATCGCTCCCTTGTAGATTGAACCGTGACCCGTAACAGACAGCTGTTACTGCTGGAGGCTCACATTGATCAACCTTGAGTTTGTGTGTGTGAGAAAGGGTCAGACACACATGGACATGCACAAACACTGATGTTCCCACTTGTCATGCTCTCTTCCTTTGCCACGCTGTCCTTCTATAAAACCCTGCTTGTCTCCAGATAACAGCTGAATATTGGCTTTGCCAGCAGTTACTGATGTATGTTCCAGCCTTGCTGGAACGCTGACAACACACCGTTGGCATCCTAGAAAGACATTGATGATAAGTGCCTCCCATTATAAATGACTGCCTTTCTTCATCTGTACTGGGAGCACTGCAGATTTCCAGTGTGGTATCTACTCATGTTTGTTACACATGTAATTTTTTTACTTTGCTGTGTGTCAGACAGTAGGATTTCTTCATAAAAGCACTGAATGAGGTGCATGTAGTGTAGAGGTCAGAATTTGTGCATAGATAAACCAAACAAGTCAACAGGAGAGAGCAAAACTTGGCCTCTGGTGCTGTTTTCCTGACTCCCCGTATCAGTTTGTTGTTCATATACATTTTTGTGTGTGTGTGTGTGTGTGTGTGTGTGAGAGAGAGAAACAGATCTTATGCTGCGCCTGACCTGTGTAACGTAAAGCAGAGTGGCTTTGCCCTGTTGTGTGGTCTCTGCATGCTGTTTCCTCTCTCTGATCTGAAGGAGGACTTTGATCATCATGGCTGCTGAGCCCTTGGACATGGGCATTACATGAAATGAATGCTAGTCAGCTCATTTTGCATATACTGTGCATTTGGGGACACATGGATGTACATCTGTGTTTCTGGTCCAGGAGATGTGCTTGTCTGTGTGATGTCATCTAGTGTTTCTTTACTATAAAAATATTATGTAATATTTGTATGTGAGCTGGTGTGTTTATGAGCAGGCGTTCTCAGGTGGAAGTTGGAATAAGCTTTTTTTTCATGAAATATGCATATGTTTGTGTATTTGTGGTTGAAAAAGAGAAAATGTGTGTGTGTGTGAGAGAAAGGCATCACAGAGAGAAAGGTGTCTATGTGAGTGTGTGTTTGATGGACGCTGTTAGACAGCCTGTGCTCAGGGGAGTGTATGCTGTGCTGATTGATAACAGGGTATACTGCTGCTTCTGTGTGTGTGTATACTGTAAAATGAAACTGTTTAAGGTTTGTGGTAATAGCGATTAACTGAATCGTCTGACATCCTTAAACTCGCATGTAATTAAATTCTGAAAATGTACTTAAAGGGGCTGTAAACATCGCGTCTGCCTCCCGTGTGTTTGTAGATGTGTATGTATATGGGCATAATTGTGTGCCTGTATGGGGCCGCGTGATGTTTACCAGACAGATGTGGGTGATGAATTGATAATGCAGGGTGCTGCTGTGGTTCAGAATGCTAAGCTCCAGTCTGCAGTAAAGGGAGGGACCTGCCCTCTCCACCGCAGTGTGCGTGTGCATGCGTACGTGTGTGTGTGAGTGTGTGTGTCCACTGTTAGCCAGCAGTCTGGACAACCTCTCTAATCCTGAGCCTGGGATCATAACAAGCTTTCACACTCTTTTATTATCCCTCGTTATGTATCAGTCTTTTCCTCTTTCCTTCCTTTGCTGCAGAGTATCCTGTCTCCACTAAAACATCCCATGTGATATGTCCAGCCATCCTGAGAGGCATGTTTATGATTGTGTGTGTGTGTGTGTGTGTGTGTGTGTGTGTGTGTGTGTGGCAGGGTGGGTGGGTGAACACCCCTCTCTCTTTGGAAGCCCTTCCCTTTTTCCTCCTTTCTCTCTCCCTCTCTCCTTCCTCTCTCCTCTCTCTCCCTCTCCCCTCCCTCCCTCTGTCTCCCCTCCCTCTTTCCTCCCCTGACCCCTCCCTCTCCCTCTCGCCTCCCTCTAACCCTCACTCTCTTTCCTCTCCCTCTCTCATCCCTCTCTTCCTCTCTCTCTCTCCCTCTCTCTGTCCTTTCATCTCCATTCTCCTTCTGCTTTTTCTTCCCTTCTTTTCACTTTCTTTCTCTATTCCCACATCCTCCTCCTCGTCTGCTCTTTGTAATCTGTTCCAGCTCTCTGGCTTCTGTGATTCTCATTTCTCTCACTCTCTGCCTTCATCTGCTGCGTCTCTTCACTCCCCATCCTATCTTCCCTTTCGTTGTACCTCCCTCCCAGCTCCCTCTCCACCCTCTCTCCCTCACTTTCTCTCTCTCTCCAGCTCCAGCTCCTCCTCTCCCTAAGAAACACTCAGTCGTGGTAAACCTGCCCCCTCCTCATTTCTCTCTCACTCTGTGCCTCACACACCCCTTCTTCTTTCTGTATTCTGCGCACCTCTTTTTCTTCCTCTCTCTCTCTTTCTCTCTCTGTCCTCTCTCTCTCATACACAAACCCATTCCATACATTGAGTTCTCTCTGGCTCTCAGTGAAGTGAACACAGAGCTCCATCTCTCACTGGCTGGAATGTAAAAGGGAGAGCTAAACGCACATTCTCTCCTCTCTCTCTCTCTCTCTCTCACTCTGTCACACACTCACAAACACACACGCACACACTCCCGTTCGCACAAACAAACGCACTCCTGGCTCGCCGACCTCTCTGCTCCAAGCGTGCGTACACGCAGCCGCACTCTCGTACACACACGCGTACACACACGCGTACACACACACGCACCCACTGCCTGTCAGTTATTGTCAGTTCGCTGGGGTGCGAGCTTGGGATGAGGTGATGTTTTGGGACAGGAAACAAGGAACTATGGGCAATTCCCAGCGCCGGGCCAAGGGGAGGCACAAAACCAAGGGGGCAACAGGTACAGCGCACGCGCACACACACACACATACACACACACACACACACACATATATATATACTCATGCACACTACAGCGCCCACACACACACACACACACACACAAACACACACTCATGAACACACTATGCATGCACACATTTGCACACAAACACACACACACACACACTTCACTCACATATACACATACGTACATATGCAAACACATGCACCTGTGATGTGGGTTAAGACGTGCGCACATGACTGTATTTACACATTTTTTTACACATCCATCCGTATGTAGATGCCCTGAGAACTGCCTTCATCTGCTTCAGTCCCTTTCATGCTCAACAGCATTTCTGCTACCTTCATCATCGTGTGTGATCATGTGTGTGTGTGTGTGTGTGTGTGTCATTGAGTGCATGAGCGTATGTGCACGTGTGGCGCATGTGTGTGAGTGTGTGAGCTGAGGGTGGTGATATCAGAGGTTTGTATCAGTGCTAGGTTGTGTGTGGCAGTGTAACACTGCACTTGTTCAGCTGTCTAGTGCCTGAGTGGCCAGGATATAAATACGCCCACTGTCCAGAGGAAAGGGGGGAAATGGGGGAGAAGGGAGAAATGGAGGGAAGAATCCAGTGAAAGGGTGATGGGAGAGAAAAGATGAGCAGCTGCCAGAGGGAAAGGGAGGAATGGAGACACGAGATTCACACTTATCTGGGAATGCAGGCGTATCGGAGAGAACGCACAAATATTGAAAGATCATCACACACACACACATGCACTCACACACACACACATACATACACATACAAACATGTCGTATGCATGCATGCTCTGATAAAAACATTAAGAGGACTGTTCTGCCAGATATTCACAGTAGGTCACCTCTGTTTTCCTGAATGGGTAGTTCTGTGTGTGTGTGTGTGTGTGTGTGTGTGTGTGTGTGTGTGCATCTCTCAGTAATGGCTTTGTCTGCGTCTGCATGGCTGGCTTCTGAGTCTGATGACAGCGTGTTGGTCAGACGTTTCTGTGTTACTGCATCTCAGTGAGTGAGTGAAGCCTGTGTTGGCAGGGAGACTGCAGTGCTGTGCTCTTCTGTGCCCACTGGTGCTCCGAGGTGACTTGTGCTCTACAGACATCTGTTACTTGGCCCATGGGCATCAAATCTAGCTTTATCTATGGATTGGATCCTAAAACATGAAGCATATAAAAAGCAATATAGCAGGCTTAAGCTGAGGTGTGTGTGTGTGTGTGTGGTTTGTTAGATAATGGTCACTGGAAGAAACTGCTCTACACACACTCTCCTCTTCATGCACACTCACATTTTCATTCATGTTTTTCTCTCACCTATGACATCATTCTACCAATGAAGAACCCTACCTCTGCAGAGAGCGAACGAGAGAGAGCGAGACAGAGAGAGAGCTCTGTGTTGCTGTGTGTGACTGGGACACTGTTGTCATGGAGACGGACAGGTGGTAAAGCCGGTCAATCGAAAGCTTGTTCACTGTTTGTCACTGCATATGTGTATGTGTGCATGCATGTGTGTGTGTGTGTGTGTGTGTGTGTGTCTTTGTGAGTATGTTCACAGTGATGTCAGTGTCACTGATGTTCTAATTGCTGCAGTGGTATCTTAGGCTTCTTATCTTTGTAGTCTCTAGGATGGTGTAATTTACATTTAATAGAAGCCAAATGTTCACTATAATTTTGCATAATTAAAAATACCACCTTAAAATGCTGAGTGCAGGTGTGCTTGTGTGTGAATTGTATGTTTCACAATGACACCTTTATCTAAAAACACTGGAAACACTATTTTTCTTTGTGAGGATATACTGTACATCAAAATCATGTTTTGTGAAAAACACAAGCAAACTGTGAAAAAGACCTATAATGTGTGTAAAAATACGACTTGGGTTTTTGTTGTATCAAATTTGTGGGTGTCAAAATGATAAAAATATGAAAGGTTAGTAATTAGTCTGGATAAGCAGGTCTGCTTGTCTGCATCTTGCATTGTTAAAAATACCACCTTAAAAAGTTACAGGTAAAAATACCACCTTAAAAAGTTACAGTGCAGGTCTCTGCGTGTGTGTGTCTCTCTGTGTGTACTTGTAACCTTGCAAGCCTTGGGCTATGTCTCACACCAGTGTGATTCTTAGCTGCACAACTGTGAATATGTGCATGTGTGTGTGAGTGTGCACACATGCAGGTGTGTCTTTGTCACGGGAGGCGTCCGTGGTCCCCTGGTTTGCCATGTCGTTTAGCAGCACAGGTGTGTCGGTACACCCTGGCTCCCTGGAAAATGGCCTCCTAACAGCTTTTAGCCGACTGAGTGGCCACCCGTGTGGCGCTTCGATGCTGGTTGTGCTTAGGTCTGCCTCCCGCTGGCTCTAGGACTTGTGGGAGGGCCCGGAGGAGGTCCAGGGGCCTGGCAGTGCCCTCACCGGCTGGCTGGCTGTCACTTCCAGCCGCACAGGAAGGAGGAGTACTGACAACAGAGCAGCCTGGGGGTCAGGGCAGGCAGAGCTCACGTATCCTGCCTTTCACTTTCCCACACCAGAGGAAGCAAAGCCAGACCCCTAACCCC
>JAOYMR010000016.1:7271992-7295247 GCA_025802075.1 Tenebrosternarchus preto | reverse complement strand
TTGCTAACATCAGCCTTTGCTTGATAACTTAGCCTTGTCTGCTGTTTGTTTGTCTCTGCGCTGCTATCTGGCAACCCTGCTTAATAAAACCCTCTTTAAGCATGTTCCCTGCAGCGCCTGCCTCTGCCCCGCCGTCACACTAAGACACTCTCTGAACAGTTAATATTACTGCCAAATTGCAATTATAAGTTTATGCTCGCCAAAACACAAGACATTATCAGTAAACAAAGTCTGTTTATTCTCTTCTGTTAAATTAGGTCTACATTTTCCTTCTTTTTACTGAAACTGAAAGCAGCTTTTGGCATTCCATATTTCCAACTGTTTTATTTTTTAATGTCTGTAATTGTGCCAGGCGTACGCTTTCACACAGCAGCTCTCTTTGACAGGTGTGTGCGAATCCCTCGCTGCTTGTCTTCTCAGGTTAGGGGAGGAGTCTCTAGAGGAGACGACCTGTTAGATACATGCTACTCCACCTCTCCATCGTGTGCTCCACCTTCCAGCAGCAGCGACGGTCCTGGTGTGGCTGACTCGTCTCTGGGGTGTGAGGGGAACGCTCTTAAAGCCTCTCTTCACACCTGAAGCAGCCTGAAAGGCATCAGGGACCCATTTGTTTACTTTATTGTGTAGGCTGGGATTAAATCAGACTGACTCACTTCAGAAATGCAGCTGGTGCTCTGAGCCAAGTTAATGAGTAACTTCATATAAAGTTCTGCTTTTGCCTCATTAGTTATAGAGGCAATGCAGCTGACATAAAACATCTCACGATCTTAGGGTAAAAATAGATACTGTTCTTTTAAAAAAACATTCCTTATAAGGCTTATAAATGCTTTATTATGTTAACAAAACACAAGAATTTGTGGCCAAACATGGAGAGAGAAGTAGGAGAGTGAGGACAGTGAGAGTTTAGCGAGGCGGGATCTGCAGTGAGGGCTTAGATGAGCCATGGCATGATGTGGACATGTGTTGGAGGTTGAGGATGGAAGGGTGGCCATTGATTGACCCTGAATGGGATCCTCCCTGTGTCTGTCAGTGGCTTCCTCTGTAACTGTGTGTGTGTGTGTGTGTAAATGTGCTTATCAGACACCCTGACTCACTTGGACTCACTTTCTGTGTTTTCCTGTCACTCAGTGTCACACATATCCAAGCCCACATGGTGGGCAGTGTTGCAGAGTGCCGGCTGTGGAACAGGGCAGACAGGGTGCAAGTAAGAGCCCCTCTGGTCAGCAACACTGCTGTGTGTTAAGGACACCACAGAGCAGTCAACCACACACACACACACACACACACACACACACACATGTCTCTTCACAAATTCACAGTTACTTGCCCATCTGTTAGTAGCAATTATTTTAGGCACAGCTTTAGCAGTGAACGCTAGGTGTGTGTCTGTGTGAAAGCCTGCAACAGTAACAGTTACACAGTACTGATTTGTTTTTGCATGTGTGTGTACATGTTCAGCATGACAGATTTTGCATCAAATGATTAGGTTGTCACTTGCACCAACACACCTGTCATTAGTGTCATATATATACACACCACAGAACAGATAAACGCCATCTTTTCAATGCATTTCTTCCTCTATCTTCTCCTTCCCTTTTTTCTGTGTGATTATTTTATTGTCGCTCTTGTGGCTCGACACTGTAGATACAGTAACCATGGAGAAGAAGACATAACAAATTGGAAAATAACATGTCTTGTTTCCATGAATGTGATCTGTATTCGTGTAAAGAGCGAATTTGGGCTGGCTGGCTGGCTTGACACATATCAAATTTTCCACCCTGTGCAAAATCTCTGGTTTTTACACTGTTGCCTTACAGAAAGTCTCCTAGGCAGGAGATGAGCTCACTATAATTTTCAAAACTGCGAAACAGCTAAGCTTTCTTCTTCTTCTTCCCAGTGCATTTTAAGAGGTCAGCTGGCTTATCTAATAAAATGACATGAATATGAATGACAGGTTGAACTGGGATAATGAGCTTAGCTTTGTCTACCTTCTTCTGGCTGTGAACAGCAATGAACATGCAGGATTGTTCTCAACAGTCTGACTGCACAGAAAAATAATCATTTAGAAGTGAAATATGGTAGAAGGTCCTCTCAAGAACATCGTGCACAAAGACTATTCATGCTAGTTTGCAAAGGTAAGATCCCCCTGGTCACTGCAGTGCCAGGAACTCTTATCACTATCTAATCAGTGCTACTGCTTCATCTGCACCATGCAAAGACACCCATCAGATGCTGTTTAAGCTTCACTGCCTGGAAAGGCTCCAATCTCACACGTCAATGGAAGAGAGAAAGAAAGAGCGGGAGAGAGAGAGAAAGAGAGAGAGAAGGAAGAGTTTTGGAGCCAGACAGAGAGGGTCTGAATTGGGATTCTTGTCATTACAATTACCTTCTGAGAGCAATTGCTTCTGGCAGCTCTCTCCATGCGATCACAGCTCTGAAACACACTTTGAAGCCTTGGTGTGTGTGTGTGAGTGTTTGTGTGAGCATCAGCAAGCTGATGCCTTTTCATGAGAGAACTCGACAGACGGCTTTATAACCTCTAAAGCATATTTTTGTTCATGCTGTGAGAGATCTTCACAAGTTATTTTCCAGAAGTTTCTAAAGCAACATTTACACTGTGTAAAGTGTGCAGTGAGATGTCATCTCAGGTGACATCATGGGTCTGAGATATAGGCCTGTCGATGAGTGACCTGTCCTAAAACAACACACACACAAAAAAAGAACCACAGAGAGACTGTATCATTTTAAGAGTGTCTCATTTCCCAGTCCTCCTGCTTCACCTTTTGGCTCTGTGCTGTGTACATCTGTTTGCGTGCCTAAGTGTTTGTGTTTCATAACGAAACGTGTGTGTGTGTGTGTGTGTTAAGGGAGCCAATCTCGTGTGGTCAGCCAGCTGCACATTCCATTCCCCCACATTTTCATGACATTTTCCCAATACTGGAACGTACGCTGTGCACTGTGGAGTTAGACATGGGCTGGATCAACCCTCAGGATACCGCCTGTGGTGGCAACTCCAGAAACTGGGAAAGAAGCCTTGTGAAAGTCAAGCCTTCTGATCAGGCCGTTCCACGGGGTAGCTGCTGTGCGCCCAGACGACAACCGCCCCGCTCATCTCATGCGCGAGGACCTGTCCAAGGAGAAGGCTTACGCATCCGGAGAACAAACAAACCGCAGAGTATATAAAAGCTTCAGCATCCTCTGTCTCCCCTACCCACTGCCAACTGCAGTCTCTCGCTGAACAGATACTGTACTTCTGTAGCTCTGAGGCAGTGCAGTTGTAGCTTCTGCTCAAGCTTCATTCTCTTCTGGCTGAGATGTGTTGGTATTTAACAGTCTGTCGCCGCCTTCCAAAGGTGGTGGCCTGACAGCACCTTTAAGTAGCTTGTATTTATAACGTTTACGTTGTAATATTGTCACTGACAGAACTGCTTTGCATTGTTTCAAGTTTCTGTCTTAAGAGGCTCTTGGTTAAGCTTTTTTCCTTGCGTTGTTGGTTTATGTGGAAAATGGGCTGAATATCAGGGGGGAAGCACTATGCTCTTATTGGGGCTGCCGCAGAAGATCTCCAGAGTTTGAGGATTTGGCCACAAGCCCATGGAATAGCCTCTCCTTCACAGTGATTAGAGTCACAGTGAGCGGAGCTTTGGTGCACAGCCACTGGGTCTTATTTAATGTCCTGGAGCCCCCGCTCAGTTCATGCTAGTTAATCAGCTGCTAATGAGGGTGAATGTATTTGGCTAATTAAGCAGAGCATGTATGTGACTGTACACGTGGGGATTCAGATGGCGTGAGAAGCCCTTGATGTGTGGGCTCGTGTTCCACCTTAGGGGTGTAGGACCTCGGATCAGATCCGACAGATCATATTTGTGGGAAGACAAAAGAAAATGAAAGTAACCTGGCTGACCAGGTCATGTGGGTGATGGAGATGGGTGAAGACAACTCAGAACACTGGTGTTTCAAAGCTCCTGTGATATTTGGAGTGTCTGCGAAGACCAGATTAATTCTGTTGGCTTTTTTAATTCTGTTGCTGTTGGTTTTCCATAGATGCTTTTTGACCCTCGCTGCTCTCACTCCTTGCCCGTATCTCTCGCCCCCTCCTCCCTCTCCAATTCTGCCTCCACTCTTCTCTCTCCCATTCTCTCTTTCTCTCTCCTATATTAATAAGTTACTTTAATAATGAGGAAATCATGCCTCAGTGAACAGAGATAATGTACATCAAATATTCAATTATTTTATTTCTTTGCTTTTAGTTAGACTACAAGAGGTGATGTACTAGATAACCAACTCCTAACCTTAACCAGCAATAGCCAGGAAAACTTGCCACATGCAACAGTGCTGTGACCTGTGATCATATGTGTATATTTTAAAGTTTACCCTGTGGTTCTGGCATTGTGAAGTCTGAGCCATTTGGGTGACAACTGGTGGTTAGACACTGTAGACACAGAACGTAATGTTATAACAATACTGAGCTCTGATTGTATTTTATTGAGTTGCTGATGATTTCATAGATCTGACTGGTTGAATTTAGTTGCTACTGGTTGTAACTCTCCTGTAAGTAAACATGCTATACTGAGTAGTTTATTAGAAAAGTATGATGCCAGAATTGCCCTTCTGGCTTTAAACATGTGATGCTACACTATTAATCAGCAAAAACAGACCTGCTCTCGTACGAAAATGCTCTGAAAGCACAAAAAACGAACTGCATCTATACTGGCTTGACTGTCCTGCAAATAAAAATCCTGATAAATGAACTGCTATTGTGATGACTGTAATGCAGCTCTCTGGCTATGAGGCTGTCAGATCTCCCTGTCTGTGTGCCAAAACACAGTATATCTACCCTTCGTCTCTAGATATTAGCCATGCAAATGTCATAAATTTTTATTTATGTATCTCTCTCTCCTCCCTCTCTTCCGCCCTCTCATCTCTTCCTCTTTTGCTATCTCCCTTCCCCTCTCTCTCTCTCTCTCTCTCTCCTGCTCTCTCTCTCTCTCTCTCTCTCTCTCTCTCTCTCTCTCTCTCTCTCTCTCCCTCTCTCTCTCTCCTGCTGCCAGCCACCACCAACTTGGACTCGGAGAGCAAGCGAACGGCCCACTTCCAATCGTCATGGCAACAGCATGTGAATGTGTTCGGCTCGTGGAGTAGGCCGGAGTGTGTGCAGGAGCTGCACCAGGAGGCACAGCTCAATCTCCAGAGCCTGCTACAAGGTAGGGGAGTCCAGCCGCAGGGCGTGTGCGAGCCAACGCGCGCCGCTGGGTGCGCACGCCTCTGACCGAAGGGTTCATGAGGGTTCGTTGTTGTCGGTGAGCTCGATCCTTCAGATAGTTCATCTGCTCAGATTGCCATGTATGTTTTCATTTTGTATATGTGTGGTCTTAGAGTGTACACAAATGTACGTGTGCGCACGCTTGTGCCTGTGTGAGCACTGGCAGGGTTTATTTCCATTCTGAGCATTCTCGTTTGAGAGAATGTGTTTGTGTTTTTGTTGCTGTTTTCCCTCCATCCTGCCGCTCTGCGTCCTCTCTTCCGTCCTTCCCTCTCTCTGTCTGACTGATTCTTGCCTTTCAACAACATCAATCACATTTATTTTGCTTATTTTATTAATATGCAGTCACTGCTACGTTCATTTTATGCTCACACTTTAGTGAATGAATACATCTGTACAGATGCCTCCTGATGCTTGTTTGTTTGCTTCTGTGTGTGTGTGTGTGTATGCAGGTTGCATTTCCATCCCTGGCTCTCTCCCTCGTCTCCTTCCCTCTTTCGGTCTATTCTTTATTCTCTACACATTAATGCATAATTGTGAAGGATGAGCAGATGTTATTCTTGCTTTGTATGCGTGTGTGTGTGTGTGTGTGTGTGTGTGTGCGTCTGTTACAATACTTGATGCCCCCTGTATCATATCGACAGGGCAGCCATAGCTTAAACAGTGAGGGGTGGGCAGTCAGTGTGTTTGTGTGCATGTGGCTGTGTGTGATAATGTGCATGCTAGTCATACAAACAACTGTGATATTTATATATCCAGAGCTGTATTCAGATACCCAGAGCTGTCATGCACGAGATTTGACGTCTCAATCCTTAATTTTTAGGACTGTTGTTTATGGAAGGGGAAAAACTGCTCATGTTATGATGTCATAAGTCTTTGCCTTATTGTTGATAAAAGTTAAACGCACATTTGAAATAAATGGTGTTATCACCAAGTTTCACATCAGTTTTACTCAGGTGAAATGTTTAGTTTGTTATTTATTTATTTATTTGACCCTCTTTTCCTCTTACGTTTACCTCAAGTTGATTCAGATTTGGCAAAGAACAATAAATAGATAAATAAATAAATAAATAAATAAATAAATAACTTCTTACCAAATGGAGAATGACAGAACATAGAGCTGAAAAAAGGATAGATATCCCTAATATTAACAATGAACCAGTAATGAACCAATAACTAAAGTAATGAGACTTTTCTGAATCAACATTATTGCGATTCGTCTGTATTTTGTTGGCCTTTGTCTGCAAACCATTAGTGGTGAACATGATGCTCGTGGAAAGAAATGGGTTACGTTTATTTGCTTTTACCTGCCCTTGTTGTGGTGTCCTGATGTAGCTGAACAGATGAGAGATCAAAGTGTCTTTCAGACCAGAGCTCAACTGTTAGCTATTCAGGTGAAAGCATGAAGACCCCATTATCCACTGGGTTTTGAACTAATGTTTATGCTGGTGAAACATGTACGTGTGTGTGTGTGTGTGTGTGTGTGTGTGTGTGTGTGTGTGTGTGTGTGTGTGTGTGTGTTTGTGTGTGTGTGTGTGTGCATGCATGTGCACTTAAGAGTTTATCTATTACTGATCAAAATGACCAGTATGATATAGAGTATGATGCTGATGTGTTCAGGCATGTTCAGCATGGTGCTGTGTGCTGCACAGCGCTGGCATCAACGTACTGTGCAGACATCTACTACTGTAAACTCCTGCTAACACATAGATCTTTTTGTTAGAATCAACTGAAGTAGAAAGTATGACTGACCAGCAAGAAAAAATGTACTCTTCTCCCCACCAATCAGGGCACCGCCTAATGCTGATCAAAGGAGTGGAGAGAAAGGAGGAAAAAGAAAAACAAAACAGAACAGCCCCAGTAGACTAGAAAAGCAGCATTGTCTCACCGCTTCTGTGGATACACAAGAAAAGGACTGACCCATATTTAATAAATGGCTGCTTTCAGGGGTGCATCTTGTTAGAGGAGATGCTTTGAGGTTATTCATGGTTGCTGTGGGATTTTGCATGCATGACTGGCTGGCTGTGCACATGCTGGAGCTACCTGATTGGCTGATTGGGATGGAGACATTTATGTCCTAGCATCATTCAGCTGCTGAGTGGTCCAAGACAGGTTAGAGAAGGAGGGGTGGGTGGGTCCAAAATACCTTCACATACACACATCAAACATGTGGACACACACACACACACACACACACACGCAGATACATGCATACTGCAGTATGTACTCTGTTTGGTTTGCTTTCAGAACCTCTCCTTTAAAGTGGTTTGCAAAGTCTTCAAAGCCAGTTCTTCGCTTTTACAAAGAGGCCTGTGTGAATCGACCTCTGGTGTGTTGACGCTGTCCGCCATTTTTCGCTCGTTGGAGAGTACAAGCATTGTAACCTTAGGACAGCACAGTTCTGAATCATCAACAGCTTTACACAATCCAAAGGAGTGGCTTCGTTAACAGTGCTGGAGAGGTCAAGACTCCAGCAGCCTCACTGAACACTCATTATTGATGGAAACTAAGACAGGAGATTTCAGTTCTAACAGAGAGAACATTTAACGATAAGGGTGCTCGTATTCATTAAAGGAGGATTAGACGGGGTCTGCAATGGAATTCGGAGCCAGGGGGGCTGTGCTGTTGGATGGAGCACTTTGGTCTTGCCAGACGGCTGGTGGGGCTGTTGAGGGTGAAGGCTACCATGCCTGTAGACACCTGTTTTTACTACCGCTGCTGCGATGCTGGTATTCTTCTGAGGGAGATTAGCAGTACAGATTGAAGAACATCGGGAGCTGGATGTACTGAGTAATCCTTCCACGATCAAGGTCATTATCTTCGGTAAAAAAAAAAAGATCAGCAGTCTGACAGGGAAAACCCCTTGAGAAATTCTCAGATCATCACACACTTGTTTCTCAGGGTTGAATCTGATGATTTGATTGTAGTATCTTGCTTTCATTCAAGCAACTGTCCTCCAGCAATTCTGCAATTTTCTCTTTTTACATTCATACTGGTATGTCTAAATGTTCTTGTCCCGAAGGCATTTGAACCTACAAAACTGTGGTTGAAAAGTGAGCTCTCTCTACCAGTTATTCCAGAAATACTGATGGTGTTTGGCATGAAGGAATAGCACTGTCGTTATCTCTCTGGCAGTAGCTTATCATTTGATTTTAGCAACGTGAGTAGCAGGGTCAGTAGTTTTCAGGCCTCTGTGATGAATGGTATTGTATGTGACATGTGCCTTAGTGTCCACTGCACATCTTAGTGTTGCTGTATTCACATTTTCCACATTTGATACACATTCTGATCCAAGGCAATTTACATTTATCAGTAATGTGAACTCCTTGGGAATTGAAACCTTGGTTGTGTTCCTGTTCTATCAGCTGAGCTACATAAACAGTAGTCGAGACTAGGGTCTCCAGTACTGTCCTAGTCCTGGTGCAGTATTTATATATATGGTCCTGCTCCTTGTGGCTAGACTGGGGCCCTTGGGCTGGGGGCTATTGTTGACTCAAGAGGCATTCCATTGTTTCCGAGAACCCACGATTGCTAGGCAACCGGACTCTGAGATTGCGGCATCCCTGTTCTGCTTAGAGGCATCAAGTTCACTGCCTCTAAGACACATATATATACACACACACAAACACACACACACACACACACACAGGAGCTGATGGGAGGAAGGGAAAAGTTGGATTTTGTGTGTGTGTGGTGTGACTGGGAGGATGAAGTCTTTTAGGGGATTTGAATGACCACAGGGATGAAAGTGGAGGACTTAAATGGAATATTTTAGCTTGACTTAAAATGGTAATGAAACAAGGGACTGAGATATGAAATGACCGAGAGGTTGTGAAGACCAGGGCATACTAGTACAATTTATATAGTCTTAGTTATTCTCTGAGGGTTCAGCTGATTCTCTGAAGAACAGCTCAACCTATGCTAATGCTAACGCTAACGCTAAAGCTAAAGCAAGCTGAACTTTCCTGTTTGTGTGCAGACTTTGAGGAGCAGCTGTATGATAACCGGGTAACTGGCCAGACTTTTCGGCACCCGTCCTCTCAGAGCTCAGAGGACACTTCCACCACGCTTAGCCGATCACCTTCCTCACTCAGCAGCAAGAAGCCTGAGTTTGTCTTCCTGGTAAAGATCTTCTCAATCCAGTGTATGGCATGGACAGTTCCGAAAGTTTTGGAGTAAACTTGGGCACCACAGATTCCTTCCACTCTATATTCAAAACGTGGATGGACAGTCATTATGTTTAACATTTATGTGTAATCCTATAACAATGTTTCAAAATTTCATTTATTTTTTTTAAATATTGGATTGAAATATATTTGTACTTGTTTTGTACCAAAAATAATGTTTTGTTGCGCAGAATTGTTGTGATAATACCTTTAGGTTTAGATAGCAGTTCTAATGTTTATAAATGTCCTCTGTAATTAGTTCCTTTTAACTACTTTCAGTTGATATACAATTAAAGAAAGAATACCAATATAATTAATGAAGGGTTTAACTTGGGGGTCTAATAGGGTTTAATATTCATGAATAAATCTCCTTCAGCTAGACACGTGTTGCTCTCTTTGTTTAGCCAGCAAATAAGCAGGTGTGTGAAGATGAGGCAACTTCAGTAGGCATCCGGGCTCAGGATCCAGCTCTTTGTGGCTCAGAGCGCCCCCTACTGGGCTGGAGCTCCTCCCTGGGACCACCTGTTGCTGAGAAACCTCGCTGGCACCTGGGTCGGCACACCCCTGCCCATCTTGTCCCCATCAATGTCACAGGTAACAGACTCTGAACACGTCCTTCTCCTGTTCTTCATCTCTCGTGTATGTATGACTGCAATTTTTTTCTGGCATCCTTTCTCTTAGTCGTGGTTTGTTTTGGACAAGGTTTTTGTTTTTGCCGTAAAAGACGAAAAATCTAGTGCCTTTTCCCGAATATTCCGCGGGTGGATAAAATTTCAGCTGTGATAGTGCACTGCTGATGCCCTCCTTACACAGACCATTAAAAAACCAAGATGGTTAAGAACAGTATATTTGAACTTTGTTTTAAATTCATAAATTGTACAGTAGTTCGTGAATGTGTCCACGAGCAATTCTGCATTTAGGGGTTTCTGGTAAGACTTTTGGTCCTGTAGTACCCTGCACATTTTATAGTTCTTCCTGCTCTAAAACACACATTAATACGGTGTACATAGTGCTGAGAAACTCTGAAATACACAATAATTGCCTACAGCTGTCATGTTGACATTGGCACTGATGTTTTCTTGTATCAGTATGAAAAATGTACCATACTGCATTCCCTGTAAATTACATTTGATTTTGAAGTTAAAGGATATTTCAATGAAAGAAACTCATTTTAAAATTTCTGCTTACGGTTCAGTCGCCTTCATAACTGCTGCATGCCTGAACCGAGAGCCAATCAGGTTCAGACATTTTAGGATATCCTACAACAGATTAGTTCTTCCTCACTTTGTTTTCTTGTTACATTTCGTACTTGTGTTTTCATGTTTTAAACTCTTGAATTGCCCAGCCTGGATGACATAACTCATAGAACATGCCAAACCTCCTCTACATTTCCACTCATATGGGCAACTGCGACAGCTTTTACCCCTTGAGTGCCTCTTGCCTTTCTCAAGGTGTCACCATGTTCATACATCATGTCCTTTGTGGTCTCAGCACTTCTGCTGTCTTTCTCTTCCTTAGTCTTCCTCTCTCTGACCTCTCCAGCTCTTGTTTTTTCTGGCTCAACCATCTCTACTGTATTTGTCCCTCTCTCTCTCTCTCTCTCTCTCTCTCTCTCTCTCTCTGTCTTTATATCTCTGTCCTGCCTCTCCCTCCTTGCTCTAGTCTCTTTTACACCTCTCCCTGGCTTCTTCTAGCCCTGTTCCTCCCTGCTTGTTCCTCTCTTGATCTCTCTTGTTCCCTGAACCTCCAGGTTCAGTGCAGTAGCGTAGGTCAGGTCTCAGTTAACGCAATGCTCAGGCAGCCTGGGGTTTAATTCCCAAAGAGGTGCCATTCTGCTCCCCTCCCGTCGAAGATAATGAACAGGTAGCTGTTGCCATGGCAACACCTAGCTCTTCCTCCTTAGCTTGGTGAAGAGGAATGGAAAAAGCTGCATAGAGTGAGAGAGAGGAGAGGAGAGAGACACATACAGACAGTGACGGAGAGGATGTTTGAATGCAAGGGAGATGAGGGAAAGCTTTTGTTTTCACCTCTTCTTTTCTTGGCATTTTCCTGAACGAACTCAGGGCACATGTTGGGAGGTAATGAGGTTTCCTTAGGTGTTTTCTGAGAAATTGTTCTCTTAGAAAGCTCAGAGAGTGCATTTGTGTAATGTATGTAGTCTGACCAAGGTTTAATTACCACATTATGTTCAATTCACTACATCATTGTGACACTAGTGAACAGAGTAATGCACTCCTCATGGCACTACCACCTGCCGACCTTATAAAATACCACCTGCAGACCCTGTTTAGTTTAGTCAAGTTTGTTCTTCAAACCACTGTAAAACTTTCTCACACATTTCTTCTAAACAGTAATAGTGCTTTTGGTATAAAGATCGACTTGATTCTACTGTACATTTACTGACTAACCATGTCTCTAGCTCTTGGATGGATGGGGAGGTACCTGATAGTTGAGTTCAGATTGAGAAAAATACTTCTGAGTCCATGTTAGCTTCCTTTTCCAAAAGAAAATTATTCATAACATCTGTGCATTGGCTCTCTTCATTATTCCAGCATGGATGTTGGTTGTTTTTCTCAGCATCATTCATTATACCACTATGCACTCTCTAGTGTCTTGTCTCATTTTGTACAGTCGAACAAGTACCATCATAGTCACCAGTAATCCTTCATTTTGTGCTGGCCATTACTTCTTAGTACACACACAACACAGGCTTACGCTTGTGATCCAGTCAGATCTGTTCCATATGCACCAGATATTTTCACCTGTAGTTGCCAGAAGCTACATATCTAGAATATGCAAATTATGTAAATATATGTTTTGCATATATACTAAAAATATAGGAAAAAATGTAGGATCCAGGACGACTAAATCTAGTATTATTCTTGAACAGGATATGCCCAACTATAGTCTTGGATGGCCATAGTCCTACTCCAACACATTTGTTAAAGCAAGGAAATCAACAACAACAACAAGAAAAAAAAAAAACTTCTGGCCTCTGGCTGCCCAGGACATGAGTTGGACAATCCTGTTCCAGACTTTTTAAAAGAGCTCACCTTAGACATCTCCATTGGTCATTCACCATTGACCACTAGGTTCAGTCTGATAGATAGTTTGTGTCTGAGTCTTTTAGATTTTTAGTATTTTATTTTCCACACTACAACGGATATTTTACTACAAAGGTCTGTCACTCAGACTGAGAAGTGGTATCTCATGTCTTGCCTCAGGCCAGAGCTTTGATAAGCACGCCAGCGAACTCCAGGCCCCCTTTAGAACTGACACGGCGGTCAACCCAAAGACCGTCCGCCGCCCGAGGAGTGTGATCGCGGGCCCCGATGTCACGCTGCACTGCCAAGGTGATGAACAGGAAGTTAGAAAAGTTATGATAGGGACTGAGAAAGAGAGGATGTAACCAGGAAAAGTCATTGGGCCTTAATGTGTCTTTCCTTTTTTATTATGAATCCTTTTGGCACCATAGGAAAAATGTATGGGACTTCAGCTTTCTTAAGTACAACTGCATGCCCCTCCTAGTATTATAATAAATATGTTCCTATTTCCTCTGTTTTGAGGTCTGTTTTTGTCTCTCCCCTCAGGTGACAGCAAGATTCTTGCTGTTGATTTGATACAAGGTGCCTGTTCTCCTGACTCCTCTCAGCCCAGATCTTTGGAGCCCACCACAGAAAACACAGGCGAGCAACACATACCCTTACGGAAGACCCAGAGTAACTTGGAGCACAGTGTCCCCCCTTCTCCAAAGACCCCCACAGGCATGATGGATCATGCCACTCTTATGTGCCCAAGCCCTTCCTGGAATGGCCCCAAGGGCTCTACTTTCTCTCCTTCCTGGAATGAATCCTACAGCTATGCTTTGGCCCCAAGTCCTGTTGCCAAGCAATCTTTGTCCAAACCTGGGATGTTAACACCAAGTGCTGGAGGAGGTGGTCTTATGTGTCCACCCCAGACCAACTCTGGTCTGTCCATGAGCTCTGGGTCACACTCCAGTTCCTTCACCTCCATCTCAGAACCTTCTGGACACAGGCCATATGCAACAACACATGGTAATGCTTTTACAGGAAGGAGGAATGAGACTGAGGGTGTAGTTACAAGTCCAAGTGCCGGCAATGGCTTCAACAAGAGTGAGCGAGAAAAGAGGTCAGCACGTGCCAATGCTTTCAAATTCCGTGAGCGTTCTCTTTCGACGCCAACAGATTCTGGATCACTCTGCTCAACAGACAACATGTGTGGTCAAGGTGAGACAGTGTCTATGGTCCGGGAAGGTGAGAGCTATGCCCTGCTTTACCCAAGCAACAGCTCTGAGGACAGCACTAGCACAGACAATGTCTCTGGTACTACAGGGTCAGATTTCTTTCCAGAAGGTCGTCTGAGATCTCGGTCACGCAGCATCTCACTAAAGAAGCCCAAAAAGAAGCCACCACCTCCAGTACGCAGTGTATCCCTGATGAAGAACTTGTCAGAGGCTGATGGGATGACCTGCCATCGTAGTGAAGGGCATATAAGGGGCGGTAGGCCCAAGAGCCTCTTCATTCCTCGAGAACACAATCTCCAAGATTCATTCCGGCCTGATTTCCTCATGGCTTCCAAACCAGACGAGGAGACACACAGCAGTCTGGAGACAGCCTCTGATACCTCTCAGCCCCCTGACAGAGAAGCTGACCTAGCCTTCCCTCCTCATTGGCAGCTGAATGAATGGAAGTCCAACAATGATCCTTACCGCTCTTTGTCAGGTTCGAGCACTGCCACAGGTACTACAGTGATAGAGTGCATTAAGGTGCGTGGAAGCTCAGAGTCTCTGAATTCACCATCAACCTCTCGGGCCACTTCTCCTTCCCAACTCTCTGTTGAAGCTGAAACTAAGGTCTCTCCATTCAAGCCTCCATGTCTCATGTCTCCGTCCAGTGGATACTCCAGTCAGTCTGAAACTCCCACCCCAACTATTGCAAACTCAGTCATTACTGGATCCACCGTAGCAGGCTGCAAGATGCGGCCAAAAATTCCAGAGAGAAAGTCCTCGCTTCCAGCCACCTCCCCAAAAGACAAATCTCGGTCTCGTCTATCTTTTGAGCTACCTGTGAATTCACAAATAGACCTTTCTTCTGTCAAACCCAAGACTAAAGCTAGCAGAAGGCACTCTGACACATCTACAACCAGCAAACCAGGAAAACTCAGTCCCAGTCAGTCATCGCAGCCCATGGTTACAACAACGGACCTACGGAACATTAGACTCCGCTCAGTAAGCCGATCAGAACTTGAGGATAGTGCTGATGGCTCCTCAGACATCATAGAGGAGGAACAAGGACGTGACCTCAGTCCTCCCATCACCCCCTCTAGTTCTAAACCACCCAAGCCACCAGTTGCAGTAAAGCCACCACTGCCTAAGAGACCCATGAACCTGATGCTAAAGTCTCCCTCATCTTCACCTCATGCTCAGGAGTCTCCTCCGCCCTCTCCTGTGGATCGTCCCATGCCAGTTGGCAACATCTACATGGTGGTAAGAAAGCCCAAACCCAAGCGGCCACCTCAATCGCCAATCAGTCCATGTGCAGCCATCACTCAAGAGCAGCTGGCCAGCTATCCAGCCCCTTTACCTGAACTTGACTTAGAACATGGGATCCCTATTGAGGAAGAGTTTATCTTTCCCAGCAGCCCAGAGAAAGAGGACAAAAACAAGACTCTTTATAGTCAAGTTACCATCTCCTGTCTTGCTGAGTTGGACAAGAAGAAGCCCAAGGTTCCCCCACCAGTGCCAAAAAAGCCAAACATCCTTCTCTTACCTTCCCCTACTGGTCAATCCAATGGCACTTCAGAGAAGCAGACTCTCATATTTGACAGTGGCTCTCAGTCACCCATAGGGCCAAGTCCAGCTGAAGCAGAAGAAACTTCCTATAAAGAGGAGGGCCAGGAAATGCCAAATGAACAGCAGATCCAAGGGACAGATGAGAGCAATGTACCTATTCACAGTCTAGAAGACCCGGACACTCTTGGAAGTCTGGAAAATCATGATGTGATAGAAGACATTAAAGTTACTGGAAGTGTTCAAGATATTGATGTAAATGTCCTTACTGCAGAAGTAGTAACAGGTAAGACATCTAAATCTCTCTCCTAACAGTCCATTTAATTTCCTGTATGTTATACTCTGTTTTGCCAGTCATTATATGAATGAGCTGATGAAATGTCTTCATCATCACACTTAGCAGCATTAAGCCATGTGCTGGAATCCCTCTGAAGTGTTTAGTAGCATAAAAAGGACATATGCATTATGCTTTTAGACTGGTGCTAATGTTTTGCAGCAAGAGAATGACAGATGGCCTATGAATAAGCTGGAACTTGAACATAAGAAGGTCTTGTACAGAACCACATGTGATTCCAGTTCTTGTGATTAGAAACATTTGAATGTTATTGTTCTTAGATTTATTTTCATTCTATGTGATTGCAGGTGGGAATAACTTACATTCCACATGATAAAAACTGTTTATGTATCATCTTTCATGGATGCATTCTCACTGTATAAACACGAAATGTGTTCATGTAAGTTTGTCTTTCTGAAAAATTCACCTACAGAACCTTCAGTAGAAGAGAACAGCTCTGTCAGTGACAAGACAGAACTACACATCACTGAGGAGACAGATGATGATGTGTTTGTCAGCACACCTACACCTCATACAACTGAGGACCTTTTCACGATCATACACAGGTCTTGCTGACAGGCTTCACTAGTTTTTGCCTATTATTTGGTTTGTTCAAAACTACAGAAACTGTAATACTATAGTGCCATAACAGATTTCCATGATAGCTGTCAGCACAATGAAAATGAAAGTTTTTCAAATGTTCATCAGGATCATTTGCTTAATTCGACCAAATTAATGTTATAGGTAGTAAATGGAAGTACACGTAATCAAAACTTGGCTAAATAGTCCACAAATTTATATTCTAATGATTTTTTTTCTTACCCAGGTCTAAGCGGAAAGTCTTAGGTCGCAAGGAACCAGTGGACTCGTTTGGCAGCCGCCAGAGCCTTGTGTCACCTGTGAAAAGTAGCGGCAGTGACATCCGCACGCTGACCCTCGGCAGCACTCCGAGGTCAAGCTCCCGGAATGAGAACTTCATGGCACTTCTCCAGAAAAAGGGCAGCAAATCGAGTAGTGGAACCCGTGTCTCAGCCATGGAACTGCTAAAGAGCACGAACCCTCTGGCACGCCGCATCACTGAGTTTGCTCAGTTGGATCCGGATGGCCCTGGCACCGACCCATCTAAAGCATCTCCTCCACAACAGTGATCAGTCCTGTAGAGAACTGCACGTTGGATCCTGTCGTGGCTGGTTTTCTGTTAATGCTCTACTGCACATCCAAATGGTCTCATTTTCCAGGATCTCTGTCTGAAGTGAGGTGTTTTTGAGTTGTTACTTAGGAACATCGGGGTGTCAGTTTCTTGTGCTGTTGATGTATTTTTGCTGTAGAGCCATGTCCAAAAGGATGGAACCCAGTACGGTTCTAAAATATTTGAGTTGGCCTTTTATTCCGCCACTGAGAATGTGTTAAACAAACTCTCTTGTGGAAATATACAAATAATAATATTTTGATACTCTACAAAAATTAAGGAGCACCAGCCTATGTATGTGGCCAACATGTTTAATGTCCAATTTTAAAACACAGGACTAAGGCAGGTTTCAACAAATTAAAACATTTTGTGATTAGTAATCAGTTTGAGGTAAATGTGCTAATAGAGAAAGCAAGAGTCCTAGTCAGAAACAAACATTCCACAAAGGCTGCAGCCAAGGTCTGGTACCCTTCAAACAAAGCACTTTTTATTACAAGAAGTAGTTTACAGTTTAAAAATCTATATTTCATTAGACTTTGATCCCCAACCATGTCTCCTCCACAACCCCTCCCCAAAACATGAGACCATAGATTTATTTAACCTGTACAAAGCTACATATAGAATATATACTAAAGTATGCATTGAAGATTAGTTGACAAGTAGGCAAAAGACACACAACTGTCCATGTTTGTGACTTCACTTTTAAAACTGCCTATTGTGAGTGTTCACAACACAGAGGGATCAAAGTTACGACATGGATCATGGATCATGGATCATGCAATACCGTTCACCTGAATCAACACCTTTAGATCTTCCCTCATTGCTGATAGTGGTACATAGTCTAGTTATATTGTGTGTGTTTGTGTGTGTGCGTGTGTGTGTGTGTGTGTGTGGGTGGGTGGGTGAGTGTGTGTGTGCACCATATACACAATGAAAAAACCAAAACCACCACAGAGCAGAAAATGAGGACAATACCAAATGAAAGAACATTATTGGGGTTGAAACAGAAAAAAGTGTGAATAATCACTTTCTGGGGTGTTGGTTTGAACCTGACTGCCCACCATGGCAGATCTCTTGGGGGTTTCTTGATGCTCAGGAAACCTGTTATGGCTACCGATCTGTGTGTATAACCTCTTCATAAAGAGTGTGCACTGTTTAACACTCAAAGAATCAGGGAGGAGTTACCAAGGCCTGTGAATGATAAAGGAGAGCTCAGTTTTCGTACTGTGATCTCCGTTACTTTGTCCGCGTTGTTAAGGAGAAGTGGTGCTGCCGACTGCTCTCACCACCACGAATCCAAATCTGAAGTTACAACTGCAGTGTTTTTCAGAACATTTCAGTGTTTCTCAGAACATTCTATCTGTGTACACAATGCATTTGTCACTCACATTATGGCCATTCAGACTATGCATCAAGGCTGGATGTACTGCTTGCATATCAAAAAGGCAAGCGGTGAATTGCCTATGAATGTCAGGAAGACAGAGCAATGCTCGGCAGTTTTCTGTTCATTTTTCCTTTTTTTTTTTTTGTATGTGGTCACTGCCCATGTCACTGCTTAAAGGGACTTTGTGTTTGGACGGTTTTTAGAGGAAACACGTGTAGCCAGATACTTACAGGAGAAATATTTAGAAATCACAGTTAATGCTACAGGATTGTGCAAGATGCATGTGATAAACTGACCTGATCTGGTTTCACTGTCACATGACTGAAGATACAAAGAGAGTGTGGTGGTCAGCAGTCATTCCTGCACTCAAAGACCTGCTTTTTTCCCATCTTCTGTTTCTTAAGAAGCTCAATTCCCATGTGTGACTGCATTTCTCTGGGCTCGCAATCAGAATCAAGAAACCTGGTGCTACTGAGCCAGAGCGCCCTGTGCAGTCTAGGAGTGGAAGCTCACCTGACAAGAAGCTGTTCTGACTCTCCTGAACACTGAGGACTAAGATTGAAGATTGAATATTGATTTTTTTTTTCTTATATCAGTCCTTCAGGTATTCTGACAGCATCTAAAAGAAAATAACAAGAAAATTCAAAATATTACATTAAAATAGTGAGTGACGCTTGTTTTAACTATTTAGTGAATGAAAAAAAAAACAGTGTTTGTTTGCCTTGTACTCTGGCGTGATGCCTCTGTGTTTTTAAATGCCTTGGTATTGCACTTCCGTAGGAGTATGCAGAGTTTCTTTTACTCTTTTTATGATTACTGCTATATAACAGTCATAATTACTCTTGTGTACTCTGTGCTGTACCCCTTTTGGTCAACAATACTCTCACAATTTCCACATGAAGGGGAAGGAGTGAAGGATAGAGAATATATAGAGAGAGAAAGTGGTAATGCTTAGCCATAAGAAAAAGTAATGTATCTGAAAAATAGACTGTTAGAAGCCTTGTACTGAGTCACTGATGTTCAAACTTTTAGTGTAAATCTAAAGCAATGCAGACAGTGTCCATTTTTGCCAGAGACATACTAGTGTGAAACAGTGACCTACAAAACTGTAATGTACTGGAATTCTCTAAGTGTCACAGGCTACAGAGAAACCCTATTGCATATTACCTGCTTTTGTGTTTCTCCCCCTTTCTCCTTCCATCTTACACTTTATCCAGCTCTCCTATTAACACCCACAGAAGCGCCTGTTTGTACACAGAGGAGAGATGAATCTCTGCTGCCCAAAACAAAACCATGCCAGCACAGTGAGAGCACAGTAAAACAGAGAAGAGATAAGACCAACCAGGGTCTAGTCTTCTAAAAACACTGTAGTTAACATCAGTTTAACTATAGCTGAGACTGTTCTAAGTGTTACTCACTCTGTCATCTTCATTACAACAGGGTTTTTTACAAACTCATCCCAGTTTAGGCCAACACTTAGTTTTCTTTCTTCTCCTGACCAGTTTTTCTCATGACTGTCTGGTGGCTGTGAAGTAAATAACTTTTGTCCAATCCCTAAATCAAGAAGCTATGATAAGACTCACTATGTATATAACAAATAAAGTTAAGCTGCAGTTTTGACAAATTTTAAGAGATAAATATGAGATGACCATAATAGAAAATTATAGTATTGCAGATTAGAGTTCTTACTCAGTAAATGCAGTCTGACTGAATGCCAGAACAGAAAAAAGCTTTAAAAGTATATATGAAATTTGCCCCTTCTCTTCAAGACTAGAAGACAGTTGGGTGGGAAATCAATATATTATTGGGAATTATATTTTTGTTATTTTATCATTGGAAAGATATATTCTGCAAATTATGAACTTCACTCTCCAGCAGTAAGGATATGTAGCTGTGAGCTCTTGAAGCAGCTATGTCTTGCCTATGTGCTAAAAAGTTACATCATTATAATAAATTATTTTTCTTGCTTAACCATGCTTGTAGTCTTCCTGTTTACAAACAAACAAGCAAACAGCAACACTTCACTTTTCCTTTCTCACCTAAGACGTGGAAGAATTTCCGTAATTACTCCTGAACAGAAACAGTTGGAATATAGTGCCCTCTGGTGGATAAGTGTTTTCCCACCTGCATGGTAAATGTGGGGAATGTCATGTCAGGTATTTGTAATTATACTATTATACTAACCTCGCACTGTAAAAAAAATTAATTACGTTTATACATTTAATTACTGTGTTTGAACCAGTATGGTACTTTAACATGTATTACGTTCTGTGAAAATATTTTTTAAAAGCAGCTAGCTAGCAAAGCTATCACACTAGCTGTTCATTTAAGATCTAATATGTAGCTGGGCATGCTCGCTAACCAAGTATAAGATTTTATACTCTTATAAGATACGGTCTAGTTAATATAGCAAACTAGCATTAGCTACTGTAAAACTAGTAACAGAGCAAGTCATACAACGTCTTTACCATTAAACTGCGCCAAACACTTCTTTCGGAAGCAGGAAAGATTCCGTGTCTCTAGTTACTGGCCATTTAAATGTGTTTTTTTCCATTCCCTTGTGGATCCTATTTTGTTTTGCAAACCTTCTTACCTGAGCGCAATTAACGTCCAACAAATACAACTTGTACGAATAGGGGGTACATGTGTTTAATGTCAGCTTATGTCATTAGCTTTCCGATAACCTGCTGGTTATAAGTTAGTTGGGTAGCTACGGTTTGAAAAGAACACTACCTACACATCTGCAGATTAGTAATAGTGTATGCTTTCCCTATTTTTAACACGACTGCCTAAAAGTGTGGGCTGTATCGAGAATATGGTCTCCAGACTCCCACACAGACTAACTCAGGCCCGACACTGCCCTCTCATATGATGACTGGAAAATTGAAAACATTCACCTGGAGTTTTTATACTTCTCAGTGTCAGTGCTGAGGTGAGACAGACCTCTAGCCAAAGACATCCAGGCTAAAAGCATGGTAATTATGAATTGTACATGCATTACAGTCTAGCTGTACATCTATGAGGTGTTTCTAACAAAGTGGTGTTTCTGGCTGGTCAAAGTGTTTGATTGGGTATGCTTTTTACACGGCTGTTAATTAATAATTTATAACAGATGAATTCACCTGCAGATATGCAGTTCTGCAGAGATAAGGTGACTAAAACCAGCAAGGCATTTGCTTTGAGCAAGTATCTTGCCAAAGTGATACAAACACCCACACAAACAGGTTCCTAACAGTAAAAATCTGTTCTAAGCTTCCATTACAACATTTGAGCCCTCTGTGATTGTGGATTGGAAGAGGAGGTGGGAACAGGAGGATAGTCTTGGGATGGTGCATGCGGAGTTCTGTTCCAGCGAGACATACTCGAGACACTCTCGAGACTGTCTCAGTCGAGTTGAGCCCTGAGCTGCCAGCCGAGCATTTCCTGTTTCTGACAGGCGTAGCACTGAAGTTTCAGCTGCGTGTTCCAGGCTCGTCTTTTATCAAGTGGAGCACACACACACACACACACACATTCACAGGCACATGCACTGAGCACCCAGTGCAGGAAAGCCTGCTATCACTTTTCGGATACAGAAAACGCACAGAGAATGTTCTGATATGCTTCTATTCTTCGCCTGCCCCTGGAGCGGGCCTGTCTGTCGCGAAATAGGACCCTGTGCTGAGTGTCCTTCTGACCCCAGGAGGAGAGAGGCATGAGTGGGTCGTGGTCTCTGGTGTAAGGGTTTGCTGTAGGTGCTCACCCCTGGAGTGGTATGGTTCACGACTACAGTAATGCAGCACGACGATCCAGTGCGTCAGCACATGCAGTTCTACTACGTGGTGAGTTCACTTCACTTGATTAGATGATATTACCCAGTGTGCCACAGCCATTGTGAAAATGTAACGCTGCTAGTGTTGTCAGCTTTGTCTGTACTCAGGAAGACAACATGAAGTATAATTTTAGTAGTAATATGCAAGTAGGTGGGAGTTTTGTGATTAAAAATAGTTAAATGTTACTTTTTCAATTCATAGCTATACCATGTATTCTTGATCGCCATGTCTGACGTAATAAAAAAATACTGCTTTTTTGTAATTGACTTATGTATAAATTGAATCAATATAAGCATTAGTTAATTGCGTTACTGCATTACAGGGGAAGCCATGAAATACTAAACATTCCCTTTATGTTGGATTTAATGTTTCCTTGAACAAAAACAAACGTTATGCTAGTACTGGTTTGGGTACTATGACATCTAGACACATTAACGTCTGAGTGTTTATAGTGGTACATGTCTTAGTAACTGCTGGAGTGCTGTTCTTTTGATCATTTGATCAGTAGCTCTCTGATGCTTCAGGTTGGTGGAGGGTAAGCAGAAACAGGTCTTAGATCAGTGATTACATGATAGCTTTTGTCTTTAACTGAATGATTTCCAAGCATGCTATAAAATGTGTTCTTCCACTGAACTTTGGCACCTGGCTTGATCTCAGACAACGACAATGTGGATGGACTTTATATCCATTGATGCAAACTGCAACATCATCACTAAAGCATGGTGTTGAAAACTTTGTTTAGTTGGCTTCATGAGAGGTAAGAAGAAAGAAAATATAATTTGCATACAAATCCATAGAGAGTAACAAGGTTTGCATATTCAGCACCTATACATAGAGGCCTTTGGTTGAGCTCAGGGACATCTTCTCACTGTTGTGCTCCTATATGGGATCTCTTCAGCCAATGTTGTTTTAGTCCATTATAATTAAGTTTGTGTGAGTCTGTTTATTTTTTGCATATGGCAGTTTATTGTGCATGTTCAGCACAGCATATGTGAGGGACAAAGGAAAAGCATTTGAAATATATAAAGACTCCTCTGTGGAGAAAAGCTACAGAATTATAAACTGTGGCTTGATTGGTGCTGTGGACTTGTTTGTTTTGAACTGAGTGTGCTGTAGACCGGTACAATACTCTCTGTCTGTGTCTAAACAAACAATAGAGCTTTGCTTTAACTTACCACATGAATAAAGCAGAGTGCAGAGATGTGACTGGCAGTAGGCTATACTTCTCAGACTCCCTCCATCGTGTGTTTTATGGGAGTGTTTCCCTGCACAGACCTGGGGGAATACAAGTGGAAATC
>JAOYMR010000016.1:7204074-7224900 GCA_025802075.1 Tenebrosternarchus preto | reverse complement strand
TATTAAAAAAAGAAAAAACAGACACCCCCCCCCACCCCCACCCCCATTGTGGCATTAAGCACATCTAGAAGTCTTTAGCAGAGACTGTCCTGAGGTGTTCTGAAGTAATCTTTTGCGATATTATAACAGGCTTTAAGAGACTTCAGATTCAGATTCAGATTTGAAGAGAGCCTGGTTCCTATTGCTCAAGTGTAAGATGAGGTCACAATAATTATTTGCTACTGTAGCCAAAAAAAGTTTTTTTTTCTGATTTCTCTTCTGTTTTTCATCACTGCATAGAAATGTCCTTTTACTGGTTGTATTCTAATAAGGAGACTGAGAAGTAATTATATATGGTCATTATACCATTGCTAAAGCAATAAAACAATAAATTTAATGGTTGCCTAAGACTTTTGTACAGTAATGTATGTTGCTGCACTAAAGCACTTGAGAGTCTAATCTAATCTAACAAAACACTGCATGGGTTTTCATGGGCTTTCAAACAGCTTTCAAAAAACTTAAAAGGATCATATTTCAACATTTCATTTATGAATGAACGAATATTTCATAACAATATGGAATCGTAGCACCTGCAATAGTCTTGATGGGATTGTGTTGATCTTCTTAGCCATAATCCCTATATCATAATCGCATGTCACCTGTAAACCAATAGAACACTGGATATGTTCTTTAAATATTTTCTGTCAAAGCAGTTTATAGGAAGAACAGTCCACTTTGAGTTATGAAGCTCTTCGGCAATATTGTAATTTAATTTGTTTGACTTTTTCTTGGTGCAGAACTATGGCAAGGTCGCACATTTCGGACAGCCAGTGAACTTAAAAGAGTGCCAGTCCACCCTTGAGATGCACTGGTGGCTCTATCCTTTCTCTGGTTTACCACCAGAAGGGGGCGGCAGAGAGCTCCACACCCCTGATCCACATCCTTCACCTCCTCCTCAGCACCACCATGTCTCCTCATGCTCTGTCAGGACCTTCTGGGCCTCCGTAATCCTGCTGTGCCTCATCCTTCCCGCTTCCACTGCCGTCATCTTCCGAGTCGGGGTGATCGGGCCTTGGTCCTGCGACCCTCTCTTTGCCAAGGCCCACCCCAGCACAGCGGTGCGGCTTGCTGTGAACCGCATCAACCAGGACACGGCCCTCTCGTCCGCGGCCTACTTCGACTACGTCATCCTGGAGGAGGACTGCAAGACGTCACGGGCTCTTTCCCACTTCTTTGGATTCTACACGGAGGCGTCCGCTTTTGTCGGACCCACCAACCCCGGCATCTGCGACGCAGCATCCTTGGCGGGGAACAGCTGGTCCACGCCCATGTTTGGCTGGTCCTGCGCCACCCACGAGCTGGACAATAACTGCATCCACCCAACCTACGCCCGCGTCATGCCCTCGCCTGCGATGGTGCTGCTGCGTTTCATACGCCACTTCCGCTGGGCTCACGTGGGCATCGTGTTCTCAGACGACGATATCTGGAGGGAGACGGCCCGCACGCTGGCAGACGCGCTGCGAAGTCACGGCGTGCCTGTCGACGTCGTGGCGTCCGTGGGCGACGACCAGGCCAGCGTACGCAACACCCTGACCAGTGTGAAGAAACTAGCACACCTCCGCCGTGAGTTGGCTGAAACGTTGTTTCTTTTGACATCGTTTCATTCCTATTTGTCCTGTATGAAAGGGAAAGGTCATGTTTCTCTTATTTTACCTCCCCCTAGTGGTCATCCTCTGTATGCACTCTGTCTTTGTGGGG
The DNA here is from genome assembly GCA_025802075.1 of Tenebrosternarchus preto. Lineage (NCBI taxonomy): Eukaryota > Metazoa > Chordata > Actinopteri > Gymnotiformes > Apteronotidae > Tenebrosternarchus > Tenebrosternarchus preto. The sequence continues at coordinate 7,223,163 of JAOYMR010000016.1, read as the reverse complement.
GGCACGCCTCAGAAGACGCTCCTGGAGGCCGCCTATGACATGAAAATGACAGATGGCTCTCTGGTTTTCGTGCCGTACGACACGCTGCTCTACAGCCTGCCCTACCGTGAGCTGGGCCAGGCCATGTTCCACGGCAACAGCAGCAAAGTCCTGCTCGCCTACGACGCCGTGCTCACACTCACCGTCGAGTCCCCGGGGCAGCATTCCTTCCACCGAGCCTATGCTCAGGCGCAGGAGCAGGGCGAGCTGCCCAAGGATTTGCAACCCCACCAGGTGCACTGAAAGATGGGGCGACAGGGGAGGTGGGGAGGGAGCAAAGGGCCCAAGGCAGTGAAAGTCTTTGGGAAGGGTTTCTGCTGGAGTTTAGATGTATAACAGTTGTATAACATCTGTGGGATTTTCGGTTTCTTCATCATATTAATTCTCATTAATTTTCCAACCTCAGTTCTGTATTGTATTATATATGTGTTGTAATTGTTCCTCATCCCCAGGTCTCTCCTCTGTTTGGCACCATCTACTCCTCTATCCTGTTCATAGCCCATGCTGTGCAGAGCATGCATGCAGCGAGGGAACGATGGTCCGGGTCTACCCTGACCCGACACACCCGCAACCTGGCCATCAGAGGCTTCAGCCACCCCATCCGCACCACAGGGTCCGGCTCGGCCGTATTGGACTATGTGGTGCTGGACACGGATGGGTTGTCATGGGAACTGAAGCCTTGCTACCGCATAGAGATGGAGACAGACACGGTGCGCTTCCTGGGTCACTATATTCATTTCCCCCCACAGGGGCCACCCAGGATGGACTCTGACTGCTGGTTTGCACCTGGGATCATCTGTGGTGAAGGTGTGAAAGACAATGACAAACCCATACACTCTAAAACCTAAGCACACGCTCACAGTCAGAATACTCTTAAATATTGATACCCTTAGACATAAGCACCTGGATCTACAAAATATAAATATTCAATACAGCACACTTGCACATGCATACAATATAAATACATAGGGATGATGGTATGGCTTACACCAATAGCTCTCTCCCACATTTTTTAGGTATGGATCTTCTGTATGCAATTATCATCATCTTCAGTGTCTTTATACTAACCTTCTTTGTCATTGCCTGCATTTACTTTATAAGGTAACAGTTAGTAATCTAGTCTTCATTCAATATACAAACTATCTTCTATATAACATCACTGAACCACTCATATAGTAGGAATGAGTTATTAGCAGGAGTTTCTCTTTGCTTTCATGTTTTCCAGGCGACGAATCAACCAGATCCGTTTGGTTCAGAGCCCAAGCAAAATTTTACTGACTTTGTCTGATGTCACTTTCATCAATCCATCACTGAGTAACAAGGTAATTCTTTCTGGTATTTATACACACACACAAATACACACACAATGACTAACAATCTTGCTTAAAAACAGAAACTAAGTTTGGACGAAAGTAAAACCAGTGACACCAGGAAGAGTAGCTCAGAGTACAGTCTGCCACCAGCCACCTATGAGAACTCCAACATCTGCATCCATGAGGTAAAAGACATTCACTGAACATCTCAGCCAGAAGACTGAAACACCCCCTTAAATGGGACCCACCCCCTTAAATGGGTCCTTTTCTGATTGCATCTCTTGCTTGAAGGGGGACTGGGCTTGGCTGAAACGACTTCCCCACGGGAACTTTGAGAGCATCAGCCCCCGTACCAGTGACACGTTTGAACTGGTAAGGACCATCTGCATTTTTGACCTTGACTACGGACCTTTGACACCACAGTCATATTTGTTTGAAAATATTTCCTGGACAAATTCTTTCCCATCTGTCTGGTGAAGCACCAAATGTTCTGAATAACAGTTTAAACTTTATTCTGACATCCCTTTAGATCAACAACAACCCTTTCCTCTTATTAATTCCACCATCTGAGTGGCAGGCAAGTAGAATATTTAATAAAATAAGCTCCTCCCACAGATGAAGGACATGAGACATGAGAATGTTAACCCTTTCATGGGCTTCTTCCACGACTGCGGAGTCTTTGCTATAATGACAGAGTACTGTTCCCGTGGTAGCCTGGAGGATCTGCTGCTCAATGACAATGTCAAGTTGGACTGGATGTTTAAGTCCTCTCTCCTGCTGGATCTCATTAAGGTAGTGTTCTCTGTGGGAGGAGTGGGCTTGGGATGGAGCTTAAAGCTTTTAAGGAAAACTTGTCACCACAGGTGCAATGAGGTGAACTGCCATGAATTGGTAAAGGGATATTTTCTATTTTATATTTATATTTTAAGAATATTATATTTTCTCGGTAAAAAGGCCAGTTACATGTATGTGAATGTTCTGGGCATGCAGGGTATGAAATACCTCCATCATCGGAGTGTATGTCACGGAAGGCTTAAGTCTAGGAACTGTGTGGTTGATGGACGGTTTGTGCTCAAAGTGACTGACTATGGCTACAATGAAGTGTTTGAAGCCCAGAAGTTCCCCTACGTAGAGCCCCGAGCTGAAGGTAAGTGCATGTGTGCATTTCTTCTGATGGTGGTTATTGGTTCTCCACTGCCCCACTGCTCCCATCACTGCTCTTCTACATGTATGAGAGAAATCAACCCCAACTATTCCATGTCTGCCTCGTCCACAGAGCTGCTGTGGACAGCCCCTGAGATCTTGAGAGGTTCCTGTCCGAGTGTGCGTGGCAGCCTCCCAGGGGACGTGTACAGCTTCAGCATCATCATGCAGGAAGTGGTTGTACGAGGGCCACCATTCTGCATGTTAGAGGAGTCTGCTCAGGGTAGGCTGCTTCTTAATGTCATTACAATACAATTTAAACTCAGTGGTGGAATTCATTAATATTAGTCACAGAATGTACGAGGTACAATATTCTTTTAAGTCATGTAGATCATGGAAAGGATTTAGCAGATATTTCTCCCTTTGTAAATTTGTATAAGAAATCCCTTGGTGGGTGGCAAAATTCTAACATGAAACAGTAAACCAATGTAATTGTCAAATAAAACAGTTGATACTTTAATTAGATTAATTAATTAAATAGATGAATTAATTTTATTAGTGATGGTTTTTTCATGTACAATTGTGAATTCTGTCACAGACATTTCATGTCTTTGCAGAAATTGTTCAGAAAGTCCAGAAACCACCACCTCTGTGCCGACCCACTGTGTGTGGAGACCACGCCCCCCTTGAGTGTATCCATCTCATTAAACGTTGCTGGAATGAACAACCTGAGAGAAGACCCACTTTTGAGGAAATATTTGATCAAGTATACATTTATTTAACCTAGACTGGGAAAACGTGTCCTTGTGTTGAGCTATTAAGAATGTTAGCTTTGAATGTTGGCTTCTCTTGACCTGGAAAAAGTTTAAACAGATTCTGCATGAGTTACAGATTCTGCATATGTAAGAGTTTCAATGAAGGAGCAGCTCTATTTCAAAGTTTTTCCAGCAATGTTTTATTGTTGTATTGAATTTTAAGAGTGAAGAAACAAACCATCTGTTTATTTATTCACTTACTCGAATTTACTAAAATTGACTAGATTTTTTTCTCCCATAGTTCAAGAACATAAATAAAGGGAAGAAGACAAATATTATTGACTCCATGCTGCGGATGCTGGAACAGTACTCCTCGAACCTGGAGGAGCTGATCAGAGAGAGGACAGAGGAGCTGGAGGTGGAGAAACAAAAGACAGAGAAACTGCTCACACAGATGCTGCCACCGTGAGCAGAACACATTACCCTCCACACAATCACCTTAATTCGTGTCCAACCCTTCAAAGTGCCTTCAAACCACTTCTCATACATTTTTTTAACTTTTCCCTGAATCCTTCTGTTCTTCAAGTTCACAGGGTATGTGGTGTTCCCCTGCTCCAGGTCGGTGGCTGAAGCACTGAAGATGGGCAAAACCGTGGAGCCGGAGCACTTTGACAGCGTCACTGTCTACTTCAGTGACATCGTCGGCTTCACCACCATTTCAGCCAACAGCAAGCCCATTGAAGTGGTCGACCTTCTTAATGACCTGTACACACTCTTCGACGCCATCATCAGCAACCACGATGTATATAAGGTATCACTCAGACATTCATACGTCCACAGGATGACAACATCCAGCTCGGTAGTGTGAGTCACTGCCATTATACCGTTACACTAATGTAACCACACACTGTGTGATGGACACTAGTGTAATACACCAGCTCTGTGGTTTACTGCAACTGTAGTGAATCTATATGTTAAACTGAACTCATTTTCTCTATGTCCAGCTTTTAAATCACTGAGATGAGAGTGAAGCAAAATGTATATTTCAGTGTTGAGCATCCCCTTGCATCCCCTGGTCTGCTATGTTCAGGTAGAGACCATAGGTGACGCTTACATGGTGGCATCAGGCTTGCCTGTGCCCAATGGTAACCGCCATGCAGCTGAGATCGCAAACATGGCTCTGGACATCCTCAGTGCAGTGGGGACGTTCAAGATGAGACACATGTCTGATGTCCCGGTTCGAATTCGAATTGGCCTTCATACAGGTCAGATCACTTCCACTGTAAAATACATGACATATTTAATTAGTGATTTCATTTTTAGCAAGGTAAAAGAGTAAAGTCACATCCAGAAGATTCTGAAGGTTTTCTGAAGGTCAGGAGAAATAAACATTAATGAAACTCTGTAGGTCCTTGTGTAGCAGGAGTTGTGGGCGTGACCATGCCAAGATACTGCTTGTTTGGAGACACTGTCACAACTGCTTCTAGAATGGAGACCACAGGCCTGCGTGAGTTACCATCCTTCCACCCAGACTTTTTGTGGAAGGCTTCACCAGCTTGTCTCAACATTTACTGAGGGTTATTTATCTCTATAGGTTTTGTTCTTAAAAATGCCTTGTGTTCTTGGACTCTTACAGCATATCGGATCCACATCCACTCCAGCACCGCACAAATCCTGCTGCAGTTGAAGGCAGGTTATAAGCTGCAGCTGAGATCCAGGACTGAACTGAAGGTATGACCCAATGCTCTGGCACAGAATCAACAAGCAAATGATTCTTCAGTTTCAGTGGCTCCTCGTCTTGTTCAAAGTTGTATACAAAAGGAAATGGTTGAAACGCACTGTACCAATTACATGAAATTATGAAAATATGCATTATACTAAATACAAAATGTTAATTCTGAAAATATTCTGAATGAGATTTATTATTGCCTTCACACAAGATATGGTTTCCAATAAGCAAATCTCATTTGTTATTGTGTGTTTATTATACTGATATGACATAAGATTACATAACACCTACCATGTTTGTGGTTAAAATGGGACAGTTGGGAAACATCTGTTTCATCTGTAGTTAACAATTTCAACCCAACATAATTATACAAAATGAGAAAATGAATCATATCGTTCAGAATCTTTCTACTCCTGGTCCCAGTAGGTAAAACTTAATTTGAACTGTGCTAATGGACTGGTGCTTAGGCATTTGATGGGTTGGAGGGAGAGGCACGCCGTCTCACCCCCACACTGCTTCTCTCTCCTCGCCAGGGCAAAGGCGTCGAAGAGACATACTGGCTCACTGGCAGGGACGGCTTTACCAAACCACTCCCCATCCCACCTGAACTCAAGTCAGGGTAAGTCAAGGCCGTTCCACGGCCCTGTGGCCACTTTGTGCACATGCGCGTCTTCCTTGTTCATCCTCTCCAACGCGTGTTGCAGGGAAATGGCGCATGGTTTGCAGATGAAGGAAATAGCTGCGTACAAGAGGCAGAAGGTGGAGAAAGTGCTTGCAGAGCAGAATAACTGAGGTAATGTTATGCAGAAGAACGTATAAAGTTCCTCACCAGGGACTGAGGCCTGGAGTGCTGGGCATCCTACATACTAAAAGGTCTTTACAAATTATTTTCACGAGTTCATGTACATATGCTTGTTATTATAATTACATAATATTTTTACATTATTATGATTTGAATACAGTAACATCCAGTATATTTCTTATATGTTACCTTTTCATTACATACATTACTACAAGCTTTGTGTGTGGTTATAATTAGTTATTATATAGAGAACATTCACTACCAACTGAGCAACTCTGTTCTTCTACTTTCAAGTTATGTTTCTCTCTCTGTAACAGCTGTCACTTTTCTTGGCAAACATTTATACTGTTCAACCAGTGCGTCACAGTAGTCTTGCAAACTGTCTGAAGGTCTTTCTCGTGTCATTACAAACTCAGATAAAAGAACAGACTTTTCATGGACATTAATGTGATGGTCACGATGTGAGACATTTCAGCTCCTCTGTTTTTGGACAGACATTTTTGCACCTGGAAGATTCATGGCAAGTGGAGCCAAAGATAGCTGTTTTACACGCTCTCCCCTTTCAGAAGGCACGGCACTCTTCTGATAGGGATAGCTGTGAATGGGGCCGGCTTTTGAAAACCGGATGCCTGGCTACGTTTGGCATGCTGATGTGTGTCTATTTGCGTGTGCTCTTAGACTCTGAATGTCTCGTGTCCTCCTCGTGTTCCATACATCAAAATCTTCACATTGATCTAAACAAACTAGGAATATTTACTATAAAGCACACTGTGATCTTTTGCATGTATGGAACACACATTTGTGTGTTAATTGGATTAAAAATGGCAATCCCAGAAGAGCTAGGTACAGTCTTGCTAAATCAACATGAGAAAAAAAACAAATCCTCCCAAAGCAGGCATTTGATCAAATCACACTATGATGTATTACACAAAACAAGCTGATTTCTGATTTCTGTTGCTGTGTGGTATTTTACAGGGATAAAAACTCTTCGCCAAAGCTGCTGCATGTCTGAAATATTCATGACCCATGATGGAAATGTCAGGATGCAGCATCACTGACGACCATTTACCTGTGCCCTTCTGACTTATACACGGGGGACAAGGAACGAGTGAAGAATTATTCCTTTTAAAAAAAACATGGGAGACACAGAGGAAGGGAGCTAGAAATGCCTTCAGTCCTCTTGTGCTTCCCAACGAGATACTTGCTATAGTCTGTGGCTGAGCTGGTTCTTCTGTAAGGTTGGGAATCACACTTTTTTCTTGCTATATGTATGATGTTATGTGAAGTAGATGGTTGTAGGTCTGAACCACAGGACACATGTGCAGACCACTGGAAAGGCTTTCACCGTGCTCTGTCCTGTCTCAATTAATGACACTGCAGCAATAAAACGTTCAGCAAAATATTCTGGAATCACTTCACAGAAGATGTCAGCCCTGTGTGAGGATCTGCAAGTCTGACCCTGGTGCTGTGTGTAGAGAGATTACAGGTCTGACTCCAGTGCTGTGCGTAGAGAGATTATAGGTCTGACCCCAGTGCTGTGCGTAGAGAGATTACAGGCTTATTGAACATGAAGCATCTTTGTGACATGATCCACATGAGGAGCTAAAATTATCCAACAGAGATTGGGAATCCACCACTCAGCAAAAGGACTGGATCTGGGCAGGGTTGAGGTGGGAAGCAGATTTGATGTCCCATGGAAATGTTTTACAGTACTGCATTATTGTTCCTTGTCTCTCTGGTACTTCCTTTCCCCTATGAAAAGCATTCAGACTGAACGATGTTGCAAATAGTAAAATATACAGTAAAATAAAGTGACTGTTGTGGTATAGCAGCATTTCAAAAGTTCATGGTTATAAAAAGATCATATGGAACAAAATGTGAAAACCTATAGTATAAAGTGTGAAAGCCTATAAAAAAGGTAAAATCTCTGTGCTACCATGAAACTACACAGATAGCACTACAGTTGCAATTCAACAGTTTGATTTGAAACTGGTGCATAGAGACATACACACACACACACACACACACACACATATGTATTATGTATACAAATGTTATTATGCAGAGGCAGTAAAATTGCAGCCTAGTTCACAGCTGATGAAGGTCTTCAGTGCTACTGCTCTTACAGGAGGGGAAACGAAAGAGGTGTGTGCTTATAATGTTTACTGTTAAAAAAAGAAAAGCATTTTAACAGATATGTGTTCAATAGTTTTGCTTTAGGGTAAAAACTCTGGCCTAAAACCACGGACATCCATTGAAACAACACCCTATTCTGACTATAGCTGTAAATTAAGCAGATGGTGACCTGAATGCTGCATGGATTACTCCAAGAGATGGCCTGGCTCTCCATAAAAACAATGTGTTATGATGAGGTCATCCTTAGCCAGATTAACAAAGCCTGTCACTCTTCTAACATGGGGATTATACTATGATAATCTGTGTAATCACATCTGAAGGCTCATGTGAATATTTAATACAGATATTCAGAAAAACCTATAAAATGTTATCAGCCATCTTCCAGTGTGATCTTTTGACAGATGGGTTACTAGAAAACACATGCAGGAATTATGGAAAGTGATTTACTGTTGTGTATGGTGCTATTACATGAATACAGGCTTTCTGTTTATAAAGGACTGAATATTTACTGAAAACTACAAGTATGAATTGGACAGGTTTGGAGCCCATGGTAAGAACGCAGACTAAGTGTTGACTAGGTATCACACAATAAATGACTTTATTATGAGGGTTAGGGAGTCTAGATGAATAAATAAATACTGTATTTTGGCACACACAAACTGGGGATTGCTTGCAGACTGCAATGCGTCTATAGCAAAAATAACATACATTCCTTATAAAATACCGTTTAGAAGTAAACATCTGTCATCATTGTACGTGCAAATGATAAAAATCAAATCCTGAATTTATAAGTGAAAGCAGGTTTGAGGTCATTCCCACTGCAGACCACCTTGGGGAGCAATTGAGCCATCACTCCCAGGCTCTTGTAACTTAAACGAATTGTATCAAAAGGACCTATTTGATTACATTGTATTAACACATCATTAGTTTAATGCTACACACCACAACTGTAACATCACAGAAGACGTGTGAATAATATATTTTTGTTTAGCATTAAAGACAGGTCTTTTAAATTCTCTACATTACAAACTCCAGACATAGTGGGCAGCACACTGTATAGTACATCCCATGCTATGTGTCCACATTAACAGTCAATTTGCTGTCAGTGTGATTAACTGGTTTGACTGCAGATTCACCACACTGGTACACCAGTGAATATTGGACACAGTGCAGAACTTTATTTGCATACAAAACTTTATTTGGAAAGATAAAAGCATCACAAATGCTCCATACTGTTCTTTGACATGCTTACGACACCAAGGGAACAGCGTCACAAAACTAATAGTTACGGTGCAATATAAGATGTAATGATTACAAAAAACAATTCACTTTTACCCAAGATAATGAGGAATTAGAACACAGGTTTCCCAAGAATTAGCTAAATGATTTCTCTGACTCTCGAAGACAATGTAAATATTTGTCTTAGCTCACTTTGTGAAGCTAAACATGTAACGTGTAATGCAGATTGTACATCAACCTACGTTTTATTCAAATATCTTGTTGCAACAGCACGGCTCTCAGCCATGAAACCAGCTGCCTTGCAGTTTCCAGTTTTCCATACTCCCAGCATCTGATTCAGCGTATTAGCTAATGGTCAAGATCTTTATCATTTCAGCTGGCTTGGGATACGAAAACTAAACCGCACAGTGCAGTGAGACACCATGAATGAAGCCAAGACTCCTGCTAGCAGGTCGCCAGGCGCCACTGGCTTCAATCAGTTGTGCTTGGTGAGCTATCCAGTTGCAAAGATACATCCCACCACATAAAATTTTAAACATGATAAATCCACAAAAATTGCCAGTCAGTTCAAAATTACATAATTCCTCTTTGGTATATTCCTTCTGAGAAAAAGTTATGTTCATATATGCTTGGATTCATTTCAAACATGGAATATTATCTAAAAACGAATTTGGGGAAATAGCAAGATACTCAAATGTTGTATGGATACATTACAACTTTATACAATATATAAAATTGTGATAATTCATAATACATATCATGAAGGGAACTAGCTCTTCTAGGACACGCATCTCGATAACGAATTATTTAAGTCATAAAGGTTTTACTAAACCCGAGATGTGAAATGATCCCTTGCCTCTTCCCATATAATGCAGATATTATTTCGCACTCGCCAGTTGCTTATTTAAGGACAGTTTTACATTTTGGCTAAAATAAGGCTGACCAACCGGCAGAGCAACTTCAGGTGATATAAACATTTCCCCACAGATACCCGACTCCTCTTTCCCACGCTCTGTGCAACCATAAAAAAAAAACTACCCACCCAAGCAACACATGAAAACAACACTTTCTATCCAGTGTCACTGTGACAAAAAAAAAACTTTAACCAACTCGCACGCATCACTGTTAGCCACGTCGATTCCGCCTAGCCAAGCGAATCCCAGCTGAGATGTTCAACTACCCTAGTAACGGAATAGTAGAACAGATAATACTATTAACATAACATATTGGATAATGTTTACATGCCACGACTTTACTGTTGACAATAAAGTTAGCTAGCTAAAACATCCAACACTAGCTAGCTTAGCTGACTCTCGTCAGCTGGTTGCAGATGTGCGTAAAGCTATTGCAGCTACCAACCGTTGTTTACGTACTAGTAAAAGGTTTACTAGTACGTAAATCTGTTTGTAATTAAAGACATCGCTGCGCGCCGACTAAACAAAAAAACATTTCAAATGTTTTGCTGGAGTGCCTAGCTGGCTAAATTAACTTTAAATGCCCAACCTGCCAGCTGGCTAGGCTGAAACAAAATACCAATGGCTCATCCTGTAAACGCAGTAGCTAAGCTACGTAAGAGGTCGGAGAACTGCGATTGGATGTATTAAACGTCATTCAATACGTTGAGCCACTGAATGAAGTTTGACTGAGGGACAACCATCACTTCTTCTCCCTCTATTTGATAATACGTTGTCAATCATCCGATGGGCGTACCTTTCTCGACGTGAATGAAACTCCGAGTGCCATCATTGGGCGAAATTATTGACGATGAATACGCATCCTGCGGTGGTATTGGCTCAGAATTACAGCAGAGGCTTTCAGTCTCGTATCCGGACCAATTACGAACAACATCGTCGCATCTGTACGCCTACTGGGTAATGACGCAAAGGTCACGTGTTGTTTGTGCTATGGTCCGTAGAGATGTGTACAGAGGGAGTGAGAAGCAGATTGGCAGCCCGCTAGGAGGGTCTACCGATAATAGAAACTGGTAATGTGGTCATGTTGCAGTTGCTTGACTTGAATTCGAGTTGCATTGACTGGATACCTGTTTTCATGAGGCGGCCTAGAGAAGACCATCACTGGAAGGAATAAATTGCGCTGCGCTGTTGCTGGAGACACGATTCCCCCAAACAAGAATGGGGTTTCAAACCACAATCCTGAGGTTAAGATAGAACGATACTACATTTAGTTCTCTAATGGCAAATTTCGCAAATTACCAAGAAGGTAAAGCCGCTATGTTGATGCTCGAGACACAGCAGAGAGCTATTGGGAATAAACCGGCGGCCAACGGCGAAACCTCTGTTGGGGAACCCCCTTCTTCCCTACTTAATAGCGGTGGCGCTCGCTTTCATCACTTACCGCCCTCTAACCAACAGACTACACATCCAAAGGGACTCCAGCAACAGCAGTGCCATTACCAGGCGCAGCAACATTTTGATAACGAAAACCACCAGGAACCCTCTACACTTGTGAAACCGGTACACGAGGACACCGCTACTACTTCAAGCCACACACAGGCTACCTCAGCTGCCACTGCTCTAGCTGTGAATGCCGGTACCGCTGCTACAGACGGAGTGGGTGACATTAAGAAGTGCGGTTACCTGAGAAAACAGAAACACGGCCATAAGAGGTTTTTTGTCTTGCGGTCGTCAAGTCATTTAGGGCCGAGCCGACTGGAGTACTATGATAGCGAAAAGAAATTTCGTAGTAGCCTTCGTTCTGCTGCTGCTGTGACCGCTGCCACCTCTTCTGCCGGAGCTGCGACGACAGCTTCGCCTTCCAAAAGGGTAATTTACCTCTACCAGTGCTTCACTGTAAATAAAAGGGCGGATTCTAAGAACAAACACCTCATAGCTCTGTATACTAAGGATGAGTATTTTGCAATTGTAGCTGAGAATGAGCAAGAGCAGGATGATTGGTATACAGCCCTGAGTGAGCTGATGAGTGAAGGCAAAAAGGGTCACATGGACACTGATGAACTCGATGATGGATACGGTACGGTAACCCCAGGCACCGTCTTCAAGGAGGTGTGGCAGGTAAATGTAAAGCCCAAAGGCCTAGGTCAAACAAAAAATCTTACTGGTGTATATAGGCTGTGTCTCTCTGCAAAGACCGTCCACTTAGTAAAACTGAACTCCGAGACTCCATGTGTAAACTTGCAGCTGATGAATATCAGACGCTGCGGCCATTCTGAAAGCTTCTTCTTCATAGAGGTTGGCCGTTCCTCTTCTATTGGCCCAGGGGAGTTATGGATGCAGGTGGATGATTCTGTAGTGGCACAGAACATGCACGAGACCATTTTGGAGACCATGAAGGCATTAAAAGCCTTCACTGAATTCAGACCACGGAGTAAAAGCCAGTCATCAGGTTCTAACCCGTTGCCTTTCATCACCACACGACGTCACCTGGGAAACCTGCCACCCAGCCAGACCGGACTCCAGCGGCGCTCACGGACCGAGTCTGTGGTGGGCACGCCACCTAGCAGTAAGAGCAGTGGGGCGAGTGGATATCGGTTTCGTACCTCCAGTGAGGGTGAGGGCACCATGAATCGGCCCTTCCGGTCAGTCACAGGCAGCCTGATCCACCTAAGTGCAGCCCGCGCCAACCTGGGCAGACAGGAGAGCAGCGGTGGAGCCAGTAACCGATATGTCCGGGCCCCACCTGGTGCTGCCAACTACCACGCGCGATCCGCGTCGCTTCCTGTCTCTCACTTCCCGTCCACCACCAGTCCGGTCAGTGTGTCGAGCAGCAGCGGGCATGGCTCCGTCACCGATACCATCACCCGCCCTTCCAGTGCCTCTATCTGCGGCTCGCCCAGCGACGGAGGCTTCAACTCCTCTGACGAGTATGGCTCCAGCCCTGGAGACCTCCGCTACTTCAGAGTACGCAGCAACACGCCTGATTCACTGGGCAACACTCCGCCTATCCGGGAGGAGCACTGCTTCAGCGACTACATGGCTATGGGCTGGAACCGTGACATGTTCGGCGGTAGCAATGGGGAGGCCGCCCGCGATGAGGGCGCAGAGGAAGACTCGCGGACTGGCTCACTCAGGAGGCGGACTTCCTCCTTCTCGAGACTGGTGGGGAGTGGCAGTGCAGGAGGAGTAGCTGTGTACCAGAAGATGACTCAGACCAACTTCTCGCTGGACGAGGCTGCGGCTGAAGTAGGCATTCTGGGCAGCAGCAGCCAGACCACCTCCACCTCCTCCTCGCTCCGCTCTGACTGCAGTTTGAGCTCCGAACACAGCCAGGACCGACCTCCCTCCCTGCGGGCTGCCGGCTCCTTTAAAGACGACGGATACATGCCCATGATGGCTGGCGTGGTGCCCTCCCAGCGTGATGCAGACTACATGCCTATGCAACCCAGTGCCCTCCTCTCTACCAGCCAGCCAGTCCAGAGTACAGCTTCACCCTCCTCTCAGCATGTGGACTCGCATGGCTATATGATGATGCTCCCAGGTGGGGGCAGCAGGCCTGACTCTTCAGCACCAGCCAGCCCTCATATTAACAGCAGGCCTCTCAATCGAGGCACCGAGCGCCCGGAGAGCGGAGAATACATGGACATGTCGAAGAGTAGACCAGTGACATGCGGGAGAAAACTCTCTAACGACACTTACTACACATTCAACACTCCTGAGGCTCTCAAGTCCTGTAGCTCCTACTTCTCCCTTCCACGTTCGTACAAAGCTCCAGCAAGGGCCGAGCACGATGAGTACGTCCCTATGAGCTCGCCTGCCAAGCCTGCCTGTGCCCCGACCGCTGGCACACCTACTCGGGGAGACGCATCTTCCCCTGGTACTGCAGCCAATGGCTGTAGCGGTGAGCTGGCGACGGACCACAGAGCCACGCGCCCAAACCGTCTCCCCCTCAGCCGACGCAGCTTTCACGGAGAGGGTCGTCCCTCCAGCCCTGGAGAGTACATCAACATAGAGTTTGGCGAGCAGGGCTTACGACCTGCCTGCCCCATTGCAATAGAGGATACCGTCTCCACCTGCGGTGCCGGCAGGGAACGTCGCCGCTCGCCACTTCCCCAAGAGTACATGAGCGTGGAGGTGAATGGCCTTCCCCCCAAAAGCCAATCTCCACGGCCCTCTCTGGTGGCCCCCTGGAACCCCCCTACTTACATCAGACCCTCGGCTTCTTCGTCCTCCCGTCACGATGGGGTGACTGTGGGTCAACCGGGCGACTACACAGAGATGAGCTTTAGTCAGCCGGAGGATTCCCAGAGTCCCACGGCTAAGTTGCAGCACCTTCGAGTTTTGGAGCAGTGCTTCCCAAGCTCAAGTCCCCCTTCTGAGCCAAAGGTTATCCGTGCCGACCCCCAGGGCAGGCGGAGACACAGCTCCGAGACCTTCATCATGCTGGCAGCGGTGGCAGGTGGGGACGGCACAGACGTGGGCGCCCCGGCACTCGGCGGCGCATCCCAGGCGGGGGGCAGTAAGTGGCAGGGCTCGCCATCCTTTGACAGCACGTGGATGCACGTGGACCCAGCAGCAGGCGTCACAGGGGAGGCGGCAGGCTGTTCCTCAGACCGACTTGAAGCAAGTGCCTCCTCTCTGAGGACTGGACGGACTGTGGAACATCAGAACGGCCTCAACTACATTGCCCTGGAGCTGAAAGAGGATCCAGAGCCTGGGAGCACCCACGATTCACCTCCCTTGTCACCCTCTGGTCTGCCCCTCCCTGAAAACAGGGCCTACGCCTGTATAGACTTCACCAAATCTGAAGGCTTCACTGCAGCTTCTAAAGGTAAAGCATGCAAGTATAGAACATGCAACTGCTTCCCATCTCTGTAAGCACATAGATACAGTTGGACTTGATTTATCATGGTTGTTTTTGTTATTATTCTAATCGTCCTAATAGTCCTCTAATGGTCTAATAGTCCTAATCGTCCTCTAATAGCCATAATAGTCCTCAAAACCACTGTTGACTGTTGTTGGTTTTATCCAACCTTTGCCTGTTAGTCGCATATCTTTAGACATTAGTGCAGGTCAGCTGATCTTGTGATTTGGTTAATGTTGTATGATTTAATACTTCTACATGGTTCCACACTCACTCTCCCAGTGGACTTTGAGTCTCTCTGATGCTAGTGAAATAAGCTTCCAACAGGTTTAATTCACTGAACCTCATCTTAAACTTGGTGTGTGTGTGTGTGTGTGTGTGTGTGTGTGTGTGTGTGTGTGTGTGTGTGTGTGTATGACAGTGTCTTTTACTATCACTACAGTTTATTCACTGTAGGTCTGCTGAGTTTAACTGTACTGGGAAAGAGTGTTACTTGAAGTAAAAAGGTTAAAATTTACTTTGAGAGTGTATTAAGTTAGATATTGAGTGGAAGGGGTCAAAGACCCTTTGTGTCATAGTTTGTGATGTTGTCAGGAGACGGAGTTTGTTTGTGCTGGTTATGGTGACCTCTTTCCATTCACTAGAGATGACACAGCAGATTCAGTCTAATTCCACAATCCTGTTTCAGTAGCTGCTTTGACTCTGGAGATGTTGATGACTGGGTTTAAAGCAATTTGTAGTTCTTTAATTACTGAGCAAATTTCCAGTGATTTCTAAAACAGTTGCAGTACTAATACTACCGAGCCCCACAGTGTAGTGGTAACTGTCCTGTTCTTTTTCATTCCCTGAATATTCTTCTATATCCCCTCATGCCTGGTGCTTCCTGGGCCTGTTGTGCTCTTGGCACAAAGTAAGTGTGTGTGTGTGTGTGTGTGTGTGTGTGTGTGTGTGTGTGAAGAGTGAGCAAGAAAATGAGGGGAGAGTGAGTCAGTGTTCTCAGCAAGCCCTGGCTGACTCATTTGTTTATCGTAGAGTTGAGACAGAGACAAGAGAGTGAGGGACAAGGGGAGAGAAAGGGAGAGGCAGCACCTGTGTGTGAGTGAGGTAGTGGAAGGGTGTGTGGGACTGGGAAGGAATGTGTGTGTGTGTGTGTGTGTGTGTGTGTGTGTATGTGAGTGAGCGAGTGGGTGTGTGTGTGTGTGTGTGCGCGAGTGCGAGTGGGTGTGTGTGTGTGTGAGCGAGTGTGTGTGTGTGTGTGTGTGTGTGTGAGCGAGTGTGTGTGTGTGTGTGTGTGTGTGTGAGTGGGTGTGGTGTATGGTTTGCTGCTTCTTCTCTTTAAGGGCAGTAGTCAAGAACAATCAATAACCACATAAACCTTGAACTCTCGCCTTCTCACTCTCCCTGCGCTCGGTTCTGTGTTTTAGTACAACATGCGTGTGCGGACTCGTTTTCTGCTTCCTTTGAAGTTGGCTAATTGGCCCAGCATGTTGTGGCACCCGCTGTATGCTACAGGAAACACATCAGTGCTGGGAAATGTTCCAGTTTTGCCTCCTGTCATGCTGCGCTCACACCTGGACAGGCCTCGACGCGGCCGGGGCCACACGGCGCCTGCGCCGCCGTTGCTAGCGGCGGATCTTGGCACCGCGCCCATACCGAGCCCCTTCCGTGCATCTCGGCCGGGCTCTCGTCCCCAACGCGCGGCCCGTGTTTGTGCGTGGCTGGGACGCTGCCGCGCTGTTTGGGCCCTGCCGCGCTGTTTGGGCCCTGCCCGGCGTCATGGTCCGTCTAGGTTTGGGATGTGTGCGCTCTACGTGGTGTTGGAATGTAAATTAGTGAGTGCACAGCTAGTCAGGAATGTGCGCCCATCGCCACGCAGCACTGCTGGCCCTCTGCCTTTCAAACGGCCTGAGGTAAACAGGCTCGGTGGCAGAGAACAGGACAACCCATTCACACCAGCGGGGACACTTCGGCCGAGGAGAAAGAGAATAGAAAGGGGTTATTTTTAGTCCTGGCAGTTTACCCAGTTTACCCAAGACAGTTGTAGCTGTAGCTGTTTCTTTTTTTTTTTTTTTACCCCAGCAGCCCTAAACAAACCCTGCACTGAGGCACATTGGGGGTACAGAGAGGGCAAAGGTCATGGATATACAGTCAGTGAAATAACTAAGGGAGTAGGGGAGGGAGGCAGTGATACGATGGGCTGGGAGGTTAATTTGAATTACCCGGTAGTCACCATGATATTTGTGCTACCTTCAGGGATTATATATTGGATAAGCAATGGCAAATTCAGCAAACACTGAACTGGTTTGGCAATTCTGATCGTTGCTCTAGGGTATGACATACTCTCCCTTTGATCTGGCAACCATTAAGACGAGGCTGGATTTCTGCTCAGATGCAACGTGTCTACGATATCTGTTTACAGCTTTGTTTTTAGAGCAGCAGTAATTCACACTATGGCATGTGCATAGAACAGTACTGGTCTTATTACAGGAAATGACTACAGTTGTTAAGACTCGATTTCCTGTGTTAATACTGTGCGCTAACACTGACACTACAGTGTTCTTTACTGTGACCATAATGTCCCTCTGTGCACAGGACATCTATGTTGACTTCCTTGCCCACATTCAGACACTCATTCACTCAGTGGGGTGTCTTGCTTGCGTCCTTCTCAGTGTTAGAAAGGGCACAACATAGAACATGAGACCCAAATAATCCTGTCAGCACTTTCAGAATGGCCCAAGAAAACCACAAATGTCTCATGTGTCAGACGTTTCTCTAACTGTATTTCCACCAAGACATCCACGCGTGCGACCACTCTGTGGATGAGCGACCAGCTGACTCACCAATAAACACTGAGTGTGGAGTTTCCTGGTGGGAAGGTTGTTTCTGCTGCATGTGTCACAGATGTTCTCAGGACCTTTGCTGATAGCTTTATAGACTCATAACTTCTCCTTGCACTCTTAAACCAGTCTTACAGTATGAAATGATGGAGTTTTGTAGTTTATTTCTCATTGCATGTGTAATCTGAAAACAACATGAGTCAGTATTGCATGTTCAGCTTTAAGGAGTTTGACACACAATCTCTGTATGCACACGCGCATGCACACACACACACACACACACACACGCACACACACACACACACACACACACACACACCCCAGCCCATCCCTAAAGAGACCTTGACCCCATGTTTTTTCAATGCAGATTAATGACAGTTCTAGTGTGGTATTTGCACTTACTGCTCATAACATGCCTGCATGAATGTGTTTTTCACACTTTGTCCACTGATCTGTCAAAAAAAAACACCTACAGACCTAAACCAGCAAGGTAGACTGGGCTGTATGTATACATATTCTCTCTTTCCCTCTCTTATTGTGTGTGTGTGTGTGTGTGTGTGTGTGTGTGTGTGTGTGTGTGTGTATAAAATATAAAACACTGTTCTGAGGAAGTGTTTTTGCATGGCCTTTTTAACACTCTGTGGCCCTAAATTAAATGTGAAGTGTGACGCGTACAGCTCGATCCAGAACTCTGTGTGGAGTGTTTGTAGTGTTTGTGAGTATTAGACACGTTTGTGTGTGGACTCAAACACTGAGTGTGGAGTTTCTTGGTGGGAAGGTTGAAGAACCTCGCTGGTGGGTTCCATAACGCCTCCTTGCAATCTTAAACCAATCTTACAGTAAAATAGTAATATTTTGTAATTTGAAGTTTGTAATTTCTCATTTCATGTCCAAACTGAAACCAGCATGAGTCAGTATTGCATGTTCAGCTTGGAGGAGTTTCTCACACACACACACACACACACACACACACACACACACACACACACACACACACACACATATATATATACACACCAGCCTGCCCCTAAAGAAACCTTGCCCCCATGTTTTTTCAATGCAGATTAATGACAGTTCTAGTGTGGTATTTGCACTTACTGCTCATAATATGCCTGCATGAATGTGTTTTTCACACTTTGTCCACTGATCTGTCAAACAAGGAGTTATGCCTCAACTACACATGTAAACAACCTACAGACCTAAACCAGCAAGGTAGACTAGGCTATGTGTATACATAATCTCTCCCTCTCCCTCTCCCTTTGAGGGAAGGGAGAGGGAGGGAGGGAGGGAGGGAGAGTGTGTATCTATGGGAGGGAGG